>CM024753.1:120099899-120232850 GCA_014218235.1 Colocasia esculenta | reverse complement strand
GTTATACCTATCGACAGTTCAGTTTCTGATATGTGTATCTATCGACAGGTGCTTTCACTTGTCGACCAGTCCAGTTCTTTTGTTTGTTTTTCATTTCATTCAGGTTTTTGTTTTTAACATGAACTTGTTTATTTACACTTGGATTTTGCTGAACAAAGGATGTGATCATTGTTTGTCCAAATTTCTTTTGTTTTTCACTTTGAAACCCAAGTCCATGTCTTGTTGTATTTGACTTTACTCCTAGGAAAGCATCAAGGTTGTACTTTCCCTTAACAAATCGTTGCCGGCGGTCGGATCGAACACAAAATGGTAAACCACGCACAGGCAGATCTCATCTTTACCTTTGCGGGGTTGCGTAACTCCCGAATCCGGGGAGGAGGTGGCGCAGGAGGTGACAGTGCTTCAAGCCGTTCAAGTGTCCGGCCTCTAGACGTATCCACGCGAGCTCCGGACGCAAACGGGATCTCCTCGTTCTCCACGCGTCTCCCGGATCTCAGCTCCACCATGTGCCGAAGAGAGGAGAGAGAGGGTGGGGGGCGCCCTGGGAGAGAGAGAGGAGGGGGTGGCCAGGGTTAAGCCTGGAGCTAGGCCCAGGGTTTAACTCTCAGCGTTATATTATAGACACCGCGTTTTTCACAAAAAACCCAGTCATTGTCTATAAAGAACACCTTGCCCAGTCTGCTCGGAACTCTTATGCGTGTGACCCTCTAGGCCCAACTGCTAGTCTAGTTTTCAGCCCATTAAGCTCAATAACTCTTTATTGACTTATGGTAATTAATTAACATCTCATATTAATTAATTACACAATCAATTATCATCTCACGATAATTGACCGGGCTTCCAATCAAGTTGGGTGCCAAGCAACACCACTTGATCCTAGAAAGCATTGGGGTTCAGCAACCCATTCAAGGAACCTATTGTATCATCAGTTACCATGTGACTATAATCCTTCGCTCGTACATTGCTCCGAGTGCATTAGGGTATGGTCAACTGTCAAACCCTAAATTGCACACTCAGGTTTAGATGCCGCATAACTATATCAGAAAACTCCTTTTCTGATAAGTAGTCTTGCCCTGGCCAGGGACTATCAGGCATCTTTCCCTAGAGCATTCACTCTCTTATTACCGAGAGCGAGCGATCCCATGTTGACCACATAATCACCTTCGAAGGTATTCCGCTAGATCTGAACACTTAACTGATTAAGACCTCATGGCTAGAGATCTATAAGTCAAGGTCAAAACCCAGAAGTCCACCAACAAGGTGTCCTTGGTGTCTCAGGTCTAAGGACCAATCACGCCACTGTGACAATGAATCTAGCTGGTTGACAGTTAGGTAACATTACCATCCAGCGATTCATAACGGATCAGTTCAGTGAACTCATTCCCCAATGAGCACCTACAGATTCACCTTAGTGTCTCCACACAAGTGACTATGAGACCAGTCACCCTCATCATATGAGCAGGTGCAACCTGTACTAGTCTAACCGGATATCCGATGTCCTTCTCGAATATCCTCCGACTAAGAACAATTAAGAATATACGTTTAAAGGATATTAATCTCATTGTTATGATCTCATCATAATTAATATCCATTGTGTATATTCATAGACTTCATAATGAAACGGTAAACGAATTACACATAATGAATATAAAAGCCTTATTATTATTATCAAAGAACAAGATTGTACAAGTTATGATTGGCTGAGGACACATATAACAATCTCCCACTTGGACTAAGCCAATCACCTTTATGTCTTAAACCCATAGACTCTAGGTGGCGCTCAAACACAATTTGAGTCAAAGGCTTCGTCAGTGAATCTGCAATGTTGTCGGCTGAAGGAACTCTTTCCACCAGTACATCTCCTCTAGTGATAATCTCCCTGATCACGTGAAATCGCCTCAGAATGTGCTTCGACTTCTGATGAGACCGTGGCTCTTTCGCTTGCGCAATGGCCCCATTTTTGTCACACAACAATGGGATTGGATCAGAGTCACTTGGCACCACACCAAGGTCCATGATGAACTTCTTCATCCACACTGCCTCCTTGGTGGCTTCAGTTGCAGCAATGTACTCAGCTTCTGTCGTCGAGTCTACAGTGGTTTCTTGCTTGAAACTCTTCCAGCTCATTGCACTCCCGTTCAAAGTGAACACAAACCCAGATGTAGACTTGCTATCATCTGGGTCTGACTGGAAACTCGAGTCAGTATATGCCCGAAGTTTCAAGTCCCCTCCTCCATAGACCAAAAATATATCCTTAGTCCTTCTCAAGTACTTAAGGATACATTTCACAGCCATCCAGTGTGTTTCACCTGGATTTGCCTGATATCTACTTGTAACACTTAGAGCAAATGCCACATCAGGTCTTGTACATAGCATGGCATACATGATAGACCCTATAGCCGAGGCATAGGGGACTCTATCCATGGCTGCCCTCTCTTCAGGAGTCTTAGGAGACTGCTCCTTAGAGAGAATAATCCATGTCTCAGGTATGAGACCTCTCTTGGATTTTTCCATGCCAAACCTTTTGACAATGGTATCTATGTACATGGATTGGGTCAAGCCAAGCATCCTCTTAGATCTATCTCTATAGATACGTATTCCTAATACGTAGGATGCTTCTCCCAAATCCTTCATGGAGAAGTTCTTTGACAACCAAACCTTTACTGATGATAGCATCCCTACATTCATTCCCCAATGAGCAAGATGTCATCAACGTAAAGTATGAGAAAAGTGATAGCACCCACTGATTTTCTTATACACACATGGTTCATCTTCATTCTTAATGAAGTCATAAGATTTGATAGCCTCATCAAACCTTATGTTCCAACTACGAGAAGCTTGCTTCAATCCATAGATGGACCTTTGAAGCTTGCATACTTTATCTGGACACTCTTTGGATGTAAAACCCTCAGGCTGTATTATATACACTTCTTCCTCAATGTTTCAATTGAGGAAAGCAGTCTTTACATCCATATGCCAGATCTCGTAATCAAAGTATGCAGCAATGGCAAGAAGAATTCTGATCGACTTTATCATAGCAACTGGTGAGAAAGTTTCGTCATAGTCAATTCCTTGCCTTTGACGATACCCCTTTGCCACCAACCTTGCCTTATAAGTGTCGATCTGTCCATCTCCACCGATCTTTCTCTTAAAGATCCACTTGCACCTAATAGGTACAATACCTTCGGGCAAGTCTACCAAGTTCCAAACTTCGTTGGTGTACATGGACTGCATCTCAGAATTCATTGCATCTCGCCATTTCCCTGGCTGAGGACAATCAACAGCCTCTTGGTAGGTCTTTGGATCATCATCCTCATCATAAGACATGCCTTCACTGATATGTCCAACATATCTTTCAGGCTGTCTAGGTACTCTACCAGACCTATGCTGAATGTGTGTATATTCCTGAACAGGTTCCGGAACCGATGTTTCACCTGGTGGACTTTGCACAGTCTGTGGATCTAGAACCTCTTCTAGGTCTACCTTACTCCCACTGTCCTCTTGGGTAAGGTACTCCTCTTCCAAGAAGACAGCTCTCCTGGCAACAAACACTCTTTGTTCACCAGGATGGTAAAAGTAGTGCCCAAATGTTTCTTTTGGGTATCCAACAAATCTGCACTTATCAGTTCTGGAGTCCAGTTTATCTGGGTCGTGTTTCTTTACATGGGCAGAACAGCCCCAGATTTTAGCATGTTTAGAATCAGGCTTTCTACCCTTCCATATCTCATATGGAGTAGAAGACACAGATTTACTGGGAACCCTGTTCAGCAGATATGCCGCTGACTCTAGCGCATATCCCCATAGGGAAACTGGTAACTGCGAATGGCTCATCATGGATCGTACCATATCCAACAAGGTGTGATTCCTCCTTTCCGATACACCATTCATCTGTGGTGTATAGGGAGGAGTCCATTGAGAAAGGATACCATTATCCTTTAAGAATTGTGTGAACTCTGTACTCAAGTACTCACCTCCTCGGTCTGACCGTAGGATTTTAATACTTTTTCCAGTTTGTTTCTCAACTTCATTCTTAAATTCTTGGAATTTCCCAAAGGCTTCAGATTTGTACTTCATTAAGTAAACAAATCCGAACCTTGAGTAGTCATCCGTGAATGTAATGAAGTATGAGTAGCCACCTTGGCTTGGGTAGACATTGGACCACATACATCCGAATGTATTAGTTCCAATATGTCCTTGGCCTTATCTCCATGTCCACTAAATGGAGATTTGGTCAACTTACCCATTAAACAGGATTCACAAGTTGCATATGATTCATAATCAAATGGATCTAAGTATCCATTCTTATGCAACTTTTGAAGCCTATTCTCGCCAATGTGACCAAGCCTACAATGCCATAAGTAGGCAGTGTTCACACTATTCTTACTTCTCTTAGGAGAAACATCAACATGGAGATTTTCATAAGAGACATCAAGCAGATACAAACCATTCACCAAACTTGCTAAAGCAACTAGTTTATTTCTCAAATAAACTGAACAACTATTGTTCTCAATGGTAAACATGTATCCAATTCTGTCTAAACAAGAAGCAGAAATAATGTTCTTAATAATACTAGGCACATAGTAGCAATCATCTAATAAAAGCAAATCTCCAGAAGGTAACTTGAGCTTCACTGTCCCCACAGTGTGTGCACCAACACTTGTGCCGTTTCCAAGCCTCAAGTTCACCTCGCCCTTGCTCAGCTTCCTTCTACTTGTCAGCACCTGCATATCATTGCAGATATGAGAAGCACATCCAGTGTCTAAAACCCAAGATGTAGAATCTCTAATAGACAAGTGAAGATCTATCATATAGATACCTGAAGCTTCGCCAAGCTTCTTCTTCTCCTGAGCCTTCATTGCAAGATAGTCCTTGCAATTTCTTTTCCAGTGCCCCTTTTCTTGTAGTGGAAGCACTCGCCCTTTTCTTCTCCTTTGCTTATGTCCTTCTTTTGTTTCTGCTTAGACTGCTTCTTTGCATTGCCTTTCTTAAAGGCTTGCCCTGCTCTCCTCTTCTTGTTGGACTTTCCAACCATGAGAACAGTGGGCTTTTCCTTCTTAAGGTTGCCCTCAGCAGTCTTCAGCATGTTGAGCATCTCAGCTAAACTCACCTCAATCTTGTTCATTGTGAAGTTCACAATGAATTGGGAATATGAATCTGGAAGTGACTGGAGAATGAGGTCCGTGCTTAGTTCCTTTCAAGAGGAAAACCAAGCCCCTCGAGCCTCTCAATTCACTCTATCATCTTCAGCACATGAGTCTGTACTGAAGACCCCTCTGCCATGCGAGCTCTGAACAGGGCCTTGGATATCTCATATCTCTCCACCCTGCTCTGCTCTTCAAAGAGCTCTTGCAAGTGCTGCATGATGGATCTAGCATCCATGTTCTCATGCTGCCTTTGCAACTCATTGCTCATTGAGGCAAGCATGTAGCATTGGGCCAGAGTGGAATCCTCCTTCCACTTCTCAAACTCAAGCGTTTCCCCTTCAGGTGCATCAAGGGATGGTTCAGCTGGGATCTCACCCTCCAGAACATAGGCAATGCACTCAGACCTGAGGACAATCTTCAGGTTTCTGAGCCAATCCGAGTAGTTCGAGCCTGTCAATCTGTTGGCATCCAGTATGCCACGGAGTGGGTTACCTGACGACATTTTTTCCTATAAAGGAAATGTAAACACAATTAGCAGATGTTCATAATAATAATTAAATCTAGATTAGGACTTTAATCAAGATTAGCTCCCACTATTTTTCGGCAGACTGTATAACCCTCAGATATACAGAATGGGAGACACCGACGGTCTCCTAGTGGGGATCGGAATCTCACAGACTCATAGCATGATCTTGTGGATAGCACAACAAACCATACTATGATCTGAAAGCGGTCAACCCTTGACACTTGCAACTCTTGCAATATCCGATCTTATTTTGGCCCCTGAATTTTAATCACCTTGTGGATAGCACAACAAGTCATTAAATCCAGTCTAAGCAGTACCATCATTACGTAACGAGCATAGATTTGGATGTAACCCTTGTGGATAGCACAACAAAGCTACACCGGTCCTCTATCCCGTTTAAGACATCACTATGCCATAGTTTTAGTCTGTCATCAGATTTGGCAAGCCTTGTGGATAGCACAACAAACTTGCCCGATCTAATGGCAATCCTAAAACTATAATGATGGAGGGCCACGTAATTCATTCTCAATGATTACGTTACGGCTTAAAATTTAAACGAGGAGGGATTTTGATATATTTTATCTTGGTCTCTATATCTGTGTGCTATTGATATATAAAATTTGGAATATCATATACTTAATTATATATACCATAGCACATTCCACACATATCATATACATGAAGAAATATGATGGATGATCATGGACTTTAACCTAGAGTGGCATTACCAGAGCCAGTTGGTAATCCACAAACACGGTGAATAAATGGCAGCCCCGCATCGAATGCATTTGCTTGATGTAACTCTATCTCCATGAAGGTCCTGCATGGTACTCTCCTCCATCTCCGCCAATCAACTCCTTACAATTACAAGTAATATTTAAATTGGGCATGCAGGCCCATAAATGTACATCAGATAATAATAAGAAACCTTGAACAAGTCAAGGGGAGTACATAATAAGAGGGAGATAGAATGTACAACCCGGATTCAATGGAGGGAGAGAGGGAGGTAGGCAGTCCTCATAAATTACATCATTTGCCATTAACCATAACAATCATCACATGATATCTAAGTCCATGACCATCCATCCACACACATCACATGCATCAACAAGCAATTATCACATAATTACTTCTGAAATATATTTTAATTTCAAAAATATAATAATTATATTTTGAAAACCATTTAACTAAACAATTTAGCTAACATGGATAACATCAAAACAACTATAGATAAATGTCATTCACCGTTACTGCATGAATCCGCCAAAATTATAGTTAATTAATTTCACAAGAATCACATTCTTAATTAATTAACATGCTTTAATTAGATAGTAGGAAATAACTAAAACAATTTTAGATTTTCCTTAAACTAATTAAGCAATGGGTCAAACATATGAAAAATAATTTACAAAGAGTTAAAACATTTTTAAAACTCTTAAAAATAATCTTTCATAATTTTTTGGGATTTTAAAACATTTTTTCTGATTTTTAAACAATTTAAAACCTTTTAAAAATGGGAAAAAGGGGGGAAGGGGGGGGGGGGGGGGGGGACCGGATCCGGATCCGGTGCGGGCCGGATCCGGATCCGGTGCGGGCCGGATCCGGCCGCCAGGGACCGCGGGGGTCCGCCCGCGACTTACCCGCGGGCGGACCCGCGCACGGCCCGCGGGGGACCCGCGCGGGGTCACCCCGCCGCCCGATAGGGCCCGCGGCGGCTGGGAAACCCTAGCCGCCGCCCCCCACCGGCGCAGCACCGGTGGGGCGCAGCCCTGCCGCC
Source organism: Colocasia esculenta (assembly GCA_014218235.1). Taxonomy (NCBI): domain Eukaryota; kingdom Viridiplantae; phylum Streptophyta; class Magnoliopsida; order Alismatales; family Araceae; genus Colocasia; species Colocasia esculenta. Next base: position 120,225,403 of record CM024753.1, on the reverse strand, counting down.
CTCTGCGCCGCCTCCGGCAGCCGCGGACGGTGCCGGCGGTGCCGGAAGCCGCCGCCCTCCGCCCCTACCAACCCAGAAAACCCCGAAAAACCCCAAAAATGCAGAAAACGCCCCTTTCTTGGACTGTCCAAGAAGCATGGCGGCGGCATATTGCAAGGGGTCGTGTGGCCTCTACAGAGGGCCAAACAACGCCACAAGAGGTTCTTCGGGAAGCCCTTGGTACCAGGAATGATTTCCATGTACCAAACACAAAGTGCACATCTCATGTGCGACCCAAGAGCGAAGTAAAATTGGCGATTCATGCATAACGCGAACCGATGAAAAACGCATGAAATGACGATCATACGACGTCGATACCGACCGGGCCAGCAACCTGTCTCTGATACCAATGTAAGGAAACGATCGGGGCGCAGCGGAAACGCGATTTCCACAGATAGATATCGTTGCTGGCGGTCGGATCGAACACAAAACGGTAAACCACGCACAGGCAGATCTCATCTTTACCTTTGCGGGGTTGCGTAACTCCCGAATCCGGGGAGGAGGTGGCGCAGGAGGTGCCGGTGCTTCAAGCCGTTCAAGTGTCCGGCCTCTAGACGTATCCACGTGAGCTCCGGACGCAGACGGGATCTCCTCGTTCTCCACGTGTCTCTCGGATCTCAGCTCCACCATGTGCCGAAGAGAGGAGAGAGAGGGTGGGGGGCGCCCTGGGAGAGAGAGGAGGGGGGCGGCCAGGGTTAAGCCTGGAGCTTGGCCCAGGGTTTAACTCTCAGCGTATATTTATAGACACCGCGGTTTTTCACAAAAAACCCAGTCATTGTCTATAAAGAACACCTTGCCCAGTCTGCTCGAAACTCTTATGCGTGTGACCCTCTAGGCCCAACTGCTAGTCCAGTTTTCAGCCCATTAAGCTCAATAACTCTTTATTGACTTATGGTAATTAATTAACATCTCATATTAATTAATTGCACAATCAATTATCATATCACGATAATTGACCGGGCTTCCAATCAAGTTGGGTGCCAAGCAACACCACTTGATCCTGGAAAGCATTGGGGTTCAGCAACCCATTCAAGGAACCTATTGTATCATCAGTTACCACGTGACTATAATCCTTCGCTCGTACAATGCTCCCGAGTGCACTTAGGGTATGGTCAACTGTCAAACCCTAAATTGCACACTCACTCGGTTTAGATGCCGCATAACTATATCAGAAAACTCCTTTTCTGATAAGTAGTCTTGCCCTGGCCAGGGACTATCAGGCATCTTTCCCTAGAGCATTCACTCTCTTATTACCGAGAGCGAGCGATCCCATGTTGACCACACAATCACCTTCGAAGGTATTCCGCTAGATCCGAACACTTAACTGATTAAGACCTCATGGCTAGAGATCTATAAGTCAAGGTCAAAACCTAGAAGTTCACCAACAAGGTGTCCTTGGTGTCTCAGGTCTAAGGACCAATCACGCCACTGTGACAATGAATCTAGCTGGTTGATAGTTAGGTAACATTACCATCCAGCGATTCATAACAGATCAGTTCAGTGAACTCATTCCCCAATGAGCACCTACAGATTCACCTTAGTGTCTCCACACAAGTGACTATGAGACCAGTCACCCTCATCATATGAGCAGGTGCAACCTGTACTAGTCTAACCGGATATCCGATGTCCTTCTCGAATATCCTCCAACTAGGAACAATTAAGAATATACGTTTAAAGGATATTAATCTCATTGTTATGATCTCATCATAATTAATATCCATTGTGTATATTCATGGACTTCATAATGAAATGGTAAACGAATTACACATAATGAATATAAAAGCCTTATTATTATTATCAAAGAACAAGATTGTACAAGTTATGATTGGCTTGAGGACACCCATAACTAACATGTACGTGGATAGCAATTGAGTACAACAGAAATAAAATAAACAACTCAACTTTATTTCATCACCCTCACACATTCCACGGTCTATATAACGAAAAGAAATGACAATGTCCACATTATTACATGATAAAAGAACTACATTGTCCATAATATTGTCCATGCAATTTAACATTATTCAAACTAAGAAAGGGAAAAGTACAACTACTAAGCGCTCCACAAACTACTCCTCACGGTTGGGAATGCTCCTCGCTATGCCTTCCTCTAGTATGGGATACATGTCTCACCTGTACGCCGAAGCAAGTATGAGTCTAAAGACTCAGCAAGTAATCCAAAGACTCAACTTTACACATATCACACACATGTGAACTATTACACAATTGAGAAAACACATACTATCTTTTCACAATAAAGGCATTACATGGAACATACTTTAAACAACCATCCACATATCTAGACCACTTAAATATGCTTTAGATTAACATGTACTCATTCTAGATCATGGATACTAACATGAAATTCTATTAAGCCAAAGCTATACTAGCACATGGACACAATAACATATATCTACGCATGCTTCCTATGCATGACACTTAATTTAACTTATGATTCAACCCATAACTTGTGTCAATCATATCTTAAAATAAACAAGTATCTATACATGCTTACTACATTTAACATGTAATATGATTTAATAATCTAACCATTATCTCTTTTATGATACAATTCTACCAACTTGAGCATAGATTTAAGCACAAAATAAAGAACAACCTAGCATGATATCTAATCATGTTCACATGCATTTTACACATTTAATTACACTTTTCATTTGCTGTTTTACTATAATTAAATCTCATTACACATGATTTCATATTTTATAACATGAATTGAAGATTTAAAACATATCAAGTTGGTTGGCAACAATAAGTAGTTAAAGCATAGAACTTTGTACTAAGTAAACATTACATCTAGTATGGAATCTAAACATTCTTTCATATATTTATCACATTCATAACCACACTTTACTTGCTGTTTTGACATGAATTAAACTCAATTACATGGAATTAGATTTATTCACACTTTATCTTATTCATTTAGCAATTCCACATGTTCATCTTTTACGTTGCATAATTTACATGTCTACATATGTATATTCACATACACTATTACATGAAGATTAATAAACTACCTAACATGATACTAAACATGATATTGCATTTGAAGTATTAATACATGAAAGTATGAACATATGCACTATTATATTGGTTTCACATGTAATCATATTTACTCTCCCTTACATATCTTTTCACACATTCTTCACATTGTTTATTCTTGCACTTTCACTTATCACATAACATATCATTTGTATTCACCATATACCACACTCACCTATTACTTTACACTTTATTCATATTTTGTTGCTTAAATTTCCGTGACACATAGTCCTGACTACCTACTAGAGGACACATGCACCCATATCGCATAGCACATATCTCATAGCACATAGCTCATCTCATAGCACATCACATCGCATCTCATAACACATACCCGCCACCTGGGCAATCTAGTGGCGAATCTTGGTAACTGCGCAGACCGGGAGAAGCCCTCTCCACCCTATCTAGTGGTACTTGTCTACTTCCAGGTTTTCATCCTAATGCCCTTGAGGATATACTTTTCACAACGTTGAGCCTTCCATAGGGACTTTTCTATGGTACAGCTCTCAAACCTCTATGGTAGCAGTGTCAATTTCGGCCCAATTATTACACATTCACTTTATCACATTTTCTCACATTAATCACATATTTCACATATAATATTTAATCACTTTACATGCATTATTTAAAAATTGCACATGCCTCGATTAACCTAACATGATACTACTGTTTCAATAATAAAACAACTCATATTACAGTCCTAGGCATACTGTTAATTACTGAATCACACAAGGTTACATTTAACATGCTCAATATGACTAATTTACATGGTTCAACTAATAAATACACTTGTTGTCATCAGAATAGATCCAAATTTTTATCACAGGATATAACCAGTAAACATATCATCTTTTCAATTTTCCATCTTTTTCTGAATGGTAATTATAATTTTACTAATTAAGACAAGTTTCATGCCTATTTATCAAGAAATTCAGTAATACATGAGTTACAACCAACCAGTCATGCTTAACAGCTCAAACACATGGAAACAGTAATCATATGATCAGATAAAATTTCCAAACCCTAATACACAGCAAAGCTAATTATTTAGGATTTAACATATATAAATCATGTTTCTCTCAGAAATTCAAAAATTTAAATAATTAACACCATGTACAGAAATTCACAATAACCTCATGATGTGACCTAATGACTGCATATGACTACCCATAAAATTTACAACATGCATACTCATTCAGAAGTCCAAGTAATACAGTTTAAAGATCAAACAGTGCACTTTTAAAACTCTGAAGAACTTAACTACACAAGATGTGGCCGCCCATTGTAAATGGCACACTTTGGTGCCGCCTACACAGGATCTTGGCGGCACAGGATGTGGCCGCCAAACTCTTGCCAGTAGACCATGCAGACAGTAGATCATAACTAGGGGAAATTGGAGGTTCCAGGACATGAGGAAAAATCCAGAAAAATGCTAGGACTTAAGGGGACATGTATAGGGTTGACATCAATGGTTTACTTGCCTCTAAATAAATTCTAGAAGATCAAACTTTGCCGATGAAACCCTCCTCGGCCCTGCCAAGAAGGTGCTCAGAAACTCTTCAAATCTGATTCTCTGGTTGATGTGGGTTGATCCTCGGAGTTGGGGATGCCTCCTTGACGGTTGAACTATCTTCCAGTCATTGTAGACCTCCAGGAAACTCCTCCAGTCGCTGGATCGAAGTCTTGGAAGTTCAACTTTTCTCACAGGGAACTCTAGGGTTTTCACAAAGGCCCCAAAAGACTTGGCGCGGCCAGAAAAGGTGTTTTTATAAGGTTGGGTACGCACTATGGTAGGTTGCCTACGGTTACACAAGACATTCCTAAACTGAAACTGGACCAAATGCAAGTGTTACCAAATCTGGAACCGGCCTACACACGGGGAACTTGACGTCAACATCTGGTGGAGTCAACATGTGGTTGGCGTCCAGCCCTGGTACCGCCAACACTGTGATTGGCGTCCATCGATCTGGACGCCAATCACAGGCATACAGTCAGCGGCAGACTGTGTGGCCGCCAACTGTGTCCTTTGGCAAGAAATAAATAGTAGACTAATAAATATAAAATTACATTACAACAACTAAATGTGCATAGAAATAAATAAATATACATTCACAATATAAACTACATGCATTACACACTATTTTCTTAAATATAATTTGTAGTAATCTTAATTAAAGATAACATGCACAAAATAAAATACATATGTATATACATACACACTACATAATTACATGCATTATGTACACGATTATTTAAGCATCATACATATCATAACAATTTAACATGCTTAGAAATAGATAGATATCATTTGAACAAGATTAACATATGCATGGAATAATTAAACACAATATGCATATCAATAATTAAATAATATGTGCACAGTTAGATATATATACATGTACGAAAGTAACTCACATGCGCTTACAAGGTAAATGACAATACTTACCTATCATTCGCACAATATTATTCAAGTACCATATATATACTATGAACAACTTAATGTGTATAGAATTAGATAGATATCACATGCATAAGATGAACATACATATATACATATGTACAACATATACTTACACACAATATCCGTGGAATAAGTAGTATAATATGGACTTCATTAGTTAGATAGTACATGCATAGTATTATTGAGATGCAACATGCATAAAGTTAAATAAGAATAATCTATACAACCATAATTACTTGCATACACACACTTAAATTGGCATATACATATATATATATATATACACACATCTACACAACATAGTTACATATATTGTACATGAAATAAGTAAATACAATATGTATATTTATACTCATCACATGCATACAAAATTAACTCACATATATACCTATAAGATGTATAGCAAAATTTACATATTTACATGCACAAGATTAATTAAATATACTATGTATATTTTCTAAATAAGTACTATACGTACAAGATTAGTTAATTACTTACATTCACAGAAAATAATGTATTTATATACTTACATATGCACATGAGAAATTTAGAAATTGAAATATGCACATTTTAATATATACACTATATACATAAACAGGTAAATAACACATGCATAATATAAAAGGAATGAAATTTTGGGGTATCACACCTTCATCCAGATGATCGTCAAAATTTAAGTTGTAGAAGATATGATGTTGATACTTAAGCCTTGTGGACGAATCTGCTCCAACCTTGTCTTCTGAGATAGATCTCCATGTTGTTGATGCTTGAGACTTGGAGCAGAGAACATGGAACTTTCTTCTTATTCTTCTAGGCTTGGGAATTGATGTGGAGGCTACTTACTTCAAAACGAGGCTAAAAGATCTATATATAGGAGTGTCCTAGTCTCATACAACTCTTGTGTACGAGGAAAAAGAAAGCCCTAATAAAGATCACATGTTTCTCACATGTTGTGACTTAATCGGTGGTTGTTGTTAGATGACCATCATCTGTCGACGGATACTGCAACACATCTGCCTTCCAGAACTGGATTTCTGAACCATAGGCTGAGCTGTCGACAGACACATCCTGGCAGCTACTACTTGTCTTGATTTTCCAGAAGCCTTGAAGTGAAATTCTTCAATGGCTGTTGACAGATGAGTCATGGCCTGTCGATAGCTGCTGTTTTCTTTGGTTTTCCAGAACCTTCTTGTTGGAAGGTCTTCAGTGGTTGTCGACAGATGGAGGGAGGCTTTCGACAGCTGCAGCTTGAAGTCTTCTATTCAGAACCTTTTTTACTTAAGGTTTCTTCAAGTTGTGCACTACATTTTCCATGTAATTTCCTACAAAATAGAAGCTTCAAATTAGATATAATGTAGGCATTGTCTAAGTCATTTTGTCATTATGGCATGTCATTTTATCATTGTGTCATTGTGTCATTTTATCACATTGTGTCATTGTGTCATTTTGTCACATTGTGTCATTGTGTAATGTTATCACATTCTGTCATCATCAAAAACATACAATTATCATGAATGTCATGTAAGCATAACTCAACACTTAGTAGGGGCATTAGAAATTTGGTGTCTTCAGGTACGGTGCCGTATGTTGGTCCTAAGGGATGCTCGGTTATATCACTTTTTCTATATATTGATGACATGTTAATTTTTATTAATGGGAAGAAAGAAAATGTGAAAAGGTTGCTCCTATTTCTAAAATATTATGAGCAATGCTCCGGTCAAAAGGTGAACAACCATAAAAGTAGTTTTACAATATCAAAAAAGGCTCTCACATTGGAAAATAACATAATTTCGATGTTTGGGTATCACCAACAGTTGGGTGCTCTTACTTATCTAGGTGTTTCGCTCAGAGAAGGGAGAGTGTTGGCCTCATATTTTAGAAGCTTAATTGATAGAGTTAATAGCAAACTTTTGTCTTGGAAATTAAAATTTATTTCTCAGGCTGGCCGGGTGGTTTTAATCAACTTAGTACTTTATTCCATCTCGATTTATTTGTCTGCTTCTTCTTGGATTCCAAAGTCTATCACAAGATACATTGACAAGGTTTGTGCTTCCATCTTTTGGAGTGGTTTAGAGGAAATTCATCGTAGGTAGTGGGTGTTGTGGAATTTGATTAAAAAAACCCATGCAGGAGGGTGGCCTTGGAATCTGAAATCTGTGGCAAGTCCAAATCTCTCTTGCTGCCAAGCAACTATGGGTTATGACTCATGAATTTACTATCTGGGCTTCCTATGCAAGAGTGAGATATAACATGGCCCCCTTGTTGAATTTTTTGTGGTATTAAAGGGTTTTATTTTAAACCCAAAAGCTTTTGTGGGTTTTTCTGCAAAAAGAGAGATGTCATTATTCACATCCATGAGGCCCTTGCGTTTTTGGATTCCTTATTTAAAAAGGAATTAAGAAAAGAAACGCAGAACCGTTTTTTTGTCTGGGTCTTTTTCCTGTGTAAAAACCGAAAGTGGTCTTTGTGTTTTGGTGAGCGCTGCAAGAGGCTTCGGCGGTTTTGGAAAAAGAAGAAACGGCGTGAGGGCGGCGGCGTTTTTTTTGGAGAAGGAAAAAGGGGTCGCGGGGGTCTTCTCTGCTACGAGAGAACACCGCGTAGGCGAACCCAAAGGACGGCTAAGGCATCTGCTGTTGTTTCTCTCTCCAAAAAGGTGTGAACGTTCTTTCTCTCTCGGAAGAAAATTCTTGTACCACAATTTCTGTTTAATCGATGAAGAGGAACGTGTTCCTGAGGTTGTTGTCGAGGAGGGATTGTCTTCGTGCGAAGACGCGTCTCTGTAGCCGTTCTATCCTGGGGGAAGATCGTTGACTCCGCCGCACTGGTATGACGGGGGCGATAACTTCTCTAAGGGGAGTCCTTACGGGTGGCTTGGCTAAGTCTTCTAACTCTATATTATTTTTCTTGATTTGTTGCATTCACATGCATGTGTTTTCCTTTTGGATTGGAATCGGATCTTGCCTATACCTGTGGGACGATATGTATGCGATGTTCATGCCATCATGTTTTACGTATGTTCATGTAATTATTTGTTTCATGTACATTGTTTCTACAACAATCTTAGAGAAGTTATTTATCATGCCGTCCATGTCATCTGTGGTTGCACCCCGTGTGGATATGTCCGGTATGCCCAAAAAATTCTCGGGACAGCACTTCAAGCGATGGCAACATCGCATGAAGATCTAGTTTACCACAATCGGGTTTATCTCGGTTATTGAGTCGGATTGTCCTATACTAGTTGAGAATGATCCCAACAGTCAAAGGTAGTAGATGAGTGGAAGCAACGTGACCGTATATGTCATGGTTGCATATTGTTGGCTTTGTCCAACATACTTTTTGATGTATACAGTGGTTCTTCTGCGAAAACTGCCAAGGGTCTGTGGGAGGAACTTGACAAGAAATATAAGACTGAAGACTCCGGTCTTGAAAAATATTCTGTTGCCAAGTTCTTAAAGTTTCAAATGGTAGAGGGCAAATCTGTGTCTGAACAGGCCCATGAATTCCTACTCTTACTTCATGGTTTAGCTGATGCTGATATGAAATTACAAGAAAAGTTTCAGGTGATGTCTATAATTGAGAAGTTTCCGAAATCATAGGAGGATTTTGGGATGTCTCTCAAGCATCGTAAGGGTTCAATTACTTTGGATGATTTATTAGTATCGATAGCCATTGAGGAAGAGCATAGAAATCAAAAGCCTGTGATGCCTGTAGAACCGAGTGCAAATGTGATGACTACTAGTAAGGCAAGAGATCATAAAAGTAAAGGAAAAATAGATTACATGAAGAACAAAACCAACTTTAAAGGCAAGATCCAGAAAAAGTCCAAAAAGAAACCATGCTAGGAGTGTGGATAGGTTGGCCATTTCATCAATGACAGTCCTACGAAGAAGGCTAAGAAGGCTGAAAAGCACTCTTCTGGTCCCCAAATCAATGTTGTGATTGAAGGGACTGAGCAAGCTTCAGGCTCCAATAGCGGATTGTATGTTTCTGTTAACCCTCAAGTTTTCACTATATATGAACCAAATGAATGGATAATAGACACTGGGGCTAATGTGCATGTATGTGCTGACAAGTCCATATTTGTGTCTTACCAGGCCATTCATGGCAGATCCGTGACCATGGGGAATGCTACTGCTTCTATGGTGTTGGGGATAGGACGCGTGGAAGTGAGGCTTCCTTCAGGGCGTGTTCTTTCTCTACACAGAGTGCACCACGTTCCAGCGATCTGGAGAAACATATTAAGTGGTTCTGTTTTAGTGGAACAAGGTTATGAATTGACATTCAAATGTAATAAAGTGGTGCTTCTTTATTACGGACTTTTATTGGAAAAGGTTATTTATGTGATGGTTTGTTTAAACTTCATGTGGACAATATTTTGAATAATGAAGTGGTTGACATTTCATCTAGTTCTACTTCTTATTCTGTGAATGTTGTGGAATCATCTTCTTTATGGCATAATCGTTTAGGACATGTAAATTACAATTCCTTGAAACGAATGATGAATTTGAATATGATCCCTGAGTATGCCATTGATAAATCTCATAAATGTGATATTTGTGTGCAAGCTAAACAATCTAGAAAACCGTTTAACTCTGTTGTTAGAGATTCTGAGATTTTAGATTTAGTTCATACTGATATCTGTGAGTTTAATGGTGTACAAATGTGGGAACATAAGAAATATTTTATCACCTTTATTGATGATGGTAGTAGATACTGTTATGTGTATCTTCTTAAGTCTAAAGATGAAGCTTTATCTAAGTTTATAATCTTTAAGGCTGAAGTAGAAACACAAACTTCCAAGGTTCTTAAAAGGATAAGGTCTGATAGAGGTGGAGAATATACATCTAACCTATTTTCTGAATTTTGTCAAAATCATGGCATAATTCACGAGGTTGCTGCTCCTTATCCTCCTCAGTCTAATGGGATTGCAGAACGAAAGAATAGAGTTTTTATTGACATGGTCAACTCTCTTCTCCAAAACTCTAGATTACCTAGTTACATGTGAGGGGATGCTTTGAATACGGCATGCCATATTCTGAATAAAGTTCCCTTGAAACACAAAGACACTAGTCCAGAAGAGTTATAGAGTGGTAGGAAGTCTAGCTTCAAGTATCTTAAAGTGTGGGGCTATCTTGCAAAAGCGTTGGTCCCTGAACACAAAAGAAAGAAGCTAGATCCGAAAATAGTTGATGCGGTCTTTATAGGCTATGTTGCTAACAATTATGCATTCAGATTCTTAGTGATTAAATCTGAGATATTTGGAATAGCTGTTAACTCCATAGTTGAGTTTCGTGATGCTACATTCTTTGAGGATGTGTTTCCCATGAAAACTGGTGTACCTTATCAAGTGTCTTCTAAAGAAGTTCCTTGCACTTCTGAGTCTATTCCTGATCATATAGAGAGGATATCCAATGTGGGGGTTGAGACCTCTAGTTCCCATCCTGACTCTAATGATCAAGAGGAATTGGTGGAACCAAGAAGGAGTAAGAGACCTAGAATTTCCAAGGATTTGGGAAGTGATTTTATCACTTACCAGATTGAGGGTGATCCTCCTACTTTTCGAGATGCTATGGCTTCACCAGAGGCAATGCATTGGAAGGATGCCATTAAGAGTGAGATGGATTCCATTCTATCTAATGGTACATGGGAGTTGGTTGACTTACCTCCTGGGTCTACAACTATTGGGTGCAAATGGATTTTTAAGAAGAAACTGAAACCTGATGGAAGTATTGACAAGTATAAAGCCAGATTGGTTGCCAAGGGGTTCAAACAAAAGGAAGGAATAGATTTCTTTGACACATATTCTCCTGTTACTAGGATGACCACAATTAGAGTGCTTTTAGCATTGGCCTCTGTGTATGATGTCATTATCCATCAAATGGATGTTAAGATCGCCTTTCTAAATGGTGATCTTGAAGAAGAGATATACATGGATCAGCCTGAAGGATTTGTGGCATCTGGTAATGAAGAGAAAGTTTGTAAACTTGTTAAGTCTCTTTATGGACTGAAACAAGCCCCTAAACAATGGCATGAAAAATTTGACAAGACTATCTTGTCTTTTGGCTTTAGTGTCAATGAGTTTGATAAGTGTGTCAATACCAAGGTTAAAGGTGATGCTTGTGTCATTCTATGCCTATATGTAGATGATATTTTATTGTTTGGAACTTCAATTGGGATTGTGAATGAGACTAAGTCCTTCTTGAGTAGAATGTTTGAAATGAAAGATATGGGAGTTGCTAATGTGATTTTGGGCCTTAAATTGATTCATTCAGTTGAAGGGATAGTAATTTCTCAGTCTCATTATATTGAGAAAGTCTTGGGGAAATTTGGCTATCAAAATTGTAAATCTGTAAGCACTCCATATGATTCATCTAGAGCATACTACAAGAACAAGAGTGGTGTTCCTATGTCTCAACTCAGGTATTCCCAAATCATAGGAAGCTTAATATATCTTGCAAACTATACTAGACCTGACATATTATATGCAGTGACTAGATTCAGTAGATACACTAGTTGTCCTGATCGTACTCACTGGGAGGGCTTGGATAGGGTACTAAGGTACCTTAAGGGAACTATTTTATTAGGCTTGCATTATGGGAAATACCCTATTGTGCTAGAAGGGTATAGTGATGCAAGTTGGATAGCCCAAAACTCAGGGAGTAACGGTGTTTCAGGGTATGTCTTTACCCTAGGAGGTGGCGTCGTTGCCTGGAGGTCTGCAAAATAGACCATCTTGTCTCGGTCTACTTTTGAGGCTGAGCTGTATGCTTTGGACACTACTGGAACAGAGGTTGAATGGATCAGGGGACTTCTGTCTGAACTCCCTCTGATGGGAAAGCCCATTCCTGCGATCTCTGTGCATTGTGATAGCATGACCACAATTGCAAAGATCAGAAGTTCAAAGTATAACAAAAACAAAGGAGACATATCCAAGTCAGATTGAAATCTTTAAGGGTACTAGTGTCTCAGGGTGTGATTGCTGTTGATTTTGTTGGTACCAAAGATAATACAACAGATTCACTGACAAAGGGACTTGATAGAAATCAAGTTCAGAAATCCAAATTGGGGATGGACTAAAACCCATTAATAATTCTTCTATGGCAGCAACCCAACCTAACTGAGTGGAGATCCCACAAAGTAGGTTCAATGTGGTAACAACAAGTCATAGGGAGGATTAAGTGGCACTTTACATTATGTTGGTACTTATGTACATGCACTACAAGAAAAAGCGAGATTACCGACGGACTGAATCCGTCGGAAATCCGTCGGTATTTCGTCGGAAAAGGCGCCTTCCGACCGCTTTTCGTCCAACACTCGTCGGAAACTTTCCGTCGGAAATAATTGGTCAGAACTTTCCGACGGATGAAAATTCCGTCGGAATTCGGTCGAAACCTCCGACAGATTTCATCCGTCGGTAAAGGCGTCAGTATTTGCCGACCGAAGTACCGACGGTCTTTAACCGTCGGTAATGTATATTTTCTGACGGATACTTATCCGTCGGCCAATCCGTCAGTATTTTCCGACGGACTTGCCGATGGTATTTTGCCGTCGGTAATTTATCAGTCCCGACGGATGCTTATCCGTCGGCCAATCCGTCAGTATTGTCCGACGGCATTACTGACGGTATTTTTCCGTCGGTAATTTATACTTTCCGACGGAAACGTAGCCGTCGGAAATCCGTCGGAAAATACACATATTTTTTTTAAATAAACAAATAAAAATACATTGCTACAATGTCAAACCTGCTACAATATTCATAAATTTAACAAATACTAACAATCAACATAAAATCATAAGATACAATAAATATAAATCATATAGCATAATGAATACAAAAATCAACATAGATCTGCTGGATCGTCTGCTGTCCCTGCCTCGTCATCGTCTGGAGCTGGATCCTATATTAAAACAAATTAAAATGAGAAACATTAATAATAAATAAAAGAAATACAGTATTTTCAAAAATGAAATTTAAAACATGTGATTATTTCTCAAACTTAATACAATAATATTTTTAGATCCATCATTTTCTTGGGTGTTTTTAGATCCGTCCTTTGAATGCCCAACCCAATCCGGGGATCCAAATTGGATTCCGTCAGTTTCTACACATCACTTTAACCCACCTGGTCGTGTCGGAGAAAATGGCACGTCGATCCGATCCCTATTTGGGATTTTGGACCCCCGGGTTGTGTGTTTTAACTTTTTATATATACTTGGGTGTTTTTAGATCCGTCCTTTGAATGCCCAACCCAATTCGGAGATCCAAATTGGATTCCGTCAGTTCCCACACGTCACTTTAACCCACCCGGTCGTGTCGGAGAAAACGGCACGTCGATCCGATCCCTATTTGGGATTTTGGACCCCCGGGTTGTGTTTTGACGCTTTAAATATACTTGGGAGTTTTTTAGATCTGTCAATTGAACGTCCGACCCAATCCGGGGATCCAAATTGGATTCCGTCAGTTCCCACATGTCACTTTAACCCACCCGGTCGTGTCGGAGAAAACGGCACGCCGATCCGATACCAATTTGGGATTTTGGACCCCCGGGTTGCGTGTTTTGACCATTTATATATGTTTGGCCGTGTTTTTAGATCCGTCCTTTGAATGCCCAACCCAATCCGGGAATCCAAATTGAATTCCGTCAGTTTCTACACGTCACTTTAACCCACCCGGTCGTGTCGGAGAAAACGGCACGTCGATCCGATCCCTATTTGGCATTTTGGACCCCCGGGTTGTGTGTTTTAACCTTTTATATATACTTGGGTGTTTTTAGATCCGTCCTTTGAATGCCCAACCCAATCCGGAGATCCAAATTGGATTCCGTCAGTTCCCACACGTCACTTTAACCCACCCGGTCATGTCGGAGAAAACGGCACGTCGATCCGATCCCTATTTGGGATTTTGGACCCCCGTGTTGTGTTTTGACGCTTTAAATATACTTGGGTGTTTTTTAGATCCGTCAATTGAACGTCCGACCCAATCCGGGGATCCAAATTGGATTCCGTCAGTTCCCACACGTCACTTTAACCCACCCGGTCGTGTCGGAGAAAACGGCACGCCGATCCGATCCCTATTTGGGATTTTGGACCCCCGGGTTGCGTGTTTTGACCATTTATATATGCTTGGCCGTGTTTTTAGATCCGTCCTTTGAATGCCCAACCCAATCCGGGGATCCAAATTGGATTCCGTCAGTTTCTACACGTCACTTTAACCCACCCGGTCTTGTCGGAGAAAACGACACGTCGATCCGATCCCTATTTGGGATTTTGGACCCCTGGGTTGTGTGTTTTGACGCTTTATATATACTTGGGTGTTTTTAGATCCGTCCTTTGAATGCCCAACCCAATCCGGGGATCCAAATTGGATTCCGTCAGTTCCCACACGTCACTTTAACCCACCCGGTCGTGTCGGAGAAAACGGCACACCAATCCGATCCCTATTTGGGATTTTGGACCCCCGGTTGTGTTTTGACGCTTTAAATATACTTGGGTGTTTTTAGATCCGTCAATTGAATGTCCGACCCAATCCGGGGATCCAAATTGGATTCCGTCAGTTCCCACACGTCACTTTACCCACCCGGTCGTGTCGGAGAAAATGGCACGCCGATCCGATCCCTATTTGGGATTTTGGACCCCCGGTTGCGTGTTTTGACCATTTATATATGCTTGGCCGTGTTTTTAGATCCGTCCTTTGAATGCCCAACCCAATCCGGGGATCCAAATTGGATTCCGTCAGTTTCTACATGCCACTTTAACCCACCTGGTCGTGTCGGAGAAAACGGCACGTCGATCCGATCCCTATTTGGGATTTTGGACCCCCGGGTTGTGTGTTTTAACCTTTTATATATACTTGGGTGTTTTTAGATCCGTCCTTTGAATGCCCAACCCAATCCGGAGATCCAAATTGGATTCCGTCAGTTCCACACGTCACTTTAACCCACCCGGTCGTGTCGGAGAAAACGGCACGTCGATCCGATCCCTATTGGGATTTTGGACCCCCGGGTTGTGTTTTGACGCTTTAAATATACTTGGGTGTTTTTAGATCCGTCAATTGAACGTCCGACCCAATCCGGGGATCCAAATTAGATTCCGTCAGTTCCCACACGTTACTTTAACCCACCCGGTCGTGTCGGAGAAAACGCCACGCCGATCCGATCCCTATTTGGGATTTTGGACCCCCGGGTTGCGTGTTTTGACCATTTATATATGCTTGGCCGTGTTTTTAGATCCGTCCTTTGAATGCCCAACCCAATCCGGGGATCCAAATTGGATTCCGTCGGTTTCTACACGTCACTTTAACCCACCCGGTCGTGTCGGAGAAAACGGCACATCGATCCGATCCCTATTTGGGATTTTGGACCCCCGGGTTGTGTGTTTTAACATTTTATATATACTTGGTGTTTTTTAGATCCGTCTTTTGAATGCCCAACCCAATCCAGAGATCCAAATTGGATTCCGTCAGTTCCCACACGTCACTTTAACCCACCCGGTCGTGTCGGAGAAAATGGCACGCCGATCCGATCCCTATTTGGGATTTTGGACCCCCGGGTTGCGTGTTTTAACCATTTATATATGGTTGACCGTGTTTTTAGATCGGTCCTTTGAATGCCCAACCCAATCCGGGGATCCAAATTGGATTCCGTCAGTTTCTACAGATTACTTTAACCCACCCGGTCGTGTTGGACGCCCGGCCCAATCCTAAGTATATGAAATTAATACTAATACTGACCTGAGCTGCTGGCTGTGTGGGGCGTACTCCCTGCATTATTGACATGAACTCCTGAACCATATCGCTGAACTGCGTCTGTAGCTGTAGCCACTGCGTCTCTATCTGTACCTGCTGCGCCTGTAGATGTACCCGCTGCGTCTGTATCTCTTCCCGCTGCGTCTGTAGCTCTGTACGTAGCTCCTCCCGAATGATGCCTCTAATGTCCTCTACACCACTGACGGGCGGCGCAGAAGATGAACTCGCGTGTGCCGGAGAAGCGATCGAACTGGCATATGAGGACAACACTCGATGAGTATCCAGGCTGTCCCCAAAGCCGTACACTCGACCCTTCCTCGGCACTCCCGCTGCCTCGACCCAAGCGTCCGCATCCAAATCTGGCTGGGGAGTGCCCTCTGTGTAGCGCTCCGCCATCGTCCTATCGTACGTCTCCTGTAAAATAATTTAAAATTAAATTATTGAAAACAAATTACTTTAATATCATAATTGAATTCATAATTTAAAGCTTGACTTACAGCAATTGTGCGGGCACTCTCGGTAACATAGTCATCCGTCCCCTTCCGCTTATGAGTCCGGTCAAATAACTCGCAGAAAGTAGGGGCACGCTCCAGGTCGTGATGCTTAGAATTCAACAAAATTAGTTAGTCTCACAATAATAATCCATATGTATATATGAATCGAACAATAAAATACTTACCAATTTTTGACTGTGGGTCGCATAAGATACGGATCCACTAGTATGCACATTCTTCTCCGGTTGAGTTGCTCTGTTGCGTATTGCCGCCTGTGACCGCTGCTGCCATGGTCCAGCAGCCCAACGCGCGCAAAGGGACTCCCAATAGTCCGTCCGCAGCCAAACAGGGCCGTAATCCACCCAAGCCATAGGATCCCGGTTCCCTGTGGTCTTGATTGCCTTGTCCCGTGCCTCCCACATCAACTTTCTTAAATTAGTCTGGTCGTAATCTCCCAGACGGCTCGAGCCCGAGGGAGATCCTCGGGTCTCGTGAACGCGAACCTCCGCTGTAAAGAAATAAAATTAATCATGTTCTGCAATAAACCTAATTAATAATAATTGAATAAATGACTTCAACTCTTCTAAAAAATAAAAATACCGTAAACATGTCAAATAATAAATCCCGGACTGGCACCGGAAGTCTCTCCATGCATCCACTGGTCCTGGAATATGTGCGTGGATCAACGTCGTAATATAGCGGGAAGCAGGACTGGGATCTATCTTCCCCCTGCAATTCCACATTAATTTTCTACATGAAATGTATATCCTAAATAACAAATACAGTAACACTAAGATGATGAACTTTACCTTGAGATCCAGCATGGTTGTCGTCCTGGTAGCTGAGGCCCCTCCTCAGCTGGTGGATGCTGGCTCTCCACCTCTGTTGAAAACAATTTAGTACACTTTTATTGTATAAATTGCAAGAGACCAAACATACTAATATATTGAAACATATGTTTACCTTGTGGTGAGGAAGAAGACGAAGGTAGCGTGGACGGGGAGCATTCCCTGCAAAATTTCATACACATTAGAATTATGAATTTCAAATAAACAACAATGTAGAAAATTACCTACGCTGGGACGACGGGCGTGGACGGGGAGGCATTCCCTGCAAAATTTTATACACATTAGAAATTATGAATTTCAAATAAACAACAATATAGAAATTTACCTGTCACTGGGACGGACGGGCGTGGACGGGGAGGCAGTCCCTGCAAAATTTCATACACATTAGAAATTATGAATTTCAAATAAACAACAATGTAGAAAATTACCTGTCGCTGGGACGACGGGCGTGGACGGGGAGGCATTCCCTGCAAAATTTTATACACATTAGAATTATGAATTTCAAATAACAACAATATAGAATTTACCTGTCGCTGGGACGACGGGCGTGGACGGGGAGGCAGTCCCTGCAAAATTTCATACACATTAGAAATTATGAATTTCAAATAAACAACAATGTAGAAAATTACCTGTCGCTGGGACGACGGGCGTGGACGGGGAGGCATTCCCTGCAAAATTTCATACACATTAGAAATTATGAATTTCAAATAAACAACAATATAGAAATTTACCTATCGCTGGGACGACGGGCGTGGACGGGGAGACAGTCCCTGCAAAATTTCATACACATTAGAAATTATGAATTTTAAATAAACAACAATATAGAAAATTACATGTCGCTGGGACGACGGGCGTGGACGGGGAGGCAGTCCCTGTAAAATTGTATGTACGTTAGTTCTCGTGAAATCAATATAAACAATATAACCCATATGGTTTTTTGTGTACATATGCATATACCTGTCGCGGACCTGGAGGCAGACGTGGACGCGGAGGCAGTCCCTCTGCCAACGGACGTGGCAACCCTCCAACTGCGTCCTCCATGTACCATATCTCTATTGATACAAATAAAGATATAGCAAGTCATCAGCACTCAATTTGAAGTAGCAATTTATTATGAACATGTAATGAACAACAACACCAATTTCCTACAAAATATGCAGTATATTATCTAAATTCATCATCAGATGCTGAAGACATGTTTAATTCAGCATCATCTTCATCATCATCCTATAATTCATCCTCATCATCTTGGGAGTCTTCCTCCACATCAGACTCCACCTCCCGCTCAGCGACATTTGGGTCAACTTCTTCTTGTTCGTTATCCTTATGTAAGGAAATTGTTTCATTTATATCATGAACATTGTACTGCGTAGAAGCTGCCAACTCTCGTGCGTCACTCCGATCTGATTGGAAAAAGTTGTCATTAACACCTTCGAGCTCATCATCAGTCGGGAGAAGCTCATACTCAGGGAATAGTCTTGATTTCACTCTACATGCAGCCCACCAATCTCTTAATTTGAGGGATGTATATTTGAATAATAAACTTGTTGGGCTTGTGCCGCCAGGATGAATGGCTCATATGTACTCAATTGGACTTATGCTTCACATCGATTAATCCATATGTTGTGTCATGACGAATAGATGTCGGGTCAAACCAATGACACTTGAACAGAAATACATTGTTGTCTTGTCCCAAAAATTGCAGTTCAATGACTTCTTCGAGAATGCCATAATAGTCAATTTCATTTTCATTATAGGCACTTCCCTTCACACATACGCCGCTGTTCATCGTAGACTTATTCCGTCCATAATCTCTCGTGTGAAATCTGTATCCATTCACAATGTAGCCTGGATAGACACGTACAATCTTCGAGGGGCCAAAACTAATCTGTTGTACTCTAGAATCGAGAATGAAGCCTTGTTCAACCTATTATGAGATAAATAGACAAACATTGAATAAATGACTTCAACTCAGTCTGCATAAAAACATAACACTTATGTTTCAAAATAATTAGACACATACTCGAGATCTTAACCAAGTAGGAAAAGACTTCTTCCGTTCCTTTTCAACCTGCACGTCAGTTAGACGTGGATTCTGTCGCAATATGACCGAGTCAAACTCTCTGCAATGTAAATGTCACACAACCGTTAGGTTCTGCAGTAATGCACGCAAATGATGACGAATAAGCGTGGAGAGCTTACTGAATGTAAGGGTCTAGTTCTTCGCAATTCATGAACACGTAGATCTCCGCAGCTACCAACTCTCTGTCTTGGAGTGCGCGAGTAGATGAAGATCCGAACGCCCGTCCGGCACACTTGAATATAGAGAGTCGGTCTGACACCTCGGAATCTCCACCATCATCATTACGTGGAGGTTGAGTGCGTCGGGTTTGTATTTCCGTGTCAAAGTACATCGAACAGAAGTTCGATATCTCCTCAATGAGGTACGCCTGAGTAATGGAGCCCTCAACTTGTGCTTTGTTACGGACTTTCATCTTAAGATCGTGCATACACCTACGGCAATAATTCAAATGCATACATAAGTAATATAAAAGATCGTCGTAATGGCAATAAATTGAGATGTAGAAATATACCTCTCAAACGGATACATCCATCGAAATTGTACTGGTCCTCCGACCCTTGCCTCATATGGTAAATGGATGATCAGGTGCTCCATTGAATCAAAGAATGCTGGAGGAAATATCTTCTCTAATTTGCAGACTGTCTGAATTATATTTTGCTCTATATTTTGCAAGTCATGAATTTTGAGTTCTGATGCAGATAAAATCCTAAAGAATTGACTCAGCTCAGTCATTGCTCCCCATATTGTTTCGGCAACAACTCAAAAGCAAGAGGCATCAATCTTTGCATGAAACATGGCAGTCATGACTTCATTCCGTATATTTTCCCTCGTTGCATTTACACAACGTGCAATATTCGAGACATATCCATCCGGAAATCTCAATTGCTTTAACCATTGCAACACTTCCTTATCTGTTCTGGCCCAAGCACATATGCAGCTTTAGGTTGCACCACTTTTCCTTGAACATGCTGTAGCTCTAGTTCGGACGTTTGCAAAGTACTTTCAATCAACCCGTGCCTTGACGTTATCCTTCGTTTTACCTTTGACGTCCAAACTGTGTTGAACACATTATCAAAAACATTCTTCTCTATAGCATGATGTCTAGGTTATGACGTATCAAAAGTGTTGACCAATAAGGCAATTCCCAAAAAATGCTTTGCTTCACCCAATTGATCCTTCCAAAGCCAGGGATTTGTCGGGTACTACCAGCCAGTTGTGTTATAGTCGGTAAGTTCTGGACCGCCTCGCCATATTTCCACTAGACACCCGTTCCATATCTACCTCCTCCATCACAGTTGTATTTTTATAAAAAGAATCCTTTTGCTTTCGGAAAGGATGGTCACTGGGTAGGTAGAAACCGCCGACAATCGAACCAACAAGATTTTCCCCCAGATTTCAACACAAATGATTTAGAATCCTCCATGCAATAAGGACATGCCAACCTCCCATGTGTGCTCCAGCCAGATAACATGCCGTAGGCTGGAAAGTCACTTATTGTCCACATTAATGCAGCCTTCAGATTGAAATTCTGTTTTTTTGGATGCATCATAAGACTGCACACCATCTGACCATAACAATTCATCTCATCAATCAACGGTCTGAGATATATGTCTATATTCTTTCCTGGACCTTTTTAGACCCGGAATCAGCATGAAAGGAACAGATTCTCACGCTTCATGCACATGCCTGCGGAAGGTTATACGGTGTTAAGAATACTGGCCAACATGAGTAAGATGCCACCGAGCCTCCGAAAGGATTGAAACCATGTGCATAAACCAAGCCGTACGTTGAGTGGATCCCTTGAGAAGTAAGGATGAGTACGGCTAAAAGAGCCCAAGCTTCACCATCGGCAGGATGACTCATTTCACCTCGTCGCGACGGACTCTTTCCGCATGCCATGTCATATGTCCAGCTGTCCTCGAGGACATGAACAATCGCTGCAATCTGGGTGTGATAGGAAAGTACCGCAATGACTTATACGGAACATCCTTCTGCTTTGACTTGTCCCCTCTCTTGGGCTTGAACCTATCATGCTTACAAATACAGCATGATGTCTTATCTGTATCCTCTTTGTAGTACAGCATACAGTGATTCGGACATGCATCAATTTTCATAAAACAAGCCCCAAATCATTCACCATCTTCTTCGCACGGTAAAAGTCAGCAGGTAACCTCTCTGATTGAGGAAGCATGCTCTTGACCAGTAAGAGAAGTCGGTCAAAACAACTCTCGCTCATATGAAATTCAGATTTCAAATTCAATAGCTGCGACACTGCAGACAACCGTGTATGCTTCTCACAACCATCCCATAATGGCTCATCAGCATCTCGAAGAAGTAACTGATAAAATCTCTGAGCTGTATCATTCGGCACTTCTTCATTTGTTTGATCTTCATGAATATTGAACTCCGGACCAGCAACATCGACAACCATGTCTACGTACGTACTTGTGGAGGCAAAGTAATTAGCTGGTGCAGACGACTGAATATTCAACTCACCATGACACGACCATAATCATAATGGCCAACAAATCCTCTCGTATACAGATGATGCTGCACATCCCATGTCGATATCCACTTTCTGTTCTTACAAGCCGAACACGGACATCGGATGTTACCCATCGGATCAACTACTACTGATGTATTACTCAATACAAACTCAATAAAACTGTCAACTCGTCTTTAAACTCCTCGGTCACAACTCCATTCACTATCCACGGTACATCCATGACCGATTCTCTGACATTTTCCTACATATTAAATGTCATGTCCGAGTTAGTTAAAATCCAACACACCCTCACATCATTCAAGTACCATACATACGTTATATGGAGAGTCCCAGAGCTAATGGGTGAAATAAAGCGTTGACGTAAGATAAATGAAGAGTAAACATACATGAATATCAAATAAATTGAGCACTATATAAATACTTAATGGTATTGAACATTAAAAACAACACAAACTGTGATGTCTTCATATTAGGCCACCACCACTTGATCGGCTCTTTATTCACCAGCTTCTCAGTAGATTTCCTAGGGAGTGAACTAACCACTGATATCCCTAAATATACTTTGTCAAATACATCTCTTCGTACATAATGGGAAGACATAACTTTGAGAATGTCAAGTTCTTTGACACAATTATTTTTCACAAATTTACACCAGTCTTTTCCAATAAACATGTATATACTACCACACCAACTGCGTCGTAAGATTACAGAATATCGCACTCCTTTTTCATCTTGAACAATAACAGATAATCACTTTTATTTTCTAAACTTTGTCTTTCTTCTTTCCGAATAATCTTTATGATTTTCGTCATCTTCTCTTTCACCAAAAGTAAACCATCATGCAATCTTCGAATATCGAGCGGAATATTTTACGTTCAAACAAACAAGTACTTTGATACGTTGGACATGTTCTTCTTCGAGTCTAATTTCCAATCGCGAACTCTCATCACTAATTACAAAAAAGAATTTATAACATTTTATCATGAGTAATTTAAAATATGAAATTAAATCATAATATGATAAATATGAAAAAATCTCTCAAATGGCTACAAATAAACATACGAATGTTGAATGATTAACTTGCATGAGATTATTAAAATACAATATGCATTACCAAATCTAACAAATCACTCCAAAAATCCAAGGATTATATGTCTAGGCTTTCATGTAGTCATTTCATACAAAAATATCACAAAGAACTAAGTCTCACAGGCGGCCTTAAATATAATTCAACATGTGTAATATAAAACAAAGTAATAAATATTTCTTTCATTATTATAAGCAATTTGCATTTTCATATGCAACAAAGTAATCCTTAAATTTAATTAGCATCATCAACATATAATATGTAGTAATGTAAACAACGTCACAATCGGCCTATGACATACAGAACATGAGAAACAATAGATCCATGTAATTGTAAAAAATATATATATATGCAAACCATTAAGGAATGAAATCATAATTGATTTAATTAACATTGATTAATTATGTGACAACAATCTTTTTTACCAAAACCATGGTCTATGTGAGGTCCTGTACAATAAAAAAATTAATATAAAAAGAGGTAGATGGTAGCACATAGTACAATAAAAAAGTAATAAAGAAAAGTAGTACGGTTAGCCCCAAACTCGTTTTAAATTTTCTCTACATCTGATTAGACTTTATAACAAACAAATATAGTATTATATAGTTGACGACCATTCTAATAGAAAGTTAAATGGGTGGTGAAAAGTAACTAATTAAATAGTTTTAGATTTTATTTAAAAGATTAGTACATGTTAATTATGTAATGTCAACATGTTAGTTTTAATTATATTTATTTAGTTTACATGTATAATTTATTAGGGTGCAGGAGGGAGGGGGGCGGGTGCAGGGGGGAGGGGGCCGGGTGGGAAGGGGAGGGGGGTGTGTACAGGGGAGGGGGGAATTAAGTTTTTTTAGATATTTATTTAAAATAGATTAGTACATGTTAATTATATAATGTCACATGTTAATTCTTAATATATTTATTTAGTTACATGTATTAATTTATAGGGTGCAGGAGGGAGGGGGCCGGTGCAGGGGGGAGGGGGCCGGGTGGGAAGGGGAGAGGGGGTGTGTGCAGGGGAGGGGGGCCGGGTGGGGGGGGGGGCATCCCGGAGGGGGCCAGGTGGGTGGGAAGGGGAGGGGGGTGTGTGCAAGGGAGGGGGGCGGGTTGGGGGGGGGGGGGGCCGGGGGGGTGGGAAGGGGCGGGGGTGTGTGCAGGGGAGGGGGGGGGTGGGGGGGGGCCATCCCGGAGGGGGCCAGGGGGTGGGAAGGGTGGGGGGGTGTATGCAGGGGAGGGGGGGCGGTGGGTGGGGGGGGAGGGGGCCCGGGGTGGGGGGGGGGGCATCCGCAGGGGGGAGGGGGCCAGGTGGGGGGGGAGGGGGCCGGGGGGGGGGGGGATCCCGCAGGGGGGAGGGGGCCGGGTGGGGGGGGAGGGGGCCGGGGGGGTGGGGGGGAAGGGGAGGGGGGTGTGTGCAGGGGAGGGGGCCGGGTGGGGGGGGGGGCATCCCGCGGGGGAGGGGGCCGGGGGGGGGGGGGGGGCATCCGCAGGGGGGAGGGGGCCAGGTGGGAAGGGAGGTGGGACGGGGGGTACCTGCAGCGGCGGGGGCGGCGGCGGGACCTCGGGGCGACGGCGGGCGGCGTCCGACGGCGGCGGCGGGGAGCGGCGGTGGCGGAGCTTGGGGCGACGACGGGGAGAGGGATGAGAGAGGGCGAGAGAGAGAGAGAGAGAGAGGAGAGAGAGAGAGAGAGAGAGAGAGAGAGAGACGAGAGAGGGAGAGAGAGAGGAGAGAGAAGAGAGAGAGTGGGAAAGAGGGGGAGGGGGAAGAAGGGGGGTTTCGCGGGATTGGAAATAGCGGTATTACCGACGGATATTCCAACGGTATTATTTCCGTCGGAATATTCGTCGGTATTATGTTAGTTCCGACAGATTTTCCGACGGATAATTTTCGTCGGAATATCCAACGGACTTTCCGACCATAGGGTTGGCGGTCGGTAATTCCGACGGAATTACCGACGGAAAATAATCCGTCGGAAATATCCGTCAGTAATCCCGCAAATTCTTGTGGTGATGTGTGTCTCTCCCCTGATAATCTGCTTAAAGTGCCTGTACTGCAAGTAAAGGAAGAGTTTTGTGAAACTCCGAATGGGTTCAAGCCTATCTTGGCAGGATGTTAGCAGTACATCCTTGGAGAAGTCCACCTATGTGAGTGTGACTGTGAGGCCGCAGTTAAGGGAAATGGGTTCTTCCTAAATAGCACTCATGAATCAGGATTTGGGGCGCATGGCCATAATGCGTCAACCTGAAGATTTCAACCAGAACTTGTATCTTGTTGTTTTAATAGAAACTCTCATATAAAGAACCAAGTTCAAGACTTAGTTCACTTCGGTCTGTGGGGGTTGACATTGGAACTCAGGTGATGTTCAAACTCGAAAGTACCCTCACTAAAAGCAAGATATGTTCTTTCTTCCGTTGATCTATGTTTCTTCCACAAAATCATTTTAGGTTTGTGGAGGAATGTTAAATTTTTTGTGGTATTAAAGGGTTTTATTTTAAACCCAAAAGCTTTTGTGGGTTTTTCTGCAAAAGGAGAGATGCCATTATTCACATCCATGAGGCCCTTGCGTTTTTGGATTCCTTATTTAAAAGGAATTAAGAAAAGAAATGCAGAACCATTTTTTTGGCTGGGTCTTTTTCCTGTGTAAAAACCAAAAAGTGGTCTTTGCGTTTTGGTGAGCACTGCAAGAGGCTTCGGCGGTTTGGGGAAAAAGAAGAAACGGCGTTGAGGGCGGCGGCGTTTTTTTTGGAGAAGGAAAAGGGGTCACGGGGGTCTTCTCTGTACGAGAGAAACCGCGTAGGCGAACCAAAGGACGGCTAAGGCATCTGCTGTTATTTCTCTCTCAAAAAGGTGTGTGAACGTTCTTTCTCTCTCGCAGAAAATTCTTGTACCAAAATTTCTATTTAATTGACGAAGAGGAACGTGTTCCTGAGTTGTTGGCGAGGGGATCGTCTTCGTGTGGAGACGCGTCTCTGTAGCGTTCTATCCTGGGGAAGATCGTTGACTCCGCCGCACTGGTATGACGGGGCGATAACTTCTCTAAGGGGAGTCCTTACGGGCGGCTCGGCTAAGTCTCTAACTCTATATTATTTTTCTTGATTGTTGCATTCACATGCATGTGTTTTCCTTTTTGGATTGGAATCGGATTGCCTATACTTGTGGGACGATATGTATGCGTGTTCATGCCATCATGTTTTACGTATGTTCATGAATATTTGTTCATGTACATTGTTTCTACAACACCCTTACATATGATGGATTTACACTATCGTCAAGGTATGTCCAAGTAGAATCTTATGGAGGCGAAGATTGCTATACAACATAACTCTAGATGGTCACTAGGTGAGGGCAACAATATCAATTTTTTAGATGACATTTGGATTGGTTCTGAACCAATTCGCAACTTGCTATCTGAGGAGGACAATGGTCCTATTGCTTCAGTGCGAGAGGTAAGTGGACTGCAATTAAGCTTTCATCTGAAGAGGATAAACATGTTTGGACAAAATCTCCTATTGGAGGTTTCTCTGTGAAAACTGCTTATAAGGCGGTCTCCATCCCAGGAGTATCTAGACCGCAGTTGATGAAGAACTGGCATCCTTCTTTTTTGAGAAGGGCGGCTATATTTTGTTGGAAGTTGTTGTACAAGGTAATCCCAGTGGACTCATAGGTTGCAGAATGTGGTATCCCTATGGTTTCTAAATGCTTCTACTGCCATCATCTAAAATATGAGGACCTGAACCATCTTTTCATCTCAGGTGAGCTAGCTTCTTCCCTATGGTGATGGATATCCCCACTTATTAGTAGTGGTGCTGACATGCACAATAATGTCACCACTCGATTTGGAGCATTATTACACATTCTAATATTCAATTCCCTTCTGGGTTTATTGCCTTATATACTCTTATGCTTTTTTTTTAAATAAACAGGACAACAGGGTCAACGACTGATCGGGTGCATTTCCCTCCAGAGGAGGAAAATGGAATCACCCCCCCAGGCGATCAACCAATTGCCTAAAGTTTTATTAAAGTTGGAATGAAATGTTCAGTACAAGATACACCCGACTCCAAAAAGATCTCCCACAGCATACAAACCAAACAACCAAAAGGGAAAACGCCCAGGAAAAGGAGAGGTAAACAAATCCTCTATGGAAACCGAAAGCTGGGTAGACCTGCCTTATCCACTAGAAGCACACCCTTAATACCGGGAGGAATACATCTGCGGTCTAAATAAACACTACTCTCCTCGTGGGAACAAGCATGGTTGGCCAGCGCATCCGCAACCTGATTACCTTCCCTGTATGAATGCTGGATCTTGGGCTTTAAAAGATATATCATCCGGCAAATTCCCTTCCACCAAGGGAAAACCGACCAATGGGGACAACGACCTGAATTTATAGCGCCAACTAGGAGGGCAGAATCCGAATGAAGAATGGACACATTAAGCCGTCT
Organism: Colocasia esculenta; assembly: GCA_014218235.1. Lineage (NCBI taxonomy): Eukaryota > Viridiplantae > Streptophyta > Magnoliopsida > Alismatales > Araceae > Colocasia > Colocasia esculenta. The sequence goes on along the minus strand of CM024753.1, from coordinate 120,197,635 downwards.
TTCCACAGCCAATTTCAGGCCATCATGCATCGCTCTCGTCTCAGCCAGCAAACTGTTACCAATACCATAGTAGAAAGCAAAACCGGAAGTGAAATCCCCATTAAAGTCCCTGAAACAACCCCCACCACCACAGACACCAGGATTACCTTTGGAGGCCCCGTCAACATTGAGACAATAGTTTACCGGGGGGCGCAGCCATTTAACCACCTTAGACGCTTTGATGTTCACCACAAGATTGATGTTAAATCGCTGAAGAGAATCTGCCTGATATGAGGATATAGGCCGAGTAAACCTGATAGTGTCCATAGTCCTGTGAACATTAAATAGAATGGAACGCTTAATGTCTTCCATAGTCCGCTGGATGCCATCCATTCTAGCAGTACACCTGAACTTCCAGATTTCCCAAAGCATGAGAAAGCAAGTCAGCAAACCAGCGTAATGAGAAGCAGAAGACATGTTTGAGTGAGCAATAATACTCCAACATCTAGTGGTTATATACGCATTCCAATTAACTTTATTATGAAGCAGGGGCGCCAACCATAACCAAAGCTCCGTAGCAACATCACTAGAAATAAAAAGATGATCAAGAGATTCCTGTTGGTGGTTAGCACAACAAACACATTTGGACACATCTGGGATACCACATTCCATAATCCGAGAATCAACTTGCACCGCCCTATGGAGGATCTTCCACATAAACATAGCTGAGTGAGGAGGGATAGCATGATGCCAAATTTTAACCAAAGCCCCACGACTGATACCCCGATTAGAAGCCAGGGAGTATGCTGATTTGACAGAAAATTCACCCTTAGCATTACCTTCCCAGATAAAAGTGTCCGGTGTCACTGTCAACAAGGACTGAACCTGAAGCGGAGTAGTACTCAGACTCCTCCAAATGATATTGTGAGGTGTCATAGTCATATCCCTAACCGAAATATAAGGCCATTGCTGAGTTTGATTATTCGAGTTTCTCAAGCCATGCAAGATTGTACACTCGCCAATCCATTTATCTCGGAAGAAGTCCACGGTCAATCCATCTCCTTCCAGCCACCTGGAGTTCTCCAGCACTAAATCCCTGGCCAGCAAGTAGTTTTTCATAGAAACGCCATAAGGAAAAGGGATGTTAATATCCCAAATATGAACACCATGTATAAACCTGGTTTTGGCATAAGTAGACCAAAGGGAATCCCCATGTAAAATAGTCCATAACTGTTTAGCAGCCATGGCCACTTGAAGGGTTTCAATATTTCTAAAATTAAGACCGCCCTCAACAAAAGGTTTTTGTAAACGATGCCAACCCACCCAGTGTCGCCGCTGAAGGCCATCCGCTCCTTGCCAAAAAAAGTTGGCACAAATCCTGTTGATCTGATGGCAGATGGACTTGGGAATAGAGAGAGAGCTGGCCATGTAGACAGAGAGACTCAGTAGAACTGACCTGATAAGTACCGCTCGACCAGCTTGAGATAAAGTCTTGGCCCTCCAACCCGCCATCTTGCAGGTCACTTTCTCAACCAGAAATTTAAAGTCTTGAATCTTGAGCCTGTTAGCTTTCAAAGGAATACCCAGATAGGTCATACTGCCATGATGATGTCTATAGCCAGTGATGTGAGTAATCCTTTGAGCCAGAACGTGGGGCGCTTTGGCTGGGAGTTGAAAGCAGCTCTTACCTGGATTAACCTGCTGACCCGAGCTCATTCCATAAGCCTGAAGAAAGGATAATAGCGTTTTGACATTTCTGATCCCCGCATTCATGAAGATGAGAGTATCATCGGCATATAAAAGATGGGTAACCTGCTTACATCCCCTGGGGCTGCTATAATATTGAATCTGACCAGAGTTAAAAAGAGTTCTCAACCCTCTACTAAGCACTTCAGAGGCGATAATAAACAGGACGGGTGCAAGCGGATCTCCCTGCCGAATACCTCTGGTGGACTTGAAAAAACCAATAAGAGAGCCATTGAAATTAATAGAGGACCAGCAATTAGATAAAATCATACCAATCTAAGAAGTAAGCCGGGTAGAGAACTCGAACTTGTTCATGACCTGCAAGATGAAATCCCACTCCATTCGGTCATAAGCTTTAGCCATATCCAATTTAAAAAGGGCATTATGCCCCCTCACTTTACGATTAATGTCTCTAAGCAAATGCCAAGCAAGAGAGACATTATCCAGAATAAACCTTCCTTTGACAAAGGCACTTTGTTCATCATAAATTATCATAGGCAGAATAGGAGCAAGTCTCTCACAAAAAATCCTAGTAATGATCTTATAGACAAAGTTACACAAGGTAATTGGCCTAAAATCACCGAATGTTTTAGGTTCATCTGTTTTGGGAATCAGAGTAATAATGGAGGACGATAACCCACGAGGGAGACTGAAACCAGCAAAAAACCCTTGGACCGCGGCAATAACATCAGCACCAATAATATTCCAGCAATGAGTATAGAAGAGACCAGAGAATCCATCCGGGCCAGGTGCACTGTGGCCATTCATTGAAAAAACAATATTTTTGACCTCCTCCTCGACCGGCATCCTACATAACATATCATTCTGCTCAGCGGTAATAATAGATGGGATATTATCCAACAGGTTCTCATCAATAACATGACTTTCTGTCGAGAGTAGAGATTGGAAAAAGTTGACCGCTTCATTACGGAGGACCTCCTGATCCATGCACCATTGATCTGCAATTTTCAATCTGTGGATGAAGTTTTTCCTCCTGTTACATTTAACTGTGGCATGGTAGAATGAAGTGTTTCGTTCCCCATTGTTAAGCCAGTCCACCTTAGATTTTTGCTTCCAAAAAACTTCCTCCCTGTTAAGAGCTACATTCAAATTTGCATGTGCAATAGAGAGAGCAGCCCTATTATGATCCGATGGTGAGTTATCAAAAGCAAGCTGAGATGTATCCACCTGTTCCATCGCCAGTATCACCATCTGGTTCACATTGCCAAACACTTCTCTATTCCAGCATTTAAGAGAAGCCTTGACTTCCTTTAGCTTCACCTGCATCCGGATTAGTGGATTACAATGATTGATAGCGTTTTTCTTCCAAGCTGCCTCCACGGTTGCATAAAAGGTATCATGAGAGGTCCACATATTTTGGAAAACAAAACGGCTTGGCCCGCGATTAATCGGACAGTTGGAAACCGCCAAAGGACAGTGATCCGAAGGACCTCTCCTAAGATGAGTAACAAGAAGATCCGGCCAGGAGTCCTGCCACTTATCATTAATGAGGATACGGTCCAAACGAGCCCGGATATTGGCACTCCCAGTCCTATTATTGCTCCAGGTGTAGGTGGAGCCCACAAAACCAGCATCAAAAAGACCAGTGGTGGCGATGAAAGCATTAAAGTCAATAATACCATTGTTATTGCCAAATAAACCTCCAATTTTTTCAGACGGGTTAGCTATGCAGTTGAAGTCACCTCCAATAAGCTAGGGAACGTCCACCAAAGAAGAAAACTGAATCAGATCATGAAAGAGATTACGGCGACTAGCACCGTCACAAGCCGCATAAATGCAAGTAATGTAATACGCAAACCCATCCGTAGACGGTAACCCCAAAGTAATGAATTGATCTGACTTATGAACCACCTGAAAAGGAATATTCGAGTCCCAAAAGACCCAAATCTTAGAAGCTTGATCCATGTTACCCGCATAATTGTCCAACCTCAATTTAATAGAAAGTCGAGAAGCCTTATCAAGGTTTTGTTTAGGCTCCATAATAGCCACAAGACAAGGGCGCCACTGCTGAACCAATTTTTTGAGGCACCTGCAAGAAGACATGTTCCCAACACCCCGAATATTCCAGAATAAAGCTGGATTCATTGGGATAGGGGATCTTTACCTCTCTCCTCCGAACGAGCACGAGCTCTAGTTATAACCCGGTCCTTTTTAGGTTTTCCTGCACCGACCACAACCACCGAGTTGAGAGGCATCAGCTGATTGTCCATATGGGCCAACGTCACCGTATCCATCTCAGACCCGCGGATGTCGGAATCGCCTACTCCCTTTTCCTCCCGTTGGAGACGAATAATATCTTGTTGAGTCTCTGGAAAATTTCCTTCTAGTGGAGGCACAGGTGGAATATTTATGTCATCACAATCATCATTCACCATCTGAGAATCACATAACTCCCCATGTTCCTGCGGACGCTCCTGTGGTTTTAAGGTTGGGGGGGAGGGTGCAACAAACCTGTTTCGCTGTCCAAGTCACGTCCGCCCCCATGCAAGATGGACGTGTTGCCGTTGGTGGAAGTATCCTTGCAATTAATGTTGATGGCTTCTTCGTCCGGGACCGCATTAGAAGAGGATTCACGAATAGCCCTCGTACCTGCAAGTTGCACCCCGCCATCTGGGATCGGAACCCATATGGTATTAGGCTTCCCATCCGTTTTCTGCCTCACCCCGGGCCGCTTTTTCGACTGCACCTCAGCCCCGGAAATTTTGCATCTCTCTTTATCATGCCCTAGTCGACGACAGGAGCAACAATATTCAGGAATATTCAAATAATCAACTTCTTGCCAATAACCACCTAGTTCTCCCATACCAATCCAGACACGGTCTGGCCTAGGCTTGAGGACATCAAGTTCCACACAAACCCTAGCCGCTTTTGTATTAAGTAATAATTCTGTTGCATGAGCAATCTGAAGAACCGGACCAACGTTGGCCGCGACGGAAGACAGCAAACTCTTCTGATAAAGATTAACTGGTAGTGCTGGAAACTCAATCCAAACTGGTAGAATCGAAGGTTCTTCGGAGAGTTTAAAGAGAGGAGACCATTTGAAAAATCTGAACAGCTTACCCTGAACATAGATGGATTCACATAAAAGAACTCTTAAATAATCATCCTGGCATTTAAACCTGAGGAGCAGATGATAGTTGTCCAAAGCGCTGATGAGGAAAGAGTCTTTAAGGCCGCATCTAGATTGGAGATGGGAACGTATCTCAGGAACTGCAGGACGTCCAAAGGCTGTTTTAGCCACCACCGAGAACTGGAAAGGAAGAAGCGACGCATCCATCTCATCTTTGCTGAAGAACACGGCAGGTTCACCCTGATCCGTGTATGCTGGGGCGTGCACTATGGTGTGAACGGGGGGAAGCTCGAGAGAAGCCGCGACTACTCTGGCAAAGGAACGAACCGCAGGAGGAGCGGGCGCCTCCCCCACGGCGGCCATGGCCGGCCAGGCCCAGGGGCCGGCGGCTAGGTCGCCAAAACCAAGGAAGGAGAAACCCCAGAGATTCTCTCTCTAGATTCTAGAGAGAGAATGTAGAACGATTCCCTCTATACTCTTATGCTAATGATATGGGAGATTTGGAAATCAAGATGCCTCCAACGGATCTAATCTAGAAAAGTTAACCATTCTCATATTATCAATAATATCACATCCAAGGTTGCTTTTGCTCTGGGGAACAAGTCCTTTAAAATTGATAACTACTCTTCAAGTATTGACATAATTCACTCATTTGGGTTTTACTCGAAGACCACTCATAGATCTTTGAAGCTAGTGCGATGGATTCCTCCTATTCATGGTTTCTGCCTTACTGTGGATGGGGCTAGCAAAGACAATCTGAGACTCTGTGGGGGAGGCGACTACATTAGAGACAGTATGGGCAATATCAAAGTGGTTTTTTTCTACTTCTATGGGTGGGGAAGCTGTATGGTAGTAGAAACAAGGGGCTCTTTGTGATGGTTTGAATATCACTGCTCAACATGGGTACCAGATTTATGTGGTTTCTTCAGATTTTGATGTGCTCGTCTCTTCTTTCCATAGGAATGCTGCTTCTACTTGGACTTGTCTCAGGTGGTGGAGAAAGGCTGCTGACTAACTTCAATCTCCTAGAGTTACTATTTCTCACTTCTATAAGGAGGTGAATTAGGTGGCAGACTATTTGGCCTCTAAGCTTCAAATTTCATTTATTTAGCTACTTCTTCTTTACATGATGACTATAAAGGGGCAGCAACATTAGACCGCTCAGAGGTTCCCTTTTTGAGATTTGTTTAGTAGGGAATTTCCCCTAGGATTCTGTACTCTCTTTCTTCTTTATATATAAAATCTTTGCCTAAAAAAAAAGATTGTTGAATTTGATTTTAGAAGTTATCTTATTTGATTTAAATTTATTGCATTTTTTTTAGTTCATTTCTTTATTTAGGAGTTGCATTATAAATGAGATCATTAGATTTACTTGTTGAATTGGATTTGAAATTATTTCATTTGGATTTGAAGTTGTTCATTTGATTGGAGATTGTTTTACTTGATTGTGTACTTGTCTTATCTCTGCTTTGAATTTCTTTTATTAGATTTAGAGTTATTTTCATCTGATTTGTTTCATTTCATTCATCCTTTTATTTTTTAAATTTGGCTTGACCTTATTTTAGATTTGTTCTATTTAGATCCTAGTTATTGGGTTTGTTTTTAAAGTTTCTTTTGACTTGAATTTGTTTTATCTGACATGAGTTTGGTTTGAGGTTACTTTCTTATTTGAATTTATTTCATGGTCGTGCTTTATTTTGATATTATTTGTGTAACGATCCGACCTCCCAAACACCCGCTAGGGACCCCGAAGTTCGCGTCGCCACCCGCAGATCCGAAGATCCAGAAGGGTTAGAATGTAACGACCTACTTCCACCCGGTACGATTATATAAACCCACATCGGATGAGAGCAAGTTGCTACAGGAGAGAAAACCCCAACAATAGACATATGGGCTGAGATATACACAAATAGAAAGGAATAATGCAGCAGAAATTAAATAACTCTGATTCCATCAACTTATAATCCACATTCCACAGTCTATATAGTCCAAGAAAGAAATAACATAGCATGGCTTCCACTAAACAATAGCCAGTTTTCCAATTACAATAATCAAAGTTCAAATTACAAATGCATTACATACTAGAAAATAAACCACAAGTCTTCAATATACTCCTCAAACTCCACGTCGGATCTTGCTAACTCCTCGGCTTCTAAATCACCTGAAATGTTTAACAAGGATGAGTCTACATAATAGACTCAGCAAGCAACTTAAAACTTTAAACCATATACTCATCACACATGCTTTCTAACAAATTAAACTAACATATGCTTCTTCTAAAACATGGATAATAAACATGGAACCTATTAAGCAAAACTATACTAACACATGTAAAACAATAATTCGAAACACGAATTCACTAACATAGGAGCATTCATATAATCACATGCTTTCATTTCCTATTTTCACATAACACTAACACGTGGCTTATGTTCAATTTATAACATGATACTAAACACATGTTCAACATGTAATTACTAACTCATGGATACAATAACATAGACCTACACATGGTACTATACATGATATCGAAATTAACAAAATTTACATTAACACATGCACATACTTCCACATTATCATTCACTTTCACTTACACATGATTTCACATGGTTTTCACTTTACACATTCATGTATCACATGTCACATCACTTGCACTTACCACGTGCCACGTTCACATGTCACTTTACACATTATACACATGTTCACTTTTACGCGTTGCCAAGACACAGTCCAAACTACCACTAGAAAGATCACTTAACACATACACATACTTAATCACCAGGCAAAGTGACCAAGTCTTGGTTACTGCGTTGAACCAGGGAAATCCCTCCCACCATACCAGTGGAACTTGTCTACCTCCAGGATTTCACACGACCCGTTGCCCCGGGTATCACGTAACACATTTGAGCTTTCCCGTAGGGGCACTACTACAGTATAGCTCCATGCAATCTACGGTGGCAGTGTCTTATTGGCACACATTTATCTTTACACATTGACACATTTTACACACACATGCCACATGTTCTCTCACTTTCCATGCACATAGGATTGCAAACGAACCAATACACTCGACAAGTAGTTCGAAACTCGGTTCGATAAAAATTAGACTCGGTTCGTTTATTAGATAAACGAGCCGAGCTTGAACAAAAATATAAGCTCAATTCATAAACAAGTCAAGCTTGAACAGAGATGTGCTCGACTCGAAAACGTTCGCGAATAGCTCGTTAAGATACTCGATAATATGCTCGTTAAAATACTCGATTAGTTACTCGTTAATATACTCGGATTATATTAATTTCTTATTATAAATATGAAAATATTAATATTTATTATTTTTAAAGAATTTTTGTTAAGGTACAAAATACTTATGAATATTAAAATGTAAAAGATTAAATATGAGTGTGTAAATACACAAATTATGAAAGGAAGGATTGTAGACGAATTAATACACTCGATAAGTAGTTCGAATTCGATTCAGATGTTACTCGAATTTGGCTCCTTTAGTAAAGTAAACGAGTCAAGTTCAAACAAAAATTTAAACTCGTTTCATAAATGAGCCGAGTATGAGAAAATGTCTACTCGGCTCATTTAAGCTCGTAAATAAATTCGTTTAATTTTTTAATTATAAAAATTACAAATATAGTTGTTAAATATTTTAAACATTATGCTAAAATAATTAAACAAGTAACCTATGAAGGATCTTGGGTATGACCTTGCAATAAGATAAATTTTGGTCTTATAAACAATTAGGTTTTTACTTGTAAATTGAATTAGACTTATATATATACATAATATGGATATATATATATATATATCTTGCAAATTCAATTGGGCTCGTTAAGATATTCGTTAAGATCTTGAACTCGAGAGTATTTAAACGAACCAAGCTTGAACAACCATTTTCAATATTCGATAAAACTCGAGCTCGACTCGAGCTCGATTAAAAATTAACGAACAGAGCTTGAGCAGCATAATACTCGGCTCGACTCGACTCGTTTGCAGTTGCACATGCACACACATATCGTGGATCAATTATAAACCACTTCTAAATACACATTTTAATCTTGAACAGTCAGTAACAGAACCAAATCATGCTGTTAATCATGCTTTAAAATATAATTGAAATCTATTCTTCACACATGGTACAAAAAGCTTCAAAAGTTCCAAACTAATTTCACAGTAATCAGAACATGACTAAATTTTAACCACGAGGTAGATATAGCACATGTAACATATCTATAATTTTTCAGAATTTTAAGAATGGTACAACTATTTTCATATTTAACAGAGATTACATGTAATTTAACAAGATAATCGATTTAAGCATGATAGACAGTAAGCCATCGAATCTAACAGTTCTAAAACATGCATACAGTAGTCTTATATTCAGGGAAGTTTCTAAGATGACAACATTCATCGCACACATTTACTCTGAATTTTACTCTACTAAAACATGTGTATTTTCCCTATAACAGAATTTCTAAAAGTAGCAAATATAATCAAGAAATTATCAAGATTTCATGGTATGATCAATTGAACTTATTAGACAGGACAACATTTTCTAAACACATGCATGTAATCACTTTTACCCGAAAAATCACAACACATGCAGTCAAACAATGTTCTGGAAAATCAGAAGAACTTAACATCTAGGGTCTGGACGCCAACAGGGGTAAACTGCATGATCTCCTGCCGTTGACCCAGGATCTTGGCGGCAACAAAGTGGCCGTCAATCTCCTGTCTGCACACAGTGCAGACCGAAACACAGAAAACACAGAATTTTGGGCGTCCAGGCATGAAATAAAAATCCGTAAAATTGTAAAACCCTAAAGGATAAGTCCACGGAGTGAAACCTTAAGCTACTTGCCTGGAAATAAATCTCTAGAGGGATTCTTTAGTCGAAGAAGCCCTCCTCGGCCAAGCCAAGATGGTGAGATTCTCCTCCCAGATCCGGTCTTCCTACTGATGTAGATGATCCTCTAGAGTCTGGGAAGCCTCCTCAATCACAAGAGCACCTCCAAGTTGATGCAGATCGCCAGAAGACCTCTCCAATCGCTAGATCAAGCTCGCCAAAGATCAGGTTTTCCCACATAAACCTTAGGTTTTTCCTAATGAGCCAAAGACCTAATTTCGCTGAAAACACTAGGTTTTATAGACTGATGAGTCGGATTGCGCTTAGGGTTAAGTCATCCTACTGTTAGGGCTAGGTGTCCTAATCTAGAACCGCAAGAAACGTAGTCGTTTCCAGATCTGAAATCACAACAAAACTGGAGAAGTAAACGTCCAGCTCACTGCCGTTGACCAGAAGTCAATGTCAATCGATGTTGACGTCAAGATTTTCTGGTCAGATAGTAAACGGCACACTTGTGGCCATCTACTCACTCTTAACATCAAGAGATGTTGACGTTAAGAAGAATTTCGGCCAGAACACAGAAATAGTTAAATAAACAGACATACACAGAATAAATAAATACCATATGCACATTTAAATAAATATAATTCATAGAATTCAATAAATATATTATATGCACAGAATAAACAATATTATATGCACCAAATTTAAGGGATCTCACACCCTCTCCCCCTTAAAAGGGATCTTCGTCCTCGAAGATTGGATCATGTACCTATGGAGACATCGTCATCATCGTCTTCGGTTAACACGTACACTCTGGCTGGTGCTTGTGTTCTTGCTGCTGGCTTCTTTGTTGCTGTTGGAACACCTCGTGGAACGAACGTCTTCAGCTTCGGACACTCTCTAATTCGATGATCTGGGCTGCCACACTTGAGACACCTCCCCGACCTTATCCAACACAAATCTCCGCCATGACGCTTGCCGCAGTGTACACACTCGGGCTTCTCTCTACCTGTAGAAGCTACTGACTGTGGTGATGACTTTGCTGGTACTATAGCTGGTTGCTGATCTTCCATGAGCTTCTTCATCTTCTTGTTCTGTCGTTGGAAAGGTTCTGGTAACCTCTTCATCCGAGCCTTCTTCTCTTCTTGATACATTTCCATCTCACTCTCTTGCCTACATGCCGCACTAAGAGAAACATCCATAGTCCTATAGTCAAAAGCTACAAGTCTATCTCTCAATGATGGTCTAAGCCCCATCACAAACTTCTTTACCTTGTGTCTCTCATTAGCAACTATGTGTGGTGCGAACCTCAACAACTCTGCGAATCTAGCCTCATACTCCAGGACTGACATAGAACCTTGGGTCAACGCTAAGAACTCCTGCTCTATCATGTCCTGGATGTGCTCGGGAACATACTTAGCCTCAAACAACCGCACGAACTCTTCCCAAGTCACCTCTAGCTTCAAACCCTCAAACTACGTGCAAAGAATAGAAGACCACCACAGGTTGGCTCGCTCCTGAAGCATGTACGTTGCCAAGTTGACCTTGTCATCCTCTGCACACCTGATGGCTCTACATATCTTCTCGATCTCTCTAAGCCAACTCTCTGCAACCAATGGCTGACTCTCCCCTTTAAAGAAGGTGGAGCCATTCTCTTAAACATGTTCATGACTGACACACCTCCTACACCACGGTCTTGCTGAGCTGGTGCTGGAACTTGAGCCTGAAGTTGCGTCTGAAGAGCTGCTTGCGTCTGCGCTTGAGTCTACATCACTTGTACAAACCCTTGCATGAACTTGCCGTAGTCGACCAATGGTGGCGGGGGTGGCGCAGGTACTCTTTGCTGCTCATTTGTAGTCCTCCTTGGCTCCTCATCTTCGATAGGTACACCCGAACGTCGGGTCCTTCCAGCCATATCCTGTAAAATAAATACCAAGTCAAGCTCTATTTATTAGTACACCTAGCATATTATCATGCATTCATCTTATCACTTTTTAATCCTATCTTAATTGTTCCATGGATCTGGCTATCCACTACAAAGACTTAGACATGTGAATTAGTTGATGGCTATCCAGTATAATCTCAACCCTGTGGCTCTGATACCATCTCTGTAACGACCCACTTCCACCCAGTACGGTCATACCAACCCACATCGGATGAGAGCAAGTAGCTACAGAGGAGAAAACCCCCAACAATAGACATATGGGCTGAGATATACACAAATAGAAAGGAATAATGCAGCGGAAATGAAATAACTCTTATTCCATCAACTTATAATCCACATTCCACAGTCTATATAGTCCAAGAAAAAAATAACATAACATGGCTTCCACTAAACATATAGCCAGTTTTCCAATTACAATAATCAAAGTTCAAATTACAAATGCATTACATACTAGGAAATAAACCACAAGTCTTCAATCTACTCCTCAAACTCCGCATCGGATCTTGCTAACTCCTCGGCTTCTAAATCTCCTGAAATGTTTAGCAAGGATGAGTCTACATAATAGACTCAGCAAACAACTTAAAACCTCAAACCATGTACTCATCACACATGCTTTCTAACAAATTAAACTAGCATATGCTCCTTCTAAAACATGGATAATAAACATGGAACCTATTAAGCAAAACTATACTAACACATGTAAAACAATAATTCTAAACATGGATACTAATAACATGGATTCACTAACATAACAGCATTCATATAATCACATGCTTTCATTTCATATTTTCACATAACACTAACACGTGGCTTATGTTCAATTTATAACATGATACTAAACACATGATCATCATGTGATTACTAACTCATGGATACAATAACATATACCTAGACATGGTACTATACATGATATCAAAATTAACAAAATTCACATTAACACATGCACTTACTTCCACATTATCATTCACTTTCACTTACACACGATTTCACATGGTTTTTACTCTTACATATTCACATATCACATGCCACATCACTTGCACTTACCACGTGCCACGTTCACATGTCACTTTACACATTATACACATGTTCACTTTTACACGTTGCCAAGACACAACCCAAACCACCACAAGAAAGATCACTTAACACATACACATACTTAATCACCAGGCAAAGTGACCAAGTCTTGGTTACTGCGCAAAATTGGGGGAAGCCCTCCCCACCATTACCAGTGGAACTTGTCCACCTCCAGGATTTCACAAATAGAAAGGAATCATGATGCTAATCATGCTTTAAAACCTAATTGAAATCTATTCTTCACACATGGTATAGAAAGCTTCAGAAATTCCAAACTAATTTCACAATAATAAGAACATGACCAAATTTTAACAACACAGTAGATATAGCACATGGAACATCTCTATAATTTTTCAGAATTTTAGGAATAGTACAACTATTTTTCATATTTAATAGAGATAACATGTAATTTAAAAAGATAATCCATTTAAGCATGATAGATAGTAAGCCATCGAATCTAATAGTCCTGAAATATGCATACAATACTCTTATATTCAGGGAAAATTTCTGAGATGACAACATTCATCGCACACATACTCTAAATTTAACTCTACTAAAACATGTGTATTTTCCCCATAACAAAATTTCTAAAAATAGCAAATATAATCATGAAATTATCAGGATTTCATGGTATGATCAATGAACATATTAGACAGGACAACATTTTCTAAACACATGCATGTAATCACTTTTACCCGAAAAATCACATCACATGGAGTCAAACACTGTTCTGGAAAATCAGAAGAACTTGACGTCCAGGGTCTGGACGCCAGTAGGGGTAAACGGCATGATCTCATGCCGTTGACCTAGGATCTTGGTGGTAACAAAGTGACCATGAATCTCCTGTCCGCACACAGTGCAGACCGAAACATAGAAAATACAGAATTTTGGGGGTCCAGGCATGAAGAAAAATCCATAAATATACAAAACCCTAAAGGATAAGTCTATGGAGTGAAACCTTAAGCTACTTGCTTGGAAATAAATCTCTAGATGGACTATTTAGTCGAAGAAGCCCTCCTCGGCCAAGAAAAGAAGGTGAGATTCTCCTCCCAGATCCGGTCTTCCTGCTAATGCAGATGATCCTCCGGAGTCTGGGAAGCCTCCTCAATCACAAGAGCACCTCCCAGTCGATGCAGATCGCCAGAAGACCTCTCCAATCGCCAGAAGACCTCAGGTTTTCCCACGGAAGTCCTAGGTTTTTCCTCATGAGCCAAAGACCTAATTTCACTGAAAACACTAGGTTTTATAGACTGATGGGTCTGATTGCGCTTAGGGTTAAGTCATCCTACCGTTGGGGCTAGGTTTCCTAATCCGGAACCGCAAGAAACGCAGCCGTTTCCAGATCTGAAATAGCAACAAAACTACAGAAGTAAACGTCCAGCTCACTGCCGTTGACGTCAGGATTTTCCGGTCAGACAGTAAATGGCACACTTGTGGCCATCTACTCACTCTTAACGTCAAGAGATGTTGACGTTAAGAAGAATTTCGGCCAGAACACAGAAATAGTTAACTAAACACACATACACAAAATAAATAAATACCATATGCACATTTAAATAAATATAATTCACAGAATTCAATAATTATATTATATGAACAGAATAAACAATATTATATGCACCAAATTTGAGGGATCTCACAGAAATTGTCTAGTGAGATATGTACTGAATTTAAATAATTATAAAAAGATATACAATAAACAAAAGTTTGTACAACATGTCCCAAGTAAAAGTATAGGTACAAGAAGGAAGGTGCAGTCCTTAACGGGCATACCCCGAAAACTTGCAAAGCACAACTCTCAACTCACTCAGGTATAAGAGCTCACAACACTCGCTCTCACTGCTGCTGACAACACATGGCACCGCAGCCACCTCTGCAACCCGTCCGACACCGAGCTCCCGCGACGATGAGCCCCTAGCTGAAGGAAGTAGGGGGGGTGAGCCTTGCAAACAAGGCCTAATAGGGATTACCAGTCCCTCACCAGCTAGAGCAGCAGAAACTTTGAAAATAGAAACTACACTAGAAAGCTATAAAGCGAGGAACACCTACACAGGGTACTACAAAGCAGGAATAGAACAATGCAACACCACAACCACCAACCAAGGTCGTGACACACACACAACTCCCGTAGAAACCAACGGAGTCGGACACCGAGCGGAAGCAACCTTGGCACACCCTCCAAGACCACACAACAACCAAGTGAGAACAACGTCTCACCATAAGGACGGCCACCTCTGACTCCATAAGGTCGAGGGCCCACAAGCAGTACCACCCCGGACCCTGGACACACCATAAGGTCGAGAAACCACACACACTGGTGCCACCAGAGACTGGCACCAAGGAACGGGACTATGAAACCGAGAGAACACCGAGCGGATACAACCAGAAGCATGGGCCAACAAGGCCAAACCAATAACACCCACAGAAGCTAGACACGGCTAGGCTACAACCACCGTGCAGGCTAGGGCAACGAGGCATACTTGGAAACATCGTGAGGAAACATCTTCACAACAACAGCAACCAAGCCACCGCCGCTAGCAGCCAAGAGGGGGACACACCGTCCACACCCTCTGCTCGCCAGCCTGGCTCCTACCTCTGCCTCCCAGAAAGAGCGAGACAGATCCGCCACAGAACACCACAAGAACGCACGCACCACCGTAGCCTGGCTAAGATGCGGCCTCATGCCTGACCTCCCTATGTGGCTCCAGAACCAATGTAGGGCGAGGCAGTGAGAAGACGATTTTACTGGTCTACACCAGGAAGAACTCCAACTGGCCTCAGCGTCCTAGACCAACAAAGAGAGCTCTACAAATGACTCGGCATTGCTGTCCAAACCTCGTTTTCCCCTCAGCTCCAGAGTCCGGCTACTTGGCTTCCAACTCGAGCACGCTCGTAGCCCAGAGCACTCTCTCAACAGGCTCCCGAGGATGGGGGTCCTAGGCAATGGAGACAACCTCTAAACGGAACAAGCCCTCATGTGCTAAGCACCGAGCGAACAGGCAGAGCAAGCACAACAAAAACCGCACCGAACTGCTGGCTTGTAACTCACGCCAAGTCCAACAAGCATAAGGCATGCACGGGCCCCGAGAAGGCCTTCGTCCAACCAAGGCACGCACAAGCAGGCCAGAACCTTGGAACAGTACCAGACAGTACGAAAAACATCACTCTGCTAATAATCGATTGACTATCGGACAATCGATTATTAGACAGATGCAAGCCTCCTGGCACTGCCGCCAGGACACAACCATGAAGGTGTCACCTTCGGTTACTGAATGCAAGGAGGTAACCTGCCGCGTTCCCCACCAGAAGGTCCTAAGGGCAAAGCCTGCTCTGGGGCACATGCCGACACGCTAACCAGGGCCATGGAAACACCTGAGGCAATACAGGTACTTTCGCGTCCCCCCTAGCCATCGCGATACCATCACGACGGGGAAGGACACTGCGACAGCAACCCCATCGCGACGGGGCAGAGCGTTGTGACAAAAAATCATGTCGCGATAGGAAAATGCATCGCGACAACGATCCTTATCGCAATGGGGCAACGTGTCACAACAAGGTCGCGACCGACCGGGCAAACACCTTTTCTGGTGTCGCGACGCACGACGCGGTCGTGACATCAGCAGAGAGGCAGACCCACAGAATGCTCCATCCCGGGGACGCCCACACGCACACCACATAGGGGAGGGCAGCATGGAGAAGCTACCTAAACTAACTAGAAAGCACAAGAAGCTCCCAATCCACCTAGATCAAGAAGAGCACAAGCAATCCCTACCTTAACCGAAGAACCAAACCCATAGGGGCCCTTCACGTCGGATTGGCCACCTCCTCCTCGCTCCACGCAAGCTCCACAACGCCAAAGCACCACGAACGACCCTCCTCCTCACCTGAAATGCACAAAGGGGAGAGAGGGATGTGGAGCACCGCCGAAGGGGGAGGAGAAGAGAGGGGAAGGAGGAAAAGGGAGAAGGGGTCACCGGCTAAGGCCTTAAGCCTTCAGCACTCAAGACGCGATGGGGTGACGCGTCACGTTAAGGACCTTAACGTGACGGGTCAACGCACCATGACAAGAACGCGTCCCCCAGGGATGCCGCGACAACGCGATAGGTCGTACTGACATGCCTGCCACCCTGACAAGCATCAGACGACTGAAGCGACAGAACACTGTCGTGACCCGTTGACCGGTCACGACAAGAACATGACAGAAAAGTAGGGTGCGACAAGGATAACTGTCACGTAGGACACCCACGACAAGACACTAACGTGTCGCCCAGCCCGGACGCGTTAGTGGCTAGTAGTCCAAGACACCGGATAGAGAGTCGGGAAGCTGGGTCTTACATTCTACCCCCATAAAACAATTTCGTCCTCAAAATTCAGGGCACACCTAAAAGATCCCGAGGCACAAAATGAAGCATAAGAAGTAAACGTAAGACCAGTGCGAATAAGCCACTAAGTCTCAACACGACCTCCTCGTGGCAACACTCGCACAGCTGAACACACGCGGAGCACACGAAGCGCGAGTGTAAAAAGCCACTAAGTCTCACCATGACTTCCACGTGACAACAACTGCACCGCCAAAAATGCACGAAGCACACGAAACCGAAAAACCAACGGCTCACACAACGGGCACCAAACACATGGGGAGCACACAACGCAAAAACCCAACGGCTCACAACACGCTCCAAACGCACCTGGAGCACAAAACCGAAAACCAATGGCTCACTCCAGCCGTACGTGGGGCGTCCAAACGGAACGGTAACCCCACGGGTGCCGAGTAACGCCAAAACCGACCTGAACAGAAGAAAAACGCCTGCCAAAAATCGCACGACTGCATCCACCAATAGACCCCGCTATTGGGACCAACCGACCAGCAACCCACTATGTCGCCAGCAAAACCCGACAGAGGACGCAGTTGCCGACAACAACATGAGAATCGCCGTTCAGCAACTCACTCTATCACCAGCGAAGCCTGACATAGTACACAGTCACTAACAACAACTGGAAAAAATGCCTAAGAGTCAAGCACAACACTTAGGGGAATAGCCTTACACTACTAGCAGTAGCTATCATCAGTCACCAACTCAACCAAGAAGCCACGCGAGAGACCAGAACAAGAGTGAGAACACACTCGTGGAGAATCCTCAACACATGAAACAACATCCACCACCACTGCTAGGTCTTACCCAAACCATCCTCGCGGTCCGACAAGGACACCAAACTCATGCGGAGAAACCTCAACACATGAAAACGACATCCAATGTCACCACTAGGTCTCACCCAAACCTTCCTCGTGGTCCGACAAGGACACCAAAAGTACGTGGAGCCACAAGACTGGGAAACCACACGCTCCACAATGCAACACATCGCAACAAAAGCACGAAAGATGTCTGAGGTTAAGCTAAAACTTGTCACCATACAACGTCGACAAACCACGTGGTCGAGTACTAGCAAGCCAATAGGCCTCACTGTCACTAGACAAACCAACAGGAGACTCTGCCATCGGCTTCCAGACTCACCAACACCATGCACAATGAAGAACCAACGAGGAGTTGGCAGCACACCTGCCACACGCACACAGAGCTCAGTGCGGGTACCAACATGCCAACCACAAAAAAGACACACAACCACACAGGAACCAAAACAACTGCAGAGGTCAAGGACAACACGTTAATCTCAGAGGGACCCAAACCAAATCAGGGTACCACAATCGAACACACTCGCTCCCAAAGCGAGAGGGAAAACCAAGACACAGGCCACGACCAAAGCCTGGCGTACCACCGATAGGGCTACCTAGACAAAGCAAAGCAACCACCCCACAGTGGTAATGGTACAACCACAAGGCATAGACCAGCACCAAGTGTCCCAGAGGCTGAATGCTCAACGCCTCCGACACCGAGCAAACTCATGAAACGACACACGAAGCTCACGATCAAGTCACACAGTACAACACATGGTGCTATCACAAGCACCGGGAGCCACCCAAGGTACAACACAATGCACCAACGCTCCAAATGACACAAGACCAAAACACTCGAGCACGATCATACAGTGCTACCACAAGCACCAAAACTAAGAAAAGTACAACACAGGTGCACTAGTGGCAGAAACAACACCACAGGCTAATAGGAAGGACTCTTCACCAGAGACCTGCCAAAAGCCACATGCAAAGGACCGCAAGCCTGAAAGGGCACAACAGGCCACGACGGCTCCAGCCCTTGAGGCACAAAAACATGAAGAATCGAAGAAAACGCTCAAGATGCAGCACGAAAAACAGAGGAAGGAGACACACAACACAACGAGTCTCTTCCACGCGCGAGAGGGAAATCCACAACGCAAGACTGACACTTCCACAAGAAGGACAGCTAGACAAACACCCACTACACTTACCAGACCACCATCTGGGAGAGCACGTCGAGCACAGGAAAACAAAACAAACCATCCGAGCAACAGGGACACACAAAGTCCCACCGGCGCAATCGAGAAGCTTAGAAATGAACAATGAAACAAGCTAGCCAATGTAGCAGCCAGACGCACAGCTAAGGGCATTACACCTTGACCAGAAATGCCCAGGCAAATTGTAACACAGATAGTCCAATAGGCAACAACGACAGCTCAAATATACATAGAGAGAGAGTAGCGACGACGAAAACAAACACATGGCAGCTTTGGGGAGAACCTCCACCAAAAGCGTCGAGAGACGTCATGGGAGAACCTCACTAGAATGCAGCCCAACCAAACGGCACACTTCGAACCACAGGGGCAACTCAATAGTGGTCCGAAATGAACACAGAGCACTCCTTGGAAGAACCTCCGCCGGAAACGACAAAGGGCGATCCTGGGAAGAACCTTCACTAGAACGCATAACCCAAATGACCAAACAACACAAACCTTCAGAGAGAACACCGCAGAAAGTAGAACTGTACAAGCAATGCAAGCCGATCCTCGGAAAACCTCCACCAAAACCACCAAGGCTTAGTTCTAGGAAGACCAGCCAGAACACACCAACCAAAACAACAACATACCTCAAACCCTGAGGCAGCACAACAACAGCAGAAACGAGCACGGAATAGTCCTGAGGAAAACCCTCACCAAGACAATAATAAACGGTTTTGGGAAACCTCACCAGAACACAGGGCAACCAAGCGATGCACCTCAACCAAGAGGGCAACACAACAGTGACCAGAAATGAGCACAACACAGCTCTGGGGAAAGCTCACTTCCACCAGAACAAATAGAGAAGAACTCTGGGAGCACCTCACCAGAGCTCACAACCAGCCAACACAAGGCCGACAAGAAACAACATACAAGTGTCGCAGAGCTCAACCAGCGATGCAACACGGCACACAAAACATTTGCTTAGCCCGAGCAACAATTCCGACCGAACAGAGCACAGCGCACAACAGTGCACAGACAAGAGACCACACACACAACCAATGCAGCACACACCCCAACAACAGGGGAACAGGCAACAAGGCAGGGACACTTCGACCAGTTCCACTGACAACAACTCTGCACCAGTGAAGGCCACAACACACGCAGGCTCTCTCAGCCATCGCAACACACACACCCAAATGACATGAAGATGACCAAGAGCACCATGCCTGAACTTGTCGCAATCGTCCCCCCGCATAGGGAAGACCACTGCCAGCGAGTCCACCACCAACCGCGCCACCACGGCACGAACATACCGAGTGACCACACTCGCCACGCATGTGACACAGCAACAGCTGCAACCCACCGGCAGCATGCAAACGAACCTTTCAGGGAAGCCGCACACTTGCAAAACAATTGAAAGCACAAGCCTAACACTAGTCGGACAGTGTCAACAGCGTACTCATACCCTTCTTTGGGATAGCCATTGTTATTAACTCATTACAAATCTCAGTAGACACACGCTCAGATACCAATTGTAACGACCCGATCTCCCGGACCCACGCCAGGGACCCCGAAGTTCACGTCGCCACCCACGGATCCGAAGACCCGGAAGGGTTAGAAGAAATAGTCTAGTGAGATATGTACTAAATTTAAATAATTATAACAAGATATACAATATACAAAAGTTTGTACAACATGTCTCAAGTAAAAGCACAGCTATAAGAAGAAAGGTGCAGTCCTTATGGGGCATACCTCGAGAACTTGCAAAGCACAACTCTCTACTCACTTAGGTACAAGAGCTCACAACACTCGCTCTCACTGCTACTGACAACACACGGCGCTGCAGCTGCCTCCGCAACCCGTCTAACACTGAGCTCCCGCGACGACGAGCCCCTAGCTGAAGGAAGTGGGGGGGTAAGCCTCACAAACAAGGCCCAATAGGGATTACCAGTCCATCACCGGCCAGAGCAGTAGGAACACCGAAAACAGAAAGTACACTAGAAAGATGTAAAGTGAGGAACACCTACAGCATGGTACTACAAAGCAGCGGAACAGAACAATGCAACACCACGACCACCAACCAAGGTCGTGACACACACACGACTCCTGCAGAAACCAACGGAGTCGGGCACCAAACGGAAGCAACCGTCGGCACACCCGCTAAGATCACGCAACAACCAAGTGAGAACGACGTCTCACCACAAGCACGGCCACCTCAGACCTCCACAAGGTCGAGGGCCCACAAGAAGAACCACCTCAGACCCTAGACATACCACAAGGTCGGGAAACCACACACACTGGTGCCACCATGGACTAGCACCAAAGAACGGGACTACGAAACCTAGAGAACACCGAACGGAAACCACTGGAAGCATGGGCCAACAAGGCCAAACCAACAACGCCCACGGAAGCTTGACACAGCTAGGCTACAACCACCGTGCAGGCTAGGGCAATGAGGCATACTTGGAAACGTCGTGAGGAAATATCGTCATAACAACAACAACCAAGCCACCGCCACTAGCAGCCAAGAGGGGGACACGACGTCCATGCCCTCTGCTCGCCAGCCTAGCTCCTGCCTCTGCCTCCTCAGAAGAGCGAGACAGAGTCGCCACAGAACACCACAAGAACGCACCCACCACCGCAGCCTGGCCAAGCTATGGCCTCATGCCTGACCTCCCTATGCGGCTCTGGAACCAACGTAGGGCGAGGCAGTGAGAAGAAGGACTGACTGGTCTTTTTCGGGAAGAACTCCAGCCAGCCTCGGCGTCCCAGACCAACCAAGAGAGCTCTACAAATGACTCGGCATAGCTGTCCAAACCTCATTTTCCCCTCAGCTCCAGAGTCCGCCAACTCAGCTGCCAACTCGAGCACACTAATAGCCTGGAGCACTCGGGTCCCAGGCAACAGAGACAACCTCTGAACGAGACAAGCCCTCAAGTGCCAAGCACCGGTCAAACAGGCGGGGCAAGCACAACAAAAACCACGTCGAACTGCTGGCTTGTAACTCACGACAAGCCAAGTATGCACGAGGCACACATAGACCCTCGAGAAGGCCTTCGGCCAACCAAGGACGCACAAGTAGGCCAGAACCTCATAACACCACCAGATAGCACGGAAAACATTGCTCTTCTAATAATCGATTGAATGTCGGACAATCGATTATTAGACAGACGCGAGCCTCCTGGCACCACCGCCAGGACATGGCTACGAAGGTGTCACCTTCGGTCACTGAACGCAGGGAGGTAACATGCCACGTTCCCCACCATATGGTCCTAAGGGCAAAGCCTGCCCTGGGGCACACGCCGACACGTTAATTGGGGCCACGGAAATATCCGAGGCAACACAGGTACTGTCGCGTCCCCCCTAGCCATCGCGATACCATCGCGACGAGGAAGGGCACCGCGACAGCAAACTTATCGCGACGAGGTAGAGCATCGCGACAGCAAATCATGTCGCGACAGGAAAATATGTCGCGATAGCGGTCCTTATCATGACGGGGCAACGCGTCGCGATATGGTCGCGACCGACCGGCTAGACGCCTCTTCTGATGTCGCGATGCCCGCCGTAGTCGTGACACCATCAGAGAGGCAGACCCACGAGATGCTCCATCCCGAGGCCGCCCACAAGCCACATGCACACCACACGGGGGAGGGGAGCATGGAGAAGCTATCTAAACTAACTAGAAAGCATGAGAAGCTCCCAATCCACCCGGATCGAGAAGATCACAAGCAATCCCTACCTTAACCGAAGAACCGAACCCATAGGGGCCCTTCACATCAGATTGGCCACCTCCTCCTCACTCTACGCAAGCTCCACAATGCCAAGGCACCACGAACGACCCTCCTCCTCACCTGAAATGCACGAAGTGGAGAGAGGGAGGTGGAGCACCGCTGAAGGGGGAGGAGAAGAGAAGGGAAGGAGGTAAAGGGAGAAGGGGTCACTGGCCATGGCCTTAAGCCTTCGGCACCCAAGATGCGACGGGGCGACATGTCTCGTTAAGGACCTTAACACGATGGGTCAATGCACCATGACAAGAACGCGTCCCCCAAAGACGCCGCGACAACGCGACAGATCGTACTGACATGCCTGCCACCCTGACAAGCATCATACAACCGAAGCGATGGAACACTATCGCGACCTGTTGACCGGTCGCGACAAGAATGCGATGGGAAAGCCAGGCGCGAAAATGATAACTATCGTGTTGGACACCCACGATGCGACACTAACGTGTCGCCCAGCCCGGACGCGTTAGTGGCCATTCATCCAAGACACCGAACGGAGGGCCGGGAAGTCAGGTCTCACATTCTACCCCCCTCAAAACAATTTCATCCTTGAAATTTAAGGCACGCCTAAAAGATCCCGAGGCACGAAATGAAGCACAGGGAGCAAACGTAAGAATAGTGCGATTAAGCCACTAACTCTCAACACGACCTCCTCGTGGCAACAATCTCACAACCGAACATGCGTGGAGCACACAAAGCGTGGGTGCGAAAAGCCACTAAGTCTCACCATGACTTCCACATGGCGACAACTGCACCGCCAAACATGCACGAAGCACACAAAACTGGAAAACCAACGGCTCACACAATGGGCTCCAAACACATGTGGAGCACACAACCAAAATCCCAATGGCTCACAACATGCTCCAAACGCACCTGGAGCACAAAACAAAAAAAAACAATGGCTCACTCCAGTCACACGTGGGGCGTCCAAACGGAACGACAACCCCACAAGTGTCGAGTAACGCCAAAACTGACCTGAATAGCAGAAAAATGCCAGCCAAAAATCACACAGTTGCAGCCACCAACAGACCCCGCTGTTGGGACCAATCGACCATCAACCCACTATGTCGCCAGCAAAACCTGACAGAGGATGTAGTTGCCGACAGCAACAAGAGAATCGCCAATCAGCAACTCACTCTATCACCAGCGAAGCTTGACAGAGTACACAGCCGCTGGCAACAATTGGAAAAAATGCCTGAGAGTCAAGCACAACACTCAGGGGAACAGCCTCACGCTACTAGTAGCAACTAGCATCGATCACCAGCCCAACCGAGAAGCCACACGAGAGACAAGAACCAGAGCGAGAACATGCTCATGGAGAATCCTCAACACATGAAGCAACATCCATCGCCACCGCTAGGTCTCACCAAGGCCTTCCTCGCAGTCCGACAAGGACACCAAACGCATGCGAAGAAACCTCAACACGCGAAAATGACATCCATTGTCACCACTAGGTTTCTCCCAGACCTTCCTCGTGGTTCGATAAGGACACCAAACGCACGTGCAGCCACAAGACTGGGAAACCACACGCTCCACAATGCAACACATCGCAACAAAAGCAGAAAGACATATGAGGTTAAGCTAAAACATGGCACCTCACAACGTCGACAAACCATGTGGTCGAGTACTAGCAAGTAAATAGGCCTCACTATCACCAGACAAATCAACAGGAGACTCCGCCATCGGCTTCCAGACTCACCAACACCACGAACAAAGGAGAACCAACAAGGAGTTTCCAGCACACCCGACACACGCACATAGAGTTCAGCACGGGTACCAACATGCCAACCACCAAAAAGACCCACAACCACTCAGGAACCAAAACAACTGCAGAGGTCAAGGACAACACATTGACCTCAGATGAACCCAAACCAAAGCAAGGTACCACAACCGAACACACTCGCTCCCAAAGTGAGAGGGAAAACCTGGACATAGGCCACGACCAAAGCCTGGCGTACCACCGATAGGGTTACCTAGACAAAGCAAAGCAGCCACACCACAGAGGTAATAGTACAACCACAAGGCATAGGCCAACACCAAGTGTCCCAAAGGCGGAAAGATCAACGCCTCCGACACCGAGCAAACTCAAGAAACAACACACGAAGCTCACGATCAAGGCACATGGCACAACAGATGGTGCTGTCACAAGCACCGGGAGCCACCCAAGGTACAACACAATGCACCAAAGCTCCAAATGGCACAAGACTGAAACACTCGACCACCAGCTTATGGTGCTGCCACAAGCACCAAAACTAAGCAAAGTGAAACACAGGTGCACCAGCGGCCGAAACAACACCGCGGGCTAACAGGAAGGACTCTTCACGAGAGACCCGCCAAAAGCCACATGCAAAGGACCGCAAGCCTAAAGGGCACAACAGGCCACTCCGGCCCTAGCTCTTGCGGCCCAAAAACACAAAGTATTGAAAAAAACACTCAAGATGCAACACACACAATAGCACCGATGGCCCGAGACGACATATGGCCCACCAAAGGGGACTCTCCACCAGAGACCCACAACAGAAGCACACGGAAAGTTGACAACTTCAAGAGCGCAAGGACTACGTCGGTTCCAAAAACCATACAAAATACAGAGCACCGACTCTACCGCACAGGGAGCGAAATCCACAGTGACTTCCTGGCGCGCAAGAGCAAGAAGCATCACCTCTATCGCAACTGATAGAGAGGCCAAACACCAAGACGACGACACAAAAAAGCCTCTAAGGCACAAACCGAGGCACAATTAAGAACACACTAAAACAACGCTTGCATGAGCAAGCCAAGCAAGAAAATCGGTGCACAGCAGAGCAACGCTCATGCATGCAACCCAACAAAAAAATGGTACTACCTCACACCAAACCAACAGGGACCCAATGCCCCAAATTGTTCAGGCAGGTAGCAAGAAACAATCATAATGGCAAATGGCACGAACAGGTCCATCGACCCATAGTGCCACAAGGAAACATCGGCACAAGAGGAGCAACCAACTCAACCCAAAAACAACTCAAGGGAAGATGACTCCACCAGAAGGTCGCAAAGATGTGCACCCTGGCAACACAACACCATAGTGGAGCATCGCCACCCTGAGCAACCCACGAAAAACAGAGGAAGGAGACACGCAACGCAACGAGTCTTTTCCACGTGTGAGAGGGAAATCCACAACGCAAGACCACCATCTGGGAGAGCACGCCGGGCACAGGAAAACAAAACAAGCCATCTGAGCCATGGGGGCACAAAAAATCCCACCGGTGCAATCGAGAAACTTGGAAACGATGAACGAGCCAAGTTGGCCAACGCAGCAGCCAGATGCACAGCCAAGGGCACCACACGTTGACTGGAAACGCCCAGGTTGATTGTAACACAGACAGTCCAACCAAGAACAACGACAGCTCATCTCTACATAGAGAGAGCAACGACGACCAAAAAAAACACAGGGAAACTTTGGGGAGAACCTCCACCAAAAGCGTCGAGAGACGTCCTGGGAGAACCTCACCAGAATGTAGCCCAACCAAATGGCACATTCGAACCACAAGGGCAACACAATAGTGGCCCGAAACGAACACAGAGCACTCCTGGGAAGAACCTCCACCAGAAACGACAAAGAGCGATCCTGGGAAGAACCTTCACCAGAATGCACAACCCAAACGACTAAACAACACAAACCTTCAGAGAAAACACCGCAGCAGGCAGAACTGTAGAAGCAACGCAAGCCGTTCCTAGAAAAACCTCCACCAAAACCACTAAGGCACAGTTCTGGGAAGACCTGCCAGAACACACAAACCAAAACAACAGCATACCTCAGACCCTGAGGTAGCACAACAATAGCATAAATGAGCACAGAATAGTCCTGGGGAAAACCCTCACCAAGACAACAACAAACGGTTCTGGGAAACTTGACCAAAACACAGGGCAACAAGGCGATGCACCTCAACCTAGAGGGCAACACAACAGCAACAAGAAACGAGCGCAACACAACTCTGGGGAAAACTCACTTCCACTAGAACCAACAGAGAAGAACTCTGGGAGCACCTCACCAGAGCTCACAACCAGCCAGCACAAGGTCGAAAAGCAACCACAGACAAGTGTCATAGCGCTCAACCAGCGATGCAACACGGCACACAGAACATCTGCTTAGCCCAAGCAACAACGCCGACCGAATAGAGCACAACGCTCAGACATGAGATCACACACAAAACCAACGTAGCACACACCCCAACAACAGGGGAACAGGCAACAAGGCAGGGACACTTCGACCGGTTCCACAGACAACAACTTTGCACCAGTGAAGGCCACACCACATGTAGGCTCCCTCAGCCCTCGCGACACACACGCACCCAAATGAGATGAAGACGACCAAGAGTGTCGTGCCTGGACTTGCTGCAACCGTCCTCCACACGGGGAAGACCATTGCCAGTGAGTTCATCGCCAACCGTGCCACCACGGCACAAACACACCGAGCAACCACACTCCCCACGCACGCGACACAGCAACAGCTGTAACCCACCTGCAGCACGCAAATGAACCTTGTAGGGAAGCCGGACACCTGCAAAACAATTGAAAGCACAAGCCTAACACTAGTCTGACGGTGTTAGCAACGTACTAGTACCTTTCTTTGGGACAACTATAGTTATTAACTCATTGCAAATCTCAGTAGACCCACGCTCTGATACCAACTGTAATGACCCGACCTCCCGGACCCCCACTAGGGACCCGAAGTTCGCGTCGCCACCCACGGATTCGAAGACCTGGAAGGGTTATAAGAAATAGTCTAGTGAGATATGTACTGAATTTAAATAGTTATAACAAGATATAAAATATACAAAAGTCAGTACAACATGTCCCAAGTAAAAGCACAGGTACAAGAAGAAAGGTGCAGTCCTTATGGGGCATACCCTGAGAACTTGCAAAGCATAACTCTCAACTCACTCAGGTACAAGAGCTCACAACACTCGCTCTTACTACTGCTGACAACACACGGCACCGCAGCCGCCTACACAACTGATCCGACACCGAGCTCCCGCGACGACGAGCCCCTAGCTGAAGGAAGTAGGAAGGGTGAGCCTCGCGAACAATGCCCAGTAGGGATTACCAGTCCCTCACCGACCAGAGTAGTAGGAACTCCGAAAATAGAAACTACACTAGAAAGATGTAAAGCGAGGAACACCTACAGTAGGGTACTACAAAGCAGCGGAATAGAACAATGCAACACCACGACCACCAACCAAGGTCGTGACACACACATGACTCCCGCAGAAACCAATGGAGTAGAGCACCTAGCGGAAGTAACCCTTGGCACACCCGCCAAGACCATGCAACAGCCAAGTGAGAACGACGTCTCACCACAAGCACGGCCACCTCAGACCTCAACAAGGTCGAGGGCCCACAAGCATAACCACCCCAGACCCTGGACACACCACAAGGCCGGGAAACCACACACACTGGTGCCACCACAGACTTGCACCAAGGAACAGGACTACGAAATAGAGAGAACACCAAGCGGAAACCACTAGAAGCATGGGCCAACAAGACCAAACCAACAATGCCCACGGAAGCTAGACAAGGCCAGGCTACAACCACCGTGCAGGCTAGGGCAATGAGGCATACTTGGGAATGTCGTGAGGAAACATCGTCACAACAACAACAACCAAGCCATCACCACTAGCAACCAAGAGGGGGACACGCTGTGCACGCCCTCTGCTCGCCAGCCTGGCTCCTACCTCTGCCTCCCCGGAAGAGCGAGACAGAGCCGCCACAGAACACCACAAGAACGCACCCACCACCGCAGCCTGGCCAAGCTGTGGCCTCATGCCTGACCTCCCTATGCGGCTCTGAAACCAACGTAAGGCGAGGCAGTGAGAAGAAGGACTGACTGATCTGCGCCGAGAAGAACTCCAGCCGGCCTCGGCATCCCAGACCAACCAAGAGAGCTCTACAAATGACTCAGCCTCACTGTACAAACCTCGTTTTCCCCTCAGCTCCAGAGTCCGCCCTCGGTTTCCAACTCGAGCACACTTGTAGCCCAGAGCACTCCCTCAATAGGCTCCCGAGGATTGGGGTCCTAGGCAATCGAGACAACCTCTGAACAGGACAAGCCCTCAAGTGCCAAGCACCGGGCGAACAGGCGAGGCAAGCACGGCAAAAACCACGCAGAACTGCTGGCTCATAACTCACGATAAGACCAGCAAGCACTAGGCACACACGAACCCTCGAGAAGGCCGTTGACCAACCAAGGCACACACAAGCAGGCCAGAACCTCAAAACACCACCAGACAGTATAGAAAACATCGCTCTACTAATAATCGATTGACTGTTGGACAATCGATTATTAGATAGACGTGAGTCTCCTGGCACCGCCGTGAGGACACAGCCACGAAGGTGTCATCTTCGGTCACTGAACGTAGGGAGGTAACCTGCCGCATTCTCCATCAGAAGGTCCTAAGGGCAAAGCCTACCCTGGGGCACACACCGACACGCTAACCGGGGCCACGGAAACACCCGAGGCAACAAAGGTACTGTCACGTCCCCCTTAGCTATCGCAATACCATCGCGATAAGGAAGGGCAGTGTGACAGCAACCCTATCACGACGAGGCAGAGCATTGCGACAGAAAATCATGTCGCGACAGGAAAATGCATCGCAACAATGATACTTATCATGACGGGGCAACGCGTCGCGACAAGGTCACGACCGACCAGGAAGACGCCTCTTCTAGTGTCGCGACACGCGCCGCGGTCGAGACACCAGCAGAGAGGCAGACTCAGGGGATGCTCCATCCCGTGGCCGTCCACACGCCACACGCACACCACACAGGGGAGGGGAGCATGAAGAATCTATCTTAACTAACTAGAAAGTACAAGAAGCTCCCAATCCACCTGGATCGAGAAGAGCACAAGCAATCCCTACCTTACCGAAGAACCGAACCCATAGGGGCCCTTCACGTCAGATTGGTCACCTCCTCCTCACTCCACGCAAGCTCCACAATGCCAAGGCACCACGAACGACCCTCCTCCTCACCTTAAATGCATGAAGCGGAGAGAGGGAGGTGGAGCACCACTGAAGGGGGAGGAGAAGAGAGGGGAAGGAGGAAAAGGGAGAAGGGGTCACTGGCCATGGCCTTAAGCCTTCGGCACCCAAGACGCGACGGGGCAACGTGTCTCGTTAAGGACCTTAACGTGATGGGTCAATGCACCGTGACAAGAACACGTCCCCCAAAGACGCCGTGACAACACGATAGGTCGTACTGACATGCCTGCCACCCTGACAAGCGTCAGACGACCGAAGTGACGGAACACTGTCGCGACCCGTTGACCGGTCGTGATAAGAACGTGACAGGAAAGCCAGGCGCGACAAGGATAACTGTCACATTGGACACCCACGACCCGACACTAACGCATCGCCCAGCCCAGACACGTTAGTGGCCAGTCATCCAAGACACCGGACGGGAAGCCGGATCTTACAATTGGTTCTATCTTAGACTGCATTTGGATTTGACTATGGAAAACCAACTTTCAGGAAAATCGGATTCCCAAGTTCGCCTTAACACTGGTGCGATTTTGCACCTCCTTGCCTGTACCACGAAAGGCACAAGCGACGAGGGAGTTTTGCGGTGGAAAAAATTGATTTTTTTTAAACATCGACTTTTCATCAACAAAAGGGTACACCGACACTCTCTTTCGTCGCCTATGCAAAATGTTTTTGGAAGTGGCTACAAACCCACTTTTGGGCAAGGAGGGGAGAGAAAATTCATTCTCTCTATCTTTATGCTCTAGTCAGGTTAAGGGTTGCAGTAGAATAATGTTTCTTCCTTGATCACTTGATGATACAATTTCTTCATTCGGATTGTGGTTTGAGTTTGTGTCATGCCCTGACGCGGAATATCGGAATGCGAGGCAGTTGCAAGTGAACGGGTATAGAGCAAGCACTAGACATCAAACCATTGCACAATGGATAATACTAAAAGCAAATTCATTTCATTGATACATTCCAATGCCTAGTTACAACCACTAATATCAGAGCCAATCTATAGGGCCCGATTACATTGAAATAAAAGCAAAAGACTGAACTTTAAATTTTACTACTACAATGCTAATCATAGTGCTAGGACGTTAGGGTACTCATGACATCACTCCAGGTCATTCCCGTCCTCTTGGGTGTATGGTTCATCCTCGGTCTCACCTGAGAACACAACGACAAATAACACAGGGTGAGCGATAATGCCCAGTAGGACTTAAATCTCAGGATCAAGCACGCTTTAAGTGATTAATGTCTTATAAAGCAGGATAACTAGAGAGAATAACGAGAAACGTATAGCAAGTACTGGTACACGATAACGAGGAATAATAGCACAATGCACGAGAGTATAGCACGACAAGTGTTGATATCGGATTGGCCGTATAACAAGATAACAAGTAAAGTTGCACAACAGTGCACAAGTCACGATAGCAAGTGTTGGTCGATATTCTTTCAACCACGAGTTTCAAGTAAACTAATAATTGACTGTTGGATTAATTGATTGCCATAGATCAAATCTTGCGTGTTCATGTGTTAGGTGTATGCCATCACCCAGATCATTAGACCCTCGCGAGTTATAGCCTTTCAGGTGCTCCTCCCAAGGACCAGACCAGGCCCTTATAATGTTGCCTAGCATAGTCATGTTTTTATCGTAGACAATCAATTTAATGGCCAAGTAGAGTACCAAGAAATAGATGAGAATACTAGATGAATAGACGAGATAGTAGAGTGAACGTGAATAGATGAGCGAGTAGAGTATAGATGAGAGCTAAGAGACAATGCACGTAACTTTCCGAGTAACAGGCGATAGTAACAGTTGCACAACACGTGCACATGGTGTTGGCAGTCAGGTGGAACTCACGATCTTCCTGCTGGCCATGTTATGCACAATTCCAGAGGTCCGACGTGATTC
This sequence comes from Colocasia esculenta, assembly GCA_014218235.1. Classification (NCBI taxonomy): domain Eukaryota; kingdom Viridiplantae; phylum Streptophyta; class Magnoliopsida; order Alismatales; family Araceae; genus Colocasia; species Colocasia esculenta. Next base: position 120,165,872 of record CM024753.1, on the reverse strand, counting down.
AAGGTAAGAGCGAACTTCTAATAGCCGTTTGGATCATATCGATCCCTAAAGGTGCAATGGGTGTTAGGGTACAACCGGCTCGTCGACCATGTGGGAATCCATGATCAGAGGAGACTTACGGAGGCCTTGTGCAAGGGTTCACTAGTCCGGCGAAAGGAATATCCGACGGAGAGTTCACCACAAGCCAAGTAAAGTGTGTATATAAAACAGGTGCTCGACGTTCTAGAGGAATTCTAGAAGTGTGGAGTGTCGAGATCGGTGCTTCAAAACAACGCGAAAATCGAGGACAAGTTCATTTACAAGTAAGGCAATTTAATTGCATAAATTACCAGATATATTATGCCACATGTTCATGCCAATTAAGCCATATTTGGATGGTTCGAAGTGTGTGCATGTGTCATGAAATTGTAGATAGAAAAAATGTCGTGAATATGTATTTTAAAGCATTCAATATAGCTCCATGTAAAACATGTGTTTTTACTGCGTGTATGACTGTTAAAAAGGCGTAAGAATATTTTAGAAAGTGAGAGAAGTAATTTTTATGGGTTTTCATGCAAAATCCTGTGAGGGCGACATACCCCTGTAAGGGTTGCGACAGGGTCATGATGGAACGCGACAGGGTCCTATACGGGTCGCGACAGGGCTATCTGCTCAGGCGGCTAGAACGCGACAAGGGCACGAAGGGAACGCGACAGGTTCTGGCAGCAGATAGCGACGCCAGGTCTGTCGCTATCTGATCGCGACATAGGTACTGTCATGACGGCCTTGTGAAGGCGACCTATTGGGCCGTCGCGTTCACAGGGTCCGTGCCAGAGTCCGACAGGGAAAGGACAGGGCATTGGATTGCGGGCCAAAACTTGCCTTTTTGGACACATGGTAGTTCAGAAAATCATAACTAATTGTATAGTCAACGAAAAATCATGAAACCAGTTGCAAATTAAACTAGACATGTAAGGGTACCTCCAGTAAATCGGAATTAGAGAGAGAGCATGGTTCATACAAGGTTTGAACATGAACAAGAACGAGTTATTCAGAACATGACACAGAGAGAAAGATCGATTAAATTCGATCAACATGCTCGATGAAATTTAGGGCTTTTAGGGGAAAAAGATGCCTCACATGCATCAGTTCCTACAGTAAAAATCTCGTAGCATGTGGTTGAGTATACAAAGAGATCAAGAGTTAAGAAGAGGGTTCGGGGTCATGTAAGTTGCAGAACATGAAAAATCAAGAACTAAAGATATACTCCATGGAAAATTATGAAACTTGAGGGTTTTGTTCCTGATAGACGAGACATCCTACAGAAAAAGTTTCATGGTTTATCCTTGTGAGAATGCCTACCTTTGACTCGATTTGTCTTCTAGGGCTTAGAACTCCAAGAACGAGGAAGAAGCTTCAAGAACTCCTTCTCCCCACGAGATCCTGTCCTCCTTGGCCTCTTCTCCATGTCCAACAACCTTTGACAACGAGCTAGGGTCGGCCAAGAGGGTTTAAGAGGTGTATTTATATAAACACAAGTTCCTATTCCTACTACTACTCAAATTCCTCTTAATTCCAAGATTTCCTAACTCCACCTTTCCTCTCTTGCTTTCCAATCTCTAATTGGGTTAGGATAGTATCTAAATTCGTGCTAGACTATATGGGGTAGGTTTAGAAATCCAATTCCAACTCTAATTGCCACTTTTATTGCTTTAATAATCCCTTTCTAATTATGATATAATTAAACTCCGAATTTAGGGTATTTTCTTATTATTCTCCCCTTGCAAATTCATTTTTGACCCAATAAATTCTAGGGGATCCATTAAGCAAAGCCCATACTCTTTTCCATGTAAGGTTTATTTAATGCTATTTTCATTTAAATATCCATTAGCTAGGTTTTAATTCTTTATTTAATTTTTATTTTTTTACAAAAATTCAGGTTGCTACAGTTTGTCAGAGTGTTGGGTGGTCTGTGGCTTACCGTAGATGCCTCTAGTCGGGTATCCCAAGTTCTCTATGAGTCAACATGTTAGTGCTCAGGATTTGTCTCAGTACTATGTGTACCGTAGAGGTTTGTGTCATCTTCCTAGACACTCTCACTCATTTTTCGAATTGTACCTCCGACTGAGGGAAAGACGATAGCAGGGCAGCGACTTGTGGTGTAGTTTGCTTTCTATTCAGTTGCTTGTAACACGCTTGTGGTTAGGGGATGGACACTAATAGATGTACTGGGCCCCAACTTGTCCCTGTTGAACCACTCTTATATTTTATCATTTATTTTGGTGATAACGAAACTCTTGATTATCATAAATATGTTTAATATATTCAATATCATTTTAAACAGAATTATTATATTTTTCATATCCAAAGTCTTTGTAGGAATGTCCTACTCCGGCTCCTGAAAAGTCGAACTAGTCTTTACTCCGACTCTCAAGAAGTCGAAGTAACCAGTCCAACTTCAACTCCTAGATAGTAGAAGTGGTACATCGATTACTGTTTTAATGTCACATCGATTACTGAACATTATAAATCAATTATTGTTTTAATATCACATCTATTACTATACAAACACATCAATTACAGTTCACTTAAACATTGATTATGTTCAAACATCGATTGTCTTAAACATTGATTACCTTAGACATCGATTTCCTTTAAACATCGATTACGTTTCTCTTAAAACATTGATTACTCTTTGAACATGAACTGTGGCTTAACATCGATTACATGAACATCGATTACACTTTAACATCAATTACATCAATTGGACTTAAACATTGATTGCATAAACATCGACTACATGGACATCGATTATACTTTCACATCGATTGCATAAACATAGATTGCACTCAAACATCAATTACCCTTAGACATTGATTGCCTTTAGACATCGACTGTCTTTGGACATCGATTACCTTTAGCCATTGATTGTCTTTGGACATCGATTGCCTTAGACATCGTTTACCTTCATGCATCGATTACAGTTGTTTCTCACTCTGACTTCCATACAGTCGACGTCTATAGTAGAAGTTACATACCGATTACCTTCATGAAACTTTGATTGCCTCTGTAACACCGATTACCTTAAGACATCGATTGCCTTTACATTTCAAAGGTTTCAAAGTACCTTTAGTGCCCATTGAAAATTCAAATGACTTTCTAACTCTTATCTTATCATTTCTCTGACAGATAAAAAGCTCTTACAGCAGGCTGCCAGTAAGAAAACATGGACAGAAGGCAAAAGAGAATTCTTCATTCCTGCAACAAAGAAAAGCACCTAACCTTCTATTTCTAGCTATCTACAGGAAATATAGATAGAAGGTAAAAAGAGGTATGAGCTATTTGACAAAAGACTTCACAAGTCTGATCATCTGCCTTGCATTTAATGTTTGCAGGCCCTTTTTTGATCATAGTCAACAAATTGGGACCTGCTATCTTTGCCCTAGGAAATACGCACTAGCCAGAACAATCCTTTGTTCAAAGGAGCCAGTAGACTAAAAAAGACATCTGTTAGACTCAACAGCAGGAGAGCAGAAGAAGAAAAGAGCCAAGAAACTCAACGGATCCAAAAAGCTCCAACGACTATTCTTCAAAAGATCATTTTCATTTGCTCCATATAAGATGAAGCAATGAATGAAGAAAGAAGAATAGAAAAACCTGAAGATCATTCAAGGAGTGTACATCCAGTGAGCATCCAACTCCATACACACTCAAGCAAGAAAGGAAGAGAGCTCGAGCCCATTCAAAGTGAAGCATTTAAGCCGTCTTCCTTTTTCCTCATACTCTCTGTGTGTCTATGTGTATTTGAGAGAGAGAGAGAGAGAGAGAGTTGGGGGTTTAGCCTAAGGAGAGTCTTGTCCTGTAAAATCTTTCCTTCTTAGGCTCAGTCTCAAATCAAACATTTCATTGTGTATCTTGAGCTTGATCTAGAGGCTTCAAGTCCTAGCTTCTGTGTTTAGAAGTGTTCCTCTTCAGTTGGAAGAGAAGGCTTGTTGTACAATCGTTCCCCTTGATTAGAAGGGAAGACCAGCTTGCACCTGGTGGTGACCATCTGGGGTCTATACCAGTGTTCCCCTTGTTTGAAGGGATGACCTATTGGGGTATGTACTAGTGTTCCCCTTGTTTGAAGGGATGACCTACTGGGGTGTGTACCAGTGAGTTGCTTCTGAGCTCGTGAAAGAAGCACCTAACTGAGGTAAAATAGTGGGTTGTCTTCTTACCTAGAAAGAGAAGAAGACTAGCTTGTGTCTGGTGGTGTAACCATGCTGAGGTTTGTTGCAACAAGTTTGCTTCTGAGCCTGTAAAAGAAGTGGGCTGCCTTCTTGCCAGGGAAAGAGAAGAAGACCAGATGGGGTGCTGGGTGTTGTATGCCCCTTGTTTAAGGGAAGACCAAGGTTACTTGGTGGTTAGTGAAATCCCAAGAGTTTGCTTGGGGACTGGACGTAGGACTTCCATTTGGAAGGGCCGAACTAGGATAAATTTCTATGTTCCTTGTGTTCTTGCTTCCGCGCTCTTAATTTCCATTGCACACGTTTATCTACACTAACCAAACATTTTCAAGTGGTGAATTTTTGTTTTAGTTTTCAGATTTCCTATTCACCCCCCCCCCCTCTAGGTTAGTCTTACTGCCATATCAAGAGGACCAAATAGTCCAGTGTTGCACAGCCTCACTTTAGGTGTTTTAGAACCCCTAAAGGTGTGTCAGGCGTGGGTCTACAACTTGGTTGCCTGCAGGTGATGTTGGTTGGACTCCATAGTTCTTGTACTAGTAGTGGTGGAGTGTAGTTGGACCTTTCATCCATGGTTGCGAGACTGAGAGGTCTTACGTTGTTTGTCTAAGTCAGTTGCTGGTGTCATGAACAAAGCTTCGTGATCTGAGTGTAGCATTGTTCCTTCCTAGCTTGTGCACCCATGTGTGACTTATCATTTATTTACTTACAACACTTTCTTTATAGCACTTAAGTTCTTTCACATTTAATTCTATTAATTAGTTATCCTATTAGCTATGTACTCTTGTTATTCATGTTACTTTTGTTACTGCAGTTTTGGGGAAGTTTTCTTATTGAGCCAGTGACTTGTAAGGTTCACACCCCTACTTCCCCCTTTTTGGTGAAGGAGAGCAAGAGAATTTCCGTCTCTCATCTACTTCTGAGTCGTGTCATAGTGGAGATGGGCCTACCCCACCAGCAATGTAATCTCTATTTTGTTCTTCACCTAAGGATATGCCCAAGAATGTTGTACTTTTACTTTATGTTGGCTTGAGTTGAGATATGACTATGTAAACTTCATATAAATATATGTGAGATCATGTGATTACGTGCAACCTTATGTATATTTAGTTATTCTTCTTATGTTTTCACGGATAGTTGTAATAGTATCTCTTGCGTGGCTTTGGCCTATTTGCAGAGGCAGACTCAGGTCGGACTTGTTATTAGGTTAACGGGTTTGAACGACAAGGACCGCCACAAAGGGGGCCCTCGTTGTGTGTCAAGGAGGGTCGATAACTCATCTATGATGTATACTTGCTGAACCGTCTGAAGATGATGGGCCCTGGGGCCGAGGAGTCAGGGTTCTAGAGGGCTGGGCCAATTCCTATCCATGTCTATGGGCTGCCACTAGGGAACCTGGTGATGACTAGGATTCCCATTATCATGTGTTGGTGGGCTAGGTGAATGAGCCTTAATAAGCCATACTGGTTTTACCCACCACACCTATTATTTGTCTATTCAAACATATATCTATCGATGTTAATGTGTGTATATGTTTATAAGAGAATATATAGACTTACTGTGTCGAACATACTCAATGTCTTTGAAAGATACAAACTTCAGATAAAAATTACCAACATATGATAATTTTTTATGTAGAATGATAGCAATATAGTAAATTACTTGCATATCAACACTAAGTATACTTTATAGATGAGTCAAGTAAAGAATACATAATAATTGAATTTAGTACACCAAGCAATTATAGGGTGCATTTATGTTAAGAAATAAGAATTACCCCATTGATAATATTATGTACTAGTAAAAATTTTGGAATGTAATTTTCTACAACATTTACTTTATAGATAAATCTAGTTAATAATATAACTGAGTTTAATACAGCAAGAAATTATAGGATACATCATTTATGTTAAGAATAGAGAAATGCTTGCACCCCGATCATGGGCATATCCAAGACACAAGCGAAATGAGCCCCGCACCAGTCAAGGCACAATGGGGCCCATATTCAAACAAAAAAAGAAAAGTAGAGAAGAAGTTGCAATGCTATCATTAATTATAATTTTATAGCATTATTTTTGTATAATATTCTATAGTGCAGGATGGGTTCCAAAAGTCCTTTATTAATAAAAACTCTCATTATATTAAGATATTAAAAGCGGGAAGCTATTAATGATACTTATGTAAAGTTTGGGGGGAAGAAATGGAATATCATAATGCATATACCACGTATGGAAATTAGACTCACATAATTGCTCATGAAATGTTGGTCAATATATATGGTCCGAAACGATGATTCTAATCCATTAATAGCTCATCCAGAACAAATATGTCCCAAGCCCAATTGAAGGCCCAAACACTCAATAGCAGCTTTATCACCGTAATCAAGGAACATAGTTATGAACGCCGGTGGATGGATTGTAAGACTGTCAAGGGGTAGAATTCAGAATCGAAAATAGATATTTACACTTTCGCATATATTTTGCTTTAAAACGAAAAAATATAAATAAAGTAGAATCTTAGATGCAATAATATTTATATAATGGGAATAAACTTATATATTTACAAGTACGTTGATTATTAAATTTATGAATAGTTTCAAATGTAAATATAATAATCTACTAGCTAGTATAGATAACTAACAATATATATATATGAATATATATATATATATATATATATATCATATATGATATCTTCTCCTTCACATACATTATATGACAATTACTAAAATAACATCATATAGTTATGTATAATAATTGTGTAATAAACAATCGACATATATAGGTATGAAGACTGTCAGAGAAAAACTATCATATATGATAAAATGAATGAGTGACTACTAGCCACTAATATATACACTACTAGAAAAATGGGCTATACACTAATATATACACTACTAGAAAAATGGGCTATACCTACAACCCAAAACCGTAGGTGTAGGCGAAAATAGTAGGTAATGGTCTTTACCTATAACTTTCCCTACAACCTGGCTCGTAGGTATAAACACCGTCGGTAAAATATATACCTACGAAGTGAAAGTCATAGGTGTAGACTGTGTGTTTACCTACCACGTATATATTGTGTAGGTAAGTTAACTAGATGCACCAGACAGATACACCTACCAAATAGCTGATGTAGGAAAAAATATACTTACCAAATTACAACTGTACAGAATTTCAGAAATGCGACCTCTAGGGCCACCCATTACAAACACTCTTACATGTTCACATCCACAACTAACATTTCATACCATTCACATCCACAACCAACATTTCATACCATTCACATCCACAACCAACACTTCATGTACACATCCATTCACACATCCATCCAACACATCTATTCACAAACATCCACAATTTCTCACAATTTAAATAACATCAAAAGTAAAGGTGAAATATACATCTAAGAAAGTTTCATCACTAAGATTAAAGTTATACACTTGACAAGTACTTTCCATAATTGTTCATCCAATAGATAAGAAGTGTGGGCATGAATAAGTGGAACATCACATATAGCTAAGATGCTAATCATGATCACCAACTTGGCTCTTAAAATACAATTTCACCTAAAATTGTCAAGAGAGAGAGAGAGAGAGAGAGAGAGAGAGAGAGAGACAAAGCAAAGTTAGGAAAAAATTTATCACAACATGACAAACATTTAATGCATAAACAAGTGGAATACATATATATTTTAGAAACCATAGGATGTGGCTTCCATGGCATCCTTCATTGTCTTCCTATTATGGTCCTTGATAAATAGTGGAGAGTCAGGTTTGTTCGCCAATAAGACATCAACTTCACAAAAGTCTTGGCTAATAGCCTACCCACCACTATTTTCGTTGGATCTGTGCTATTGACAATATTGATGGCCACTTGACTTCCATACATATCCAACAATTTAACTTGTTTTAATGTCAACTACAAGTAAAAAAATTGAGAAATGATTAATCATCTTGTCGAGAAATTCACATCAAATTACCAAATCTCATATTCTGGTTTTATATAAAGGTATTGTGGTCCTTGATAATAAACTCAGGATAGAGATCTAGCTAGAACTTCATTTGACACCAATATATCAAAAGATGCAGATCAACATTTGACAAGTGTTTAATTGACACTTCATTTGACAATAAGTTATATAGAATAGAAAGATAATGCATGTTAAAAGAATTGGTGTAAGACCCGGGCCCCCTTGGGCCCTAGGCCCCGTCCTCAAGGTCGCGACAGGCACCCTGGCCGCGACATGGTCGCGCCAGAGCGGCTTTCCGCGACAGGATTGGCGGTTCGTGTCGCTACGGGGGTGAGCGTCGCGTCCTTGTCGCGTCACCCCTGGCTGTCGCGACTGTGTTCTGACACAGCTTGACCGCTATCCTGTCAGTCAGAACGGTCGTGTCGGGTGGCAGGGTTGTGCAGCGTTGACGCGACCTGCCAGGCCGCCGCATTTGCTTTTCCGGTCTTCGAGGTTTGACCGTGCTTTTTGTGTCCCGACGTGGCGGGCGGTCGCGACATGGTTGCAACGCGTCGCGACAGCGTCTGAGGGGCATTGGTTTAAAACTGACAGCGTGCCCCGTTTTCGCTCTCTTCTTCCTCTTCCTCTTCTTCTCCCTCTCGAGCTCTCTCGTGGTTTCTCGGTGTTTCTCCTTGCTCGTTGTGCTCGTGCTGAGGCGTGGATGTGTCGTTCGTGCAGGGGTCGTGCTTGTGGCGTGCGGTGCGAGGAGGAGACGACCATTCCTACGAGAAGGCCCCAACGGGTGCGTTCTTCGTATGGAGGTAGGGACGTCGGACCCTCGCCCTAAGCATGATCCCCTCCCCTCTAGACCGTGGTTTCCTTGTGTTTGGGTCTTGGGAGTGTGAGAACTCCATGCTCGAGTTGAGTGAGTTTCCTTCGAGTGTAGATCCATGCTTTTGAGGGACCGTGGGTGGTTTTGTGGATTTATAGATTTTAATGCATGTTGTACATGATCCCCTTCCCCCTTGTGAATGTATTTCATGTTTTGGGGAGGGTTCCTGGAGGGACTGCTCTGGAACCCTGCTCGGCTGGAAACGAGGCAGCCTCGGAGACCGCGACCATGTCGCGACGGCGCGCCTGGTCGCGACGTGGTCGCGACGCTCCTGAGCGTCGCGTTATGGTCGCAACACGCTAGGGCGTCACTACATGGTCGGGATGGTCCGCCCTGTCGTGTCATCGATCGAGAGACAGGTTTTCGCCTTACACCGTTTCCGCTTTGCTTTGTTGTACCGTGGCACCTGTGCTAGTGCCCTAGTACGGTCTACGCTAGTCTTTCGCCCGGTGCTCGGCACTTGAGGGCTTGTCCCGTGTGAGAGGTTGTTACCGTTGCCTGCGACCCCCATCTTCGGGAGCCTGTTGAGGGAGTACTCCGGGCTATGAGTGCGCTCGAGTTGGCAGCCACCAGGCGGACTCTAGAGCTTAGGGGAAAACAGTGGTTAGGACAGTGGCGTGTGAGTCACTTGCAGAGCTCTCGTGGGTGGTCTGGGACGCCGAGGATAGTTAGGAGTTCTACCCGGTGTAGGCCAGCCAGTCCTTCTTCTCACTGCCTCGCTCTTTGCGGCCCCGGAACCGCTTAGAGAGGCCAAGCGTGGCACCGTAGTCCGGCCAGACTACGGCGGTTACTGTTGTGTTACTTGTGTCCTACCTCGCTCTGACAAGACGTGAGGGTCAGGACCCGGGTCGAGGATAAGACGTCGGTGGATGCACCTGACCGTGACTAGTGGTAGTGCTTCCGTAGCTAGTGTTCTTTGTCCAGGAGGAGTTCCCTCCGTCTGTGTTTGCTAGCCGTGTGGTGGTCACGACGAGCAGTCGTACGGAGTTCCCAACCGCCTGTACTTTTCGTACCGTGCTAGTTGTAGTTTTGCTTCCGCACTTTTGTTTGTATGTAGAAGATATAAACTGTTGTCATTAATTTGATATATATATAAATTTCTCCTGCCTATTTAGAGCCAGTAGGAGATTGGTAGTTCCTACTGAGCTTCTGTTGTGAAGCACATCCCTCCTTTTCCCAGGTGAGACTTCTCAGCAGCGGCAGGGCGCGCGCCGGGCGGAGGAGATGGGGCAGTAGTCAGAGTCCCCGTAGCTAGTAGTGGTTCCCCTTTCTTCAGTGTACGTCACCCTCGGGGTATACCCCTAAGGGACTTGTTTCTCCCCTGCCTTTTACTTGTACTAGCGTGCGTGCGTTGGGACTGTACTTAGAGTGGTACGTGGTGGTCTCACTCTCTTTTCTGTTTCCGCACGTACACTTCTAGATTAGTAGTTGATGTTTACTTCTGTTACATATCTTGTTGGACATAGATTATAGTCCTTCCAGGTCCCCAGATCCGTGGGCGGCGACTGCGAAAATCGGGTCCTCGGCATGGGCCGAGGGTCGGGTTCTCAGGTCGTTACAGTTGGTATCAGAGCGAGAGTCTGACAGGACTTGTAATGGATTTGAACTGCAACAGAAAGTCCCAACGGTAGTACAAGTATACTGCTAGCCGCCCGAGTGGTATTGTTAACCCTTGTTGGCTTTGTGTCATGTAGGATATGGCTCCGCGTAGGCGCAGTCAGGCTAGACAGTTGATTGAGCAGCAGGATGAGTCTGAGATGCCTGCGCAGGGGCAGGTCCAGGAGGAGGTGTCGGCAGACGAGTCAGTGGCACAGCCTCAGGGTGCAGCAGAAGCAGTAGTGGCAGGTGGGCAGCAGCAGCAGGAGTACTAGCCTCAGCCGCAGCAGTATGCATACTGGTTTCCCCTAGCAGAGCAGTTCTTTAGGAACTTGTACCAGGGAGAGTACCAGCCCGGGCAGGCCGCAGCAGGTGTTCAGTTTCCGGTACCTCCTCTAGCGGTACCGAAGCAGCCGCAGGTAGAGCCAAAGGTGGAGTAGCCAGAGTGTCAGCAGCGGTCGGGCACTGGGAGTACCCGGGCCGGGCGGCGGAGGACGGCGGTTACGGAGGACAGGACCGCTCTCCTCGAGAGGTTCTTGCGCCTTCAGCCACCGATGTTCCACGGTGAGTATGATCCAGACAAGGCAGAGAGTTGGACCCATAAGCTGGAGCGCATCTTCGAGACGATGGAGTGCGCTGAGGAGAACCAGGTTCGACTGGCAGTGTACCAGCTCAAGGGAGCAGCCCATGAGTGGTGGAGAGTTCAGAGGCAGACGCACTTCCAGGGGCAGAGGTTGGATCATATCACTTGGCAGTGGTTTTCGGAGGTCTTCCACGGCGAGTACTTCCCCGACTACGCTCGACGTGAGAGACGGGACCAGTTCCACGCGTTGGTTCAGGGCGACCTCACAGTTTCACAGTACCACCAGAGGTTTGTCCGGTTGTTGAGGCATGTGCCTCATATCGCAGGCAGCGACCAGGGGTGTGCAGAGAGGTTCATAGGAGGACTGAGACCAGACCTGAGGTGGGGTGTGACTGCACACATGTGTACCACCTTGGGAGAGGTCATGGCGAAGGCCACCGCCTTGGACAGAGAGACCTGGCAACCTCAGTAGCAGCAGCAGTAGCAGCAGCAGCAGTAGGGAGGAGCCTCTTCCAGGTCCTCGCCTTACCAGCATCCAGCGGGTAGCCGCGGTAGTGTGACTTCCTCTTCCTCCGGCTCGGGCAGTTCCGACAGCGCTAGGATTCGCTCGCAGTTTAGGAAGTTGTCTACTCACGGGGGCGGTCGGAGCCGGCAGCAGAAGTGCCAGTCCAGGTTTGCAGAGCAGTCAGTTGTCCAGGGAGCTGAGCAGGGCAGTCAGGAGAGTTTTGCTGCACTTGTGGCTTACCGGGTCACATCAGGAGGGATTGCCCCATGGGGCAAGCCCCGCAGTAGCAGCAGCCAGTGCAGTAAGCTCAGTAGCCGCCTCAGTACCAGTACCCTCCCCAGCAGCAGGCACCGCATCAGTAGCAGCGAGGGCAGTACCAGCAGCAAGCTCAGCAGTTTCTGCAGCCGCAGCAGTACCAGCTGTACCAGCAGCAGCAGCAGTACCCCCAGCAACCGCCGCAGCAGCAACAGCCCCAGTAGGCGCCGCAGCGTGGGCGTGGTCGTGGTCGCGTGATGGCGCTCACCCGGGAGCAGGCAGAGGCATCAAACCTTGTTATAGGTACTCTACCTATCCCTGGCAGAGCTGCTCATGTTTTGGTCGACCCCGATGCTTCTTTGTGTTTTGCTTCCGAGGAATTCTATGAGTCCCTTGCTTGTCATGCTCCTGAGAGGCAGTGTGACGTGATGGTCGATCTCCCGTCGGGTGACTATATGTGTTCTTTTGGTTATCTAGAGGGTGTGGCAGTCGAGGTTGAGGGGCATCAGTTGCCGGCCAGGTTGTACGCACTGCAGCTTTGCGACTTTGACGTCATCCTAGGCATGGACTGGTTGGAGGCTCACTCAGCCGTTGTTGATTGCCAGCGGAAGACCATTTGGTTTAGGATACCTGGAGAGCCCGTCCTCTGCTTTCGAGGTATCAGGTCCACCCGTCGGCCATTTATTTCTTTGTATAGAGCTCGGCGTTTGATCCGCGATGGCTGTGTGGCGTACCTTGCTTCGGTTTGTTCTTTGGAGCCTAGAGGATCTTCAGTTTTTGACGTGCCGGTTGTTTCTGAGTTCTCCGACGTAGGATCTACCTGGTTTACCGCCTGAGCTGGAGGTAGAGTTCTCCATCGAGCTTTTCCCCGGTACGATGCCTTTGTCCAAGGCACCTTACCGGATGGCCCCGGTGGAGCTGCGTGAGTTGAAGCGCTAGTTGTAGGAGCTTCTTGAGCTGGGATTCATTCGCCCGAGTCGTTCTCCATGGGGCGTGCCTGTTTTGTTTGTGCAGAAGAAGGATGGTAGTCTTCGTTTGTGCATCGATTATCGACAATTGAACAAGGTTATTGTGAAGAACAGGTACCCGTTGCCGAGGATCGATGATTTGTTTGATCAGTTGCAGTCAGCCCGAGTGAATTAAAATTAAAATAAATATATGGGTAGACTTTAAATAATATGGATTGATAGCCCATTATGATAGTTGGACCAATGGACAATCTTGGCCCATGAATAAATTCACTAACGAAAGATAATTAACCCATTAAGTAAATTAAGTATATTGGTTGTATAATTAAGTTATACATAAGCTACTTGGCCAAAAGCAAGATGCCAAGGATGGATGAAGGTTATCAATATTGGGATAAGTAATATTAAATTGAATTAAAATAAGAAATCAATTGAATAAATATGATAAATAGATTTAAATTAGAATAAAGGGTGAATAATTTGAAGTAATTAAAAACTCATTAAGCCAAATTAAGTATGGGTTGTATAAGTGGTCCAAGTATGGATTGATGGGCCCAAATGTGAAGAGCCCAAATTGCATGGGAGTTAATTAAGCCTAAATTCGTACCTAAAAATATTAATAAATAAAAGGGGTAAGATAATGACTATTTTAACTCCTAAATTATCTTAAAAATAGTCCTAACCCTAGCCCAACTCAATAGGACTCTATCTTAATCTAAAAAGGGAATTTAGATAAGACGAAATAGGGATAAAAATGGAAGACCTATAATAATAGGGAAATTCGTAATTATTATATCTCTTAATTAAAAAGGATCATTAAAACACCAATATGACCCCTATTTATCTTAAAAAGATTCCTAGACATACCCAAATCCATTAGCCCCGAAATTTAAGTTCTCCCCAAGCTAAATAGGTGGAATAATGATAGTAAAGGGGAGATAAATAAGAAATTCGGAGTTAATAATAAATAAATTAAATAAAAGTAAGATAAATACTAAAATAGGATGTAAATATCTTAAAAAGAGTCCTAAGCCTATCCTAACCCATTACCCACGAAATTGGACCTCTCCCTATCTTATTAGGTGGATAATGTAAGAAAATAGGGAGATAAATGTAAAAATTCGAAGTTTGAAGGGAATGGAAGAGTTTTAAGTCATTAGGACTCTTAAGCAACCTAATAGACCTCTAATTAGTGTCTACCAAGCCCCATTTTCATTCCTGGAACTCTGGAGAATGAAGAAGGAGGCTGAGGAAGAGGAGAGCAAGGAAGAGGGAGGCTTGGAGCAAGAAGAACTTAGAAATTTCGTCAACCCAAACCCTAGGATCTTTACAGCGTAAAAAGGTAGGCAATCTCTCAAGCTAAATTTGTGTAAAAATTACCCTAGGTAGACTTCATGACCCTTTTCAAAAGCCCTCTCGTCTCGTTGTATTTTGCTCGCCCATTTGGATAAATTAAATGCTTAAAACCCTGCTATTACCATGAACCTGAATCCTCATGTTTGCTCAATACCCCCGCATGTACTTGTTATCATGCCATGAGAAAATTCTCATGAATACTGCATCATATTAGCTTTCAAACACCCCTGGTTTCACTCTATTTTGACCTCCCATGAGGGAGAATTAATTCTTTGAATCCCTGTCAGATCCATGCACCCGACCTTTCATGGTTGCTTGTGAACCTCATGTATACTTGACTTCATATCATGAGAAAATTCTCAAAAATACTACAGCATGTTAGCTTTCTAACGCCCCTAGTTTCGATAATTTTCATCATGTATTCATCGTTAATTAATTCATTGAACCTTGACTGCACATGTTTAGGTCACTGAAATGTAACCTTGTCAAAGAATGCCAACCTTGTCTATTTCCAAATTAACCCTACATGTTGGTAGATCTATGAGTCTACTTTCGTTTAGAACTGATCTCACGCCTTTTGGGCCTCTATACGATTTATGATCGAATTTTGAATAGCTATGTGTTAGGCAGACCCACTTGGAAAAAGGGCAAATCCCTCTTTTCTGGGCTCGGGCCACTCCCTAAGATCGCGACGGCTAGATCCACTGCGACCTCAGAGAGGGTCGCGACACCAGGACTCGTCACGATCTGATCGCGATAGGCCGACTGGTCGCGACCTACCCCCCGGTTCACTCCAACGCCCGGTTCAACAGAACGCGACCGGACACCGCACAGCGACATGAATGCGACAAGAAACCCTGTCGCGACTTGACCTAATCGCGACCCGACTCTATGTCACGACCTGAACGTGACCTAACCCTACGTCGCGACCTTAACAGGGCGGCCCAAACCCTGATTTGCTTGTATAACCTTGCTAATTGCCCCATTTAATCCCTGCTAAACCCAAATCATGCATTGTAAGAACAGTAACGACCTGTTAATGAATGTTGAGTATTATTCACCTGCTTTTAATCAAATAAAAGATATGTACACGATCAATCTTGCTCTCGTGATTATCTTACCCATGCACACACTATACATTAATGATTGCCACGAAACCTTGTTAAATTACTCAATAATATATCTGGTAATTGAGTTAACTATTTACTTAATATCTTATTTGTTTCAATGGACTTGTCTTCGTTTTAATCGCGTTATTCATACACCGTTACCGTTTCCCTCGGCCTTCGAGCACTTGAGGCATGACAGACCAGTTTTCTACACACTTTTCTTGGCTTGGAGTACCTCTCCACCGAGAATACTCTCGACTGGACTAGGGAATCCTTGTCATGGCCTTCGTAAGTCTTCTTGGCTTTGGCGCACGTCCTTTGCCGACGAGTAGGTTGTACTCTAAATATTGTTACACTCTTAGGGATCAGCATGATCCATGGCCTTAGTGTGTTCACTCTTACCTTGGGATCACACCGGACATCTAGTTTATGTTTCGGCACGACTAATGGATGGTAGTGATTTCTACCAGACTGCCAGCATACGACTGTGCTGTGCAACTACTATTATCGCCCGTTTAATGTTGTTTTTATGATTATACCTCTGTCTCGTCTATTGTCTCTATACTCTCATTTGTTCACGTTCTCTCTCTAGACTCTCATCTACTCGTCTGTTACTCTCGTCTATTCTTGGTACTTTATTGGCCACCGTGTGATTGTCTAAGATAAAAACATGACTATGCTAGGCAACATTATAAGGGCCCGATCTGGTCCTTAGGAGGAGCACCCGAAAGGCTTTAACTCATGAGGGTCTAATGGTCAGGTGATGGCATACACTAAATGCATGACACGCAAGATTAATCTATGACAATCATACTACTCATGAAATGTTTACATTACTTGACTTGTGGTTGATAGGATGATCGACCAAACGCATGTTACTTGATTTACTTGCTTGTGCACTGCTATGCAATTTACTTGTTATCTTGATATATGGCCAAAACGTTTGTTGTACTTGTTACCTGTGAAGGTGTTCTTGTCTTGTGATCTTACTGTCACGACTATACCTGATCGTTCTCATACTTGCTCGTTCTTGCTAGTTATCCTGTTTGATAAAATGTTAAACACTTAAAGTCTGCTTGTTTACACGAGATATTAAGTCCTACTGAGCGTTATCGCTCACCCTGCGCTATTGTTATATGTGTTTCAGGTAAGTCAGGTGATGACCCTACGCACACCAATGGGAATGGACTGGAGTGATGAGCGACCAGGAGTCATAGCGATGGAATGCCCTTAGTACCTTAGAGTTAGTTTTAGTTATTTGCCTAATTATCCTTCCAAATGTAGTGATGTTAATGAGCCTTATGTCTTAGCTCAGAATTAGTGGTTGTAATAGTTTAGATAAATTATCAATAAAATAAAGAGTTTATTGCAATTATTGTTCATTAGTTACTCTGATATTTGCGAATGTATGCGCAATTTACGTTACCATACATGTTGTTCATGCCTCCCCGATTTATTCCACTGCTAAATTGGCGGGGCATGACACAAACAATTAAGGAAAATGCTCCCGCATCTCATCCTCGAGCTCCCACGTGGCCTCGCCACCGACGCGATTCTCCCAAAAAACCTTGCCGAGCGGGATCTACCACCTGCGCAGCTACTGCACTCTGCAGTCCACAACACTGACTGAGTACTCTGGTACTGACAGATCTGGAGCAACCTCTAACTGTGAGTAGTCCAACCCGTGCGATGAATTTGGCATGTACCTCCTCAGCTGCGAGATGTGGAAGACGTCGTGAACACCTGCCAACTCGGACGGAAGAGCTAACCTATACACAACCTCGACAACCTGCTCCAGGATAGCAAAGGGACCAACAAATCTCGGGCTAAGCTTGCCCCTCTTCCCATACCTGAGAACGCCCTTGGATGGCGAGATCCATAGAAACACACTGTCACCTACCTCTAACTAGAGTGGCCTCTGGTGAACGTATGCGTACCTCTTCTGTCTGCTTTGTACTATCTGTAGTCTCTGTTTAATCAACCTCACTGTGTCTGCATACTGTTGTACCAACTCTGGCCCTAGTAGCCACCTCTCACCAACCTCGTGCTAGTGCAAAGGTGTCTGGCACGGTCTCCCATATAGAGCCTCATAGGGCACCATTGTAACACCCCGAAAATTTAGAAAATTTTTTAAAAAATAGAAATAAATAATTTCTATATTATCGGAAGGATAAAACTTACGTACCACTATTGTACGTGAGAGAACACATCGGAAACTTTTGTAAAATTTATAAATCAACCGCAAATATTATCCCTAAGCATTCCACGAAGAAATTGATGCAACAAAAAATCTGATTGGCCTTGTGTACGTCACAATGTGACGAATTACATAAATTAGGAAACTAAGTCGGAAAACCGTTAACGCGGAAAAATAACACGACCATAAATGAAATAAACATGTTGGAGAGACTTCCAACATCATGTATTAATGACCCATTAACAAAATTGGGCCAATGGATCACTTTTGGCCCAAGAATAAAAGTGGAACAAGAAAATACCCAAAATTCGTATATGTAAATATGTGGTAACTAGGAAGGGCAAATTAGGGTTTAAAAGAGTGTTATTAGCCAAGCATGGCAAGCCAAATCATGGCCAACCATGCTTGACACCTTCCCATGGTGTAGCTACTCTATTTGGGAGGAGAAATCCCGAAATTTGGAAGGTGCAAGGCAGATTTTGTAGCCCCTTTCCTAACACTATTAGGACATGAGATTAAACCCTAAAGCTATAAGAACATGCCACTAAACCTTTATGGAAGGTTTGGCATCGAGTTTGGGTCGTGAGGATCAAGCCTACGGCGCAGGAGGAGAGGAGAACGGTCGGGGAAAACGTGGTTCTTCCTCAACCTCGCTCTTCATCGACCCAGAACCTGCAAAGGATTCTTAGCGTTCAAAGGTAGGTGATCTTGGGCCAAGACTAAATGAAACCTATACAATCTTGTAGTGCTGCATGTCTACTTTCATATGCACTTGATTTTCCCAATTTTCATGTTGTATCCGTCGAGTATTAGGCATTTTCCCTAAGTCACTCATGTTTAGGGTTTTTTATGTTCTTCATGTATTACACGTGATTCGAGACCAAATTACATCCAACCCAAAACATAAAAGTTCTTCTACTTTTGTTCTTGTCATGTTTCATGTTGAGAGTTTTGTCTAAATGTCATTAGATTTCAAGTTATAGGCCTGACATGAAGGTTGCAATGAAGTCACGCATGTTTAGGGCTTCTTGCATTCTTAAGAAGTTTCATGTGAATTCATACTGAATTAGATCCAACCCAAAACATGAAAGTTCTTCTACTAATTGTCCTAGTCATGTTTCATGTTGAAGGTTTTGTCTAAATGTCAGTAGATAGAGAGATATAAGCATGGCAAGAGGAGCACTGCTGGTTCCTACGTTTTCGGGTTTTGGGTTTGAACCGCGTTCGGTCCAGGCGACGTGATTCCAGCGCATGGTATCACGTCGGCCTTGGCCGACGCGATTCAGTAAACTGTGACCATGCAGTCTGACGCAATGACCAGTCAACGGTCCGCGTGAGACTTCTCACCGCGTGGGTTTCTGCGCCGGTCTGATACGCGACGGAAACACCCGAAGCGATTCTGCATGGTTTCCCGCTCAAAGTTTTTCGCCGATTTTTATATTGTTATTTTAATGTGTTTCATGAACGCGACGGGGTATCCCATCGCGATTCAAGTTAAAAGGCAGCCATGTAGGCCAACGCGATTTAGATTTCTTTACAGTTGGCCCTGTTTGACTATACATCGTGTTTTGAAAAGCGTCTACTGTGTAGAACGTGATTCAAGGACCGACCTGAGACTGTTCTTTCTTGCTAGTCAGTCAGCATTTTAGTTTTCTTGGTCTGTAAGCATGTGACATACTATTACTTAGTGTGCATTGGCCTAAAAGTAATCAACCAATTTGAAAACGATAATGACATGAACATGATTCTAATGTGTACTATGCGATTGATCTTATGTTCATTTGATTCTCTTCTTCTGATCTACCTTAATGTGAAATTGACATGATGAGAATATGATATGAATATGTGATGAATACATGATTAGAATGGACTTGTTTAGTTGAGTTTTCTATCATGACTTGCATGTGGGTTTTCCTTTATTTATGTGCTTTCCGATGTTCTGTTATTCGTTCATCAATTGCATACATGTTTAGGAAAGATTCATGACATGTCACTTACACATTTGCACGATTAGGCACACCCCTCTTGGGGAATTTGGAGCTCTCTTCCGGTCATTCCATATTGGCAGACTAGCGATCTTTTCTCTAAGACCTCCGTAAGTCTCCCTACTCTATGGATTCCCTCATAGAGACCGAGCTGGTTGTACCATGAAGTACCCTAGAGATAGAGAGCACTTGTACCATGTATGATCTGCAATTAGTAATCCTCTTGTCAAGACATTAATGAATTATGAAACATAAGATACGTCGTTATGCTGTCCAATTGATCTCTTGAGCTTTGTCTTACCTTAACTCTATAAATGATCAAGTCCTTTATTACAATGAGCTTGTTCTTGAAATTATGTGGCCATAATATATATATGTTTGCTCAGCACAACGTGGGACTTCAGTCCATTTGACTAATGCCTGTGCAATAGGGGCCCTATCTGGTCTTGGGGAGGAGCGCCCCAACGTACTTATAACTACAGGAGTATGGACTTGTGGTGCTTAGCATGGCACTGACATGTGTGCAAGATTTATGTGAATGTGCCTTCATTTGATATGATATGATACGTCTGGTCACGCGAATACGTGATATCTGTGTGAATATGGCCAATCCTTTTGATATGATTCTATTCTTGAATTACCTGTCCATTGTATATGAAATTCGATATTTGATTTGATATGATATCCGTTCTATTCAGCTATTTGAATTGTTAGAAAAGCATGCATTGTCATCATGATCATGTTCTTATCCTGCCCATTTAAAATGTTAATCATGTATGTTAGTGCCCGCACATTGAGATGTAAATCCTACTGAGCTAGTTAGCTCACCCTATCATCCTGTCCATTTCAAGTAGTGATGAGGATCTCGTGGAATCCGATGGAGCAGGGCAAGAGTGATGAGCACCCGTCATATGAGGAGATGAAGGATTAGGAATAGATATTTGAGTAGTCTATGTAATAGTGGAACATTTTCATGAAGTTTTATTTGAATAATGGACCCTTCAGTTGGTTCTTCTTATAAAGGTTGTAACTAGTGGATTGAAATGGAATAAAGAGTACTTTTGTTGACAATATGATGGTCTCAAATGTGTAGTTTTGTTTAATTGTGACTCTGCACTACTGAACTGTGATATGTCAATTTGTATCGTTCACACATCCCGATATTTATTCCGCTACTAAATATCGGGGCGTGATAGCCATCCCAATGTTGGAGTGAAACCTATTATTATAAACAAACTCCACCATGGGAAGGTGCGACTTCCACGTGCCACCCCAGTCCAGGCAACATGCTCTCAACATGTCCTCGAGGGTCTATATGGTCCTCTCTGATTGCTCATCTATCTGCGGGTGATAGGCTGAACTCAGCCTCAACTCAGTGCCCAGTGCCCTCTAAAAATTATGCCAGAAACGAGAAGTGAACCTCAGATCTCTATCCAAAACAATAGAGATTGGGGTCTCGTGCAACAGTACAACTCTGTCCACAAACAATCTGGCAAGCTTGTCCACTAACCACACTGATCTGACTGGTAGGAAATGAGCTATCTTCGTCAGTCGGTCGACGATCACCCACACACTATCGTGCCCCTGCGAAGTACGAGGTAAACTAGCAACGAAGTCCATGATGATGTGCCCCCACTTCCATACAGGAATGGGTAGCGACCACAACTCACCACCAGGACTCTGATGCTCCGCCTTCACCTGCTGGCAGGTAAGGCAGTGAGCAACAAACTCAACAATGTCTCTCTTCATCCCAGGCCACCAAAAGAGTCCCCTCAAGTCGTGGTGCATCTTGGTGGGACCAGGATGAACAGAGTACCTTGATCTGTGCGTCTCTGCCAATACCTCCTGCCTGACGTCCACTGGAATGTAATCCATGGACAGAGGAGACTTACGGAGGCCTTGAACAAGGATTCACTAGTCCGACAGAAGGAGTATCCGACGGAGAGTTCGTCCAAGTCAACACAGAGTGTGTATATAGAAACAAGTGCTCGACGTTCTAGAGGAATTCTAGAACAGTGGACCGTCGGTAACGGTATTCCCAAAACATTGTGAGTAAACAAAGACAAGTTCAGTTAAAAATAGGGCAATTAAATATATAATTGAGATCAATTGCTAGATGTACTAAGTGACAATTTTCATGCCCAGTTAAGCCATATAGGATGGTTCAAAGTGAGTGCAAGTGTAAGGGAAAATCATGGGCAAGATAGATCATGTGATTAACTTGAATTAATTAAAATATATTCAATCATTACAACTTCATTTTTTCTATGTATAAGACAGTTAATAGGACATGGGGTGACTGTATAATAAGAAGACTTGCAAAAAGATGGGTTTTCATGCAAAAAGTCAGATCGCGACGCACCCTTGTAAGGGTCGCGACGGGATTAGGTGTGAACGCGATGGGGGCTTGTAAGGATCACGACGGGCTTGTCTGAACAGGCAGGCAGATCGTGACAGGTTCTTATGAGGATCGCGACGGGTCGTTCGGTCAGGCAGCCAGAATGCGACAGGGTTCCCTGATGCAGCACCCAAACCAGTACCTGAAGCGTCTGTGTAGACAACAAAGCCGCCAGTGCCAGAAGGAACAACAAGGATCGGAGCTGAAGTCAGCCGACTCTTCAGCTCCTGGAAACTCTGCTCGCACTCTGTCGTCCACACAAACCGGGTCTCCCGCCTGGTCAAACAGGTCAAAGGCTCTGCAACTCTGGCGAAGTCCTGCACGAACCTCCTGTAGTAGCCTTCCAGCCTCAGGAAACTGCGAACCTCAGCAACTGTAGTGGGCTGGCCCCAAGAAACAACGGCCTCAACCTTGGCGGGATCAACCGCCACACCTGCACCAGAAACAACGTGCCCAAGGAAGTGCACCTCCTTTAGCCAAAACTCACACTTGCTGAACTTGGCATAAAGTCGGTGACTCCTCAAAGTTTGCAATACCAGCCTCAAGTGAACCTCGTGCTCCTCCGCCGTCGCTGAGTACACCAGGATGTCGTCGACGAACACCACCACGAACCGGTCCAAGTACTCGCTGAAAACACTGTTCATCATCTCCATGAACGCTGTGGGGGCATTTCTTTTTTTTTTTAGCAAATATCTGACAAGGGAGTAGGAGAGTGCTCACCCCTTCAGAGAAGGGATAAGGTAGTCACTCCACCACCACACGCTCATCAGAAGATTTTATTAATATCAAAATCATTACAAAGGAATCTCAGGGCCTAATAGAAGGTAACCCCATCTTATCTAAACGATAGGGCCCCTTTACAGAAGGAGGAAGATCAGCCCATGAAGACCAGACACAATAAGAACTGGTAATAGTACAACCAAAACCAGCGAGAGTATCAGCCACTTGATTAGCCTCACGGTAGATATGACTGAGGGAGACATGAATATGCTGGCAGCGGTATAGTATATCCTGAGTAATAATGGAGAGGTGCCAAGGGATAGAATAATTCCCCTTCATCATTTGCACCAGCACAAGGGAATCACTCTCAATAAGGAAATCTTATATGCCTTTTTCATAACAAAGTATAATTCCATTCCGAAGGGCAAGCGCTTCAGCTTCCAGACTAGAACAAACACCCTGATAGATAGCAGAAAAAGCAAATATAATATCGCCCATGTGATTCCTAAGAATTCCTCCTCCAGCTGCAATAGAAGAAGTTGATTTAAATGCACCATCAACGTTTAGCTTCAGTCTTCCAGGAGGAGGTAAATACCATCGGACAAGTTTAGGAGCGAGTGGCGTTGACATTTGAATGGCGACACCCCATTGCTGGAGGAAACTTCTGTGAGGGGCGGACAGATCAAAGAAACGGGGCTGATAAATTTTTTTAGCATCAGAAACATGCATCATAACTCTGTGAAGAATTTGACGGGCCACCATTGGCTTATCATCAAACCTGGCTCTGTTACGGCTACACCAAATCTCCCAGATGGCTGAGAAGAACATGTGTCTAGCCAACCGCCCCCAAGATGTGGAACAATGCAAGGCAGAAATGTATTGAAATATACCATGAGTGATATGATTAACAGAATTATTGCAGAACTTCAGGAATTCGATCAGAACATACCAAACTTCATTTGCCACCTCCCCATGAAAGAACAGATGAACACCAATTTCACCGTGAGGACGACGGCAGCAGGAACATCTAGAGCATAAGGGAATACCACAGCCAGCTATGATATCATCAGTGGGTACACAACCACATACCATTCTCCAAATGAAGACCAACCACTTAATAGGAACATGGGGATTCCATATTTTTGACCAACCAACTCTCGGGTGACCGTGAAGAAGCTTGCGAACAGAGTTAGTGGAGAAGTGACCATTAGTATTGAGACACCAAATCCATCTATCCATACCATCAGTGGACGCAAAGATGTGACCAAGAATGGATGGGGGGCAGAACTGCTTAGCTATATTTATATGATGACGAATAGGATCAGCTAACACCTGACGAATTGACAAATATTTGTCTGGCATGGAAGACCAGACATGGTTAGGAAGGAACACTCTAAGAGGGACCGCTCCAGACCACGCATCCAACCAGAAACACGCATGAGAATCCAGACCTCTCACCACAACCCTGTGATTATGTGCAATAAACCCAGACGCCTGCTGCCATAATTTCCTTTCCGCAATAGATAACAAGTGATAGGAGGCGGTGGAATAGTGAGAACGATACACGTGCTTGGACTGAAAGAAAGTACCCCAAAGAGACGTGCCAGTTATCACCTTCCATAACATTTTGGTCTTCAAAGCAAGTAGCATTTGTTTGAGATTTAGAACCCCAAGACCGCCACATTCTTTGGGTTGGGATATAATGTCCCAGGAGACCCAATGTCTTTTGGGCAAACCATCATAAGAGCCCCAGAAAAAGTTGGCCAGTAATCTGTGAAATGACTTCATGACAGTGGCTGGGATAACCAGAGAAGACATTGTATAGATAGGTAGAGCGGAGAGCACATGTCTGATTAGAACCAGCCGGCCACCAAAAGAAAGAAACCCCGACTTCCAAGTTTGCAACTTGGCAGCGGTTTTTGCAATAATATGATGAAAAATAAATCGGCCTCCTCCGACCAGCAATAGCGAGACTCCCAGATACTTGATTGGGAGTTTAGACTGAACAAAACCCGTGATATGAGCAATAGAGTGACTGAGAGAACTAATAGCTTTGTCCGCCACAATGAAGGAACTTTTAGATACATTAATAAGCTGACCTGATGACTCTTCATACGCCTTAAGGAACTTCATAAGCCGCCTAATATGGTTAGCAGAACCATTGGAGAAAATAAGCGTGTCATCAGCGAATAATAAATGAGATACCAGAGGACATCTCTGAAGCATTTGGAAGGCTCCACCAGTACTCCTTTGAAATAGAGCGCTAAGCCCTCTGCTTAAAACTTCCTCCGCAAGAATAAACAACGCTGGTGCAAGAGGGTCACCCTGACGAACACCTCTCGTAGACTTGAAGTAGCCATTTATTTCACCATTTAGTAACACAGAAAACCAGCAATTAGAGAGGAGGGGCTCAACAAGCGAAATAAAGCTGAGAGAGAATCCAAACTTACGGAGCACTGCATACAAAAAGTCCCACTCCAACCTATCATAAGCCTTGGCCATGTCCAGCTTGAAAATAACATTACCACCTCTGGTCCTCTTATGAAGATGTTGAACCATTTCCCCGGCCAGAGCCACATTCTCATAAATATTCCTCCCTTTAACAAAAGCACCCTGCTGCTCTGATATCAAAATAGGTAGGACCTTAGATAATCTGTCATTGATAATACGGGAGATTACCTTATAAATGAAGTTGCATAGGCTAATTGGCCTGAAATCAGCACATGTTCTAGGGGAATCAACCTTGGGAATCAAAGCAATAAGAGAGGAGGTAAATCCTGTAGGCAAAGCATGACCACAAAAATAACTTTGAACTGCAGCGACGATATCCTTCTGAATAAAATCCCAGCATTTTTGGAAAAAATGGCCAGTGAAACCATTCGGACCCGGAGCACTGTCAGGAGACATGGTCATGACAACACCGTTAACTTCCTCAGCATTTGGAAGCACACAAAGAGATTGGTTTCTGACATCATCCACCAAACCCGGAATATTCTCCATAAGGTGCTGATCAACTTGATGGGGGTTAGAAGTAAACGCAGCAGAAAAATGAGTCACAAACCATCTCCTCTTTATCAGTCACTAGCACACCAGAATCATTATGGATCTGATTTATAACCGAACGCCTTCTACGAGAGGTAGCACAAGCATGGAAAAATTTTGTATTTCCATCTCCCTCCTTCAACCACTGTAATCTTGATTTTTGACGTCAGAACATTTCCTCCTGCGCATGAACACGAGCAAGATCATCCCTGGCTACATAGAGCTGATTACGATTCTCAAGAGTGGAATCATTATCAAATATTATTTGAGCAATCGAGTGCGCCTCTTCCGCCATCATAACATTGTCCTGGACATTCTTGAAAACCTGTTTATTCCACTGTCTATAGAAAGATTTCATATGCTTCAATTTCATCATCAAATTCATAAGAGGATAGGAAGAACAAGGAGCTACTTCCCAGGCGACCCTGGAATCCTGGAGAAACCACTCAAGAGATATCCACATTTTCTAGAAACAAAACCTTGAAGGAACATTAGAAGCATTAGACGTTGGGGAGATCAGTAAAGGACTATGATCGCTACAGGCACGAGACAAATGTTGCACCTTAAAAGAAGGACTAGCAAGCAACCATTCACCATTAATCATAACCCTATCCAGTCTGGCCCAAATACCATTAGCTTGTTGACCATTGTACCATGTGAATTTACTTCCTGAAAAACCCACATCCTCCAATCCAGCTGCTGAAACACATGCCTGAAAATCAGCAGTGGATCTCTCAAAGGCCCGACGACCACCCCTTTTTTCAGACGGATCCAAAATACTGTTAAAATCCCCACCAACAAGCCAAGGCTTATCACAAGAAGCAGAAAAATCCACGAGGTAATCCCACAAGTCCCTACGCTCGGTCAACAAGCAGCTAGCATGAACAATGGTTGCAAAAAAATCCGGGTTAGAAGAGGTGGTAATGCGGACAGTTACAAACTGATCAGAGCTTGAAACAATGTTGACATTAACATCCTGATTCCAAAATAACAAAATACGGCCCCGATCATTAGTATTAGATAAACAGGAATCCATACGAAGTTTAAACCTGTATCTCTCATTTTATCACTGCTAAGCTTAGGCTCAATAATTGCAACAAAATTCAGCTTGAATTTCCGGATAAGATGCTTTAACCTGTTGATAGACTGGGAATTACCAATCCCCCTTATATTCCATATGAGGCTCATCATAAGGAACTCATTGAGAATTATTAACAGAGGTGCTCCTGCGTAGGGAAGATCTTGTTTTAACTCCATCAACCTTCTTAGCCTCCATATTTTCCCGTCCAACAAAGTTTAAATGGATTGATGTAAAGTCAACATCGGTAGGTATAGAATCTGAGCCTGGAAGGGAAATAACCTGGTAAGTAGGTGCACAGGTACATGAAGCAATTTCTGATGCAATTAAAGACTGATCATGGATTGAGGCTGTTGCACTAGTAGATGCTCTTTGATCCTTTGGGCTGGTCCCATTTTCACACAAAGAAACTCCTGTCTCGGATGGCAGTGGGCGCACAATAATATCGGTAGAAGGGTTTTCAAGGTTGATAGGTGCCTCAACAACCTTTAACTCACCATCAACAATTATTGGTTGCATAGTGTTGGCATACAACACGTTAGTTTCCATCGTATGAGGGGGCGCATCAGAAGAGGATACAGGAATTTGAACAATGTTAGAAACAGGAATTGCAGTCTTATCAAAAGAATCTTATTCCACTGATTCAATAATGACCTTCGATTTACCACGATCATCATCCCGTTTATCAGAAGTAACCTGGCGCCATACGTTTTTGAACGATTGCAGAGCAGACTGATTAATAACATGGTTACCCTGTGGTTCAATGCTGGTACTTGGATTGGATTTCTTACAATTAGCAAATATATGTCCAAGACACTTAAGAGATTGACAAAAGGATGGAGGATTCGGATATGTCACCTGTTGCCACATACCACCTACACCAATACCAATCCAGACACGGTCCGGGAGAGCTTGAGATATATCTAATTGAACACAGACCCTGGCAGCATGCGCACGAGACAAACTGATGGTATCTCTGTCAATCTGCAAAACTTGGCCAACACTACCAGCAATGGATCTGAGCATGGGTTCATTATAGAAATTGGCTGGCAACCTCGGCATCTCCAACAAAACTGGGACTATGGAAGAGTCTTCATCTAGGGAAAAATTCATCAACCATTGAAAGAATCTGAACAATCTTCCTTTCACAAACAGAGTGTCTTTCAGCAAGACCTGAAGATAATCGTTCCTATCTTGGAACCGAATAAGGAGATGGCACCCATCCATAGCACTAATAACAAAGTCTTTCACAAACTTGAATCGTTGAGAAAAGTGCATGCGTATATCCTGGAAAGAAGGTCTTCCTAGCGGAGTACGAGCGATGATAGCATAGGTGAAAGGCTCACAAGATATTCGTACCTCTTCTAAAGAGAAGAACACCGCAGGTTCTCCAGAGTCAGTGCTTGCATGTGCGTGAACTTTCAAGGGGAGTGTAGGTGGCTTGATAGATTCCATAAGTATCTGTGCGAACGACTTTGGAGGGGTCGAACCATCACGTCCCCATGCAGGTGAGGAGGGGGCATTAATGGCATGCATGCATGGGGTGGACGTCGCGCAGCCAGGAAGTGGGCATGGCGGGGCAGCAGCACGATCACAATTCCCCTCCTGGGAAAGAGGAGGGAAGTGGGAGGGCCCAGAAACCCCCCCTCAGCAATGGCCAAGGCATCGGCCATGGGGCCGCGCCCAGGCGAGAGCGTCGGCGGCGGCAAACCCTAGCAAAGCTCTTGTTTCCTTAGAGGGCGCCGGCGGGTCCAGTCTAGTGTTCAAAATCAAATTATGAGTGATGTCCCTGCTGGGGCATTCGTGAGCCCAAAAGGCATCACAACAAACTCGAAGTGGCCGTAGCGGGTGCGAAAGGCTGATCTCAGAACGTCTGACTCCCGAATCCGCAACTGGTAGTAACCCGACCTCAAGTCGATCTTCGAGAACACTGAAGCTGTCTGCAACTGGTCAAACAAATCATCGATCCTGGGCAAGGGATACTTATTCTTCACGGTAACCTGATTCAGCTGACGATAATCAATACACATTCTCAGGCTACCATCCTTCTTCCTCACAAACAACATCGGCGCTCCCCACGGCGAGCGGCTAGGACGAATGAAGCCCAATGCAAGCAACTCCTCTAGTTGGCGCTTCAACTCCCGCAGCTCCGCCGGCGCCATCTGGTACGGTTCCTTGGACGCAGGCATCGTCCCCGGAAGCAACTCAATGGAGAAATCTACCTCCCGCTCAGGCGGAAACCCAGGTAGATCCTCCGGAAACATGTCAGCAAACTCACAAACAACCGGCACGTCAGAAACAACCAACTCACCTGAATCCGAGGCACAAATGGAAGCCAGGAAAGCAACACAACCGTCTCGGATAAGACGCCGAGCTCTACAGAAAGAAACAAAGGGTCGGCGGACAGACCGGGTACCTCGGAAGCAAAGCACAGGTGCTCCAGGTAACTCGAACCGCACGGTCTTTCACTGACAATCTACCAAAGCAGAGTGTGCCTCTAACCAGTCCATGCCCAAAATGGCATCGAAGTCGTGGAGCTGCAAGGCAAACAGTCTGGCTGGTAGTTGGTGGCCCTGCACCTCGATGGTGACACCCTCCAAGTAACCAAGGGTACCTTTGCACGGAACCCCGTCTCTATTGTCCCAGATAGAGATCCAAGGTTCACTTCTCGTTTCTGGCGCAGCTTTCAGCGGGCACTTGGCACTGAGCTGAGGCTGAGTTCGGCGTACCACCCATAGACAGACGGGCAGTCTGAGCGGACCATACAGACCCTCGAGGACTTGTTGAGAGCGTGTTGCCTAGACTGGGGCGGCACGTGGGAGTCGCACCTTCCCATGGTGGAGTTTTCTTATAATAATAGCTTTCACTCCAGCATCGGGATGGCGCCCTACGAGGCACTGTATGGTCGGCCGTGCAAGACACCGTTGCACTGGCACGAGGTTGGTGAGAGGCAGTTCCTGGGTCCAGAGCTAGTTCAGCAGTGTGCAGACACAGTGAGGCTGATCCGGCAGAGGTTGTAGACAGCGCAAAGCAGACAGAAGAGCTACGCCGATGTCCGCAGGAGACCGCTTCAGTTCGAGGTTGGCGACAGAGTGTTCCTTCGGATCTCGCCTACCAAAGGCGTTCTCAGGTTTGGGAAGAAGGGCAAGCTCAGCCCGAGGTTTGTTGGCCCTTTTTCCATCCTGGAGCGTGTGGGCGAGGTCGCTTACCGGTTAGCCCTTCCGTCTGAGGTTGCAGGTGTTCACGACGTCTTCCACGTTTCGCAGCTGAGGAAGTACATGCCAGACCCGTCGCATGTGCTCGACTACTCGCAGCTTGAGGTCGCCCCCGACTTGTCCATGCCGGAGTACCCAGTCAGCGTGGTGGACCGCAGAGTGCAGCAGCTTCGCAGGAGGAGTATCCCACTCGTCAAGGTGATTTGGGAGCACCGCGCTGGTGGCGAGGCCACTTGGGAGCGTGAGGACGAGATGCGGGAGCAGTTTCCTTACTTGTTCGAGTGACAGGTACACAGTTTTACTTTTGTTTCCCTAGTTTCGCCCTGAATTTCGAGGACGAAATTATTTTTTTTGTGGGTTAGATTGTAACATCCCATGTTACCCTGACCAGTCGCCCTCCATCAAGGGTGGCGACACAGGGTATGTCGCCTTCTAAAGACGACATGTGGCTTGTCGCCTTCCAGTTGGGAAGGCGACTGGCCCTATGTCGCCTTCTCTCTTTGCTGCCAGCCGCATGCATCCTTGTCGTGTAGTTGTCTGAAGAGGGATGACAGGTGTCAGCATCTGGCAGTAAGGAGGCGATAGGTCCTATGTCGCCTTCTGGTGTCAGGCCTGCATGGCTAACACGTGGCGATGTCACAGGTCGACTTGACCGTTGAGCAGGGGATAGCGACATGTCCTATGTCGCCTTCAGGCTTACTGAAGGCGACGGGGCCCATGTCACCTTCCCATGTTCAAAGGGTTAAGTGCTCAGGCTGAGAGCACAAGCCTCAGTTCGCCTCTTTGCTCTGTGCAAGCCTTACCTCTGGCGAACTGAAGCTTGGGAGCTCCGTGGAGGCTTGGGAGGAGGTTGTTTGACCATCTTGCAAGGTAGGTTGCTCTTGGTTGTTGTTGGTTGGGTTGTTCTTGTTTGGTTGCCCTTGTGTCCCCCAATGCTTGATCCCCCTCTCACTGTCTTTCCTCTTCTTGGGATGTTTGGATGATGGTCTCCTAGGGAGAGGAAGTGCCCGGTTCGTGGGAGGAGGCTCGTGGATCGTCGGAGCTCGGAGGTGGAGGGTTGCAAGCCTACGAGAAGGACCCTTGAGGTTGGATCTTCTTCTCGAGGTAGGGAACCCAAACCTTCCCCCTAGTTCCACTTGCTAGGATCCTCACCTCTTCTAAGCCTAGAACTTGCATGCTAGGTTGTTTACATGCTTTGGTTATGGATGTGGTTTGTGTGGTGCTTTGCATGCAATGGTTGCTTGGGTTTGAGGGTTCTCCATGTTGAGTGAGATGCATGTGAGTGTAGGTTATTGTGCATGCTTGTTGGGGTTTCTAGAGGGTGGTCTGAGCTCTTTAGAATCATGTTTAATAGCCTACATGTTTCCCTCCCCGCGGTTGTGATTGTAGTGTGGTTGAGGCCCTGAAGAAGGGAGCCTCGTGTGTTGCACCCTGTTAAGGCGACACCTTTGGTGTCGCCACCCAGGTGGCGACACATCGATGTGTCGCCTTCAGGAACTCCTGAAGGCGACAGCATCTATGTCGCCACCTTGGTGGCGACATGGGGGCCTATGTCACGACGGCCCAAGAATGTGGCCTATCGGGCCGTCGCGTTCTCAGGTACTTCACTTGAGTTCGAGCAGGAAAAGGGACTGGCATGGGATTGTGTGCCAACTTAACATGTTTTGACATAGGGTGCTTTGAAAATTCATAACTAATTGTATAGTCGATGATAAATCATGAAACAAGTTGAAAATTGATCTAGACATATGTGAGTACCTACAGTAAATAGGAATTTGAAAATAGATAGAGTTTCGACATGCTTTATTCAAATCAAACAGGGAGTACATGACACAGTGAGTAGTTGAGATGAGAAAATTAATTCACGAAGTAGGGTGGATAAAAATTAGGGCTTTTAGGAGCAAAAGATGCCTAACATGCATCAGTATCTCCAATAAAAAATTGAGAGCATGGGATCGAGTATTCAAGAAGATATGAATTAAACATGAAGGTTCGGGGTCAAGAGAGTTGCAGAACTTCAAAATTCAAAAAGAAAATACTGGCTCGATGGAAAATTATGAAACTTGAGAGTTTTGTTCCTGATGCATGAAACAATCTACAGACGAAATATTAGGATCTTAGCTTGTGAGAATGCCTACCTTGACTTGATTTCCTCTTCTAGGGCTAGAACTTGAAGAACTTGGGTTGAAGCTTTGATGAAGCCTTCTCCCCATAAATTCTCCTCCTCCTTGGCCTCTCCTCCAGGTCTAGCAAGCCCCAGCAACGTATTAGGGCTGGCCATGGAGAGATTGGAGAGTATTTATGCTTCCTATGGTCTTATTTCCTAATAAGAATCTAACTCCTATTTAATTCTGAATTTCCTCTTTCCTAACCTTCTTCCAAGCTTTCCACTTCCTATTTGGGTTAGGATGGGAGCTAAAATTCGTGGCCAACCTATTAGGGTAGGTTTAGGAATCTAATTCCAACCCAAACTAGCTATTTTACTTATTTAATAACCCTTTTCTATTTAAGTAATAATTAAGTTACGAATTTAGAGTATTTTCCTATTACTCTTCTTTTAAAAATCCTTATTTTGGCCCAATAAATTTTATATGGTCCATTTATCAAAGCCCATTATTTATTGGGATTTATCTTATAGGATATCCCTTTTTAATTAGGGAATAATAGAAATTTTGGATTTTATTATATTTTTCTTGCTTGATTTTATTCATGGACTATGAGAGGTCCATTAGTCCAATTTCGATAATGGGTCATCAATACCTAATGTTTGAGGTCTCTCCGACATGTTTCATTTAATTTATGAGCCCGTTATATTTTCGTGTTGTTGGTTTTCCGACTTAGTTTCCAAATTTAGATAATTAGTCACGTTGTGATGTACGTTTGGCCAATCGGATTTTTCGTTGCACGAATTTCTTCGTGTAACACTTAGGGATAATATTTGGGGTTAATTTATAGATTTTACGAAATTTTTAGATGTGTTCTTGCACATACGATAATGGTATGTATGTTTCTATTATTCGATTTAAAGAAATTATTATTTCAAATTTTTAAGTATTAAATTTTCCGAGTTGCTACATCTCAGGTAAGTGGCTCTTCTAAATTTAAACAACCTATGAATAAGAGATCTGATAGAATTGTGTGTTACAACTACAGGAAACCAGGGCATGTTAAATCAAAATGCCCTGATGCAAAGAAGAAACCTCACACCAAGTGGAAGAAAAACAAGCCCAAAGCAATGATTGGAACTTGGAGTGAGGAGGAAGAAGATGAAGAAGAAGAAAGCTCAGAAGATGATGAACAAGACACTAAAATTTGCTTGATCGCAAAGGGATGAGAAGAAGAGGGAGGTGAGGTAATGTCTCCTTTCGAAGACTTTTCATTCAGTGATTGGGAGAAGGTTTATTTTGAACTATTTGACCAATATGATGAAGTAAAAAGAGAGGGAAAAAACTCTAAAAAAGAAGATCAATCATATTGTTCATGACAATTCTTTGAAAGAAAAAGATGACCAACTTAAGAAAAAAATCTGTGAATTAAAAGAAAACATTGATGGGTTGAAGTTAAAGGAAAATGAACATGAAAATGAAATGAAACTTCTTGTAGAAAAATATGATGCCATCAAAACCATCAACAATGGCCTGCAGAAAGAAATTGAAGAACTTCAAAAGGAAATATCTAAAAAACAAGAAGCCTTGGAAAAATTTGTAAGTGGTAGAAATAATTTGGATGCTTTACTTGGAACAAGAATGAACTTCAATAAAGAAGGGTTAAGATTTAACCCAACAAAGAAAAAGAAAATTGGAATAAAAATGATCACATTTGTATCTACTACAAGTACAAAATCTTTGAAGTCAATAAAGAACACAAATGAAAAAGCTCATAAAAATGTTGTGGAGAAAAATGGAAAAATCTCTGCAGAACAAAAACCCAAGGAAAAGTCCCAAGAGAAATTCAAATGCAAAGGTAAGGTCGGCACTGTTCCCAAAGGAGGTCGATCTAGGTTCTATGAAAAGGATACTGGGAGTCATGTGAGTCGACACAATATTCACACTAGGTCGACACACATGTTTCATGGAAACCAGCACTGGCAACATAATGCATGGGTAGGTCGACACATCCAAAATGATAGGTCGACACATCCACTGGCCAGCGACAAGATCACTTCAGGATGGACACGAGCAGGTGACTCATTCAATGCGTCGACGCATCCTCAACTCTATCCTAGATCCAACTATCCTAAGTACTCTCAATGGTTTAGCACTTATCAAAACCCTTGGATGTCTCGTTGGAAGGAAAACCAAAGTTCAGGAAAAGTCATTTTAATAAGAAAAAGATTAACATCTCAAAAACTAACGAGAACAAGAAAAAGAATGAAATCAAGAATAAATTCTGAAACAACATCAACTTGACAACGAAAAGACAATTTAGATTCCCAAGAAATTGCTTTCATGTATAGTTGAGTTGAATGATTTAAAGGGAACCAAATGTGCATGTGCAGCAACCTGAATTTTTAAAATATAAATAAATAAGAAAACTCATTATCACATGCGGGACAATTCAACAAAATTAAATGAAAATATCTATTCGGACACTAAACCATAAATTTCAAGGAGTAATAAAGAAAATGGGTCAGGACATGAATAACTGGGTTGGCCAATGTTGAACAAAGTCTTAAGACGAATAAACCCGGTAACAATAAAAGCGATTGTCGTAGATATAAAACCAACTCAGAATCACACGAAGAGTTATGACAATAAACAAAATAAAGTAGTACAAATAATAGTAAATAAATTAGGGTCAGAAAAACATGTTTGGGCTAGTAAAACCAAAAACTATGACCTATGGTGATAAAACCCGATAAGGCCGGAAACCTGTTATTTCATATAACTAACTAAGTAAAATAGATGTTTGAGGTCAAATCATGTGTATTGGGCCAATAGGTGGTCGAACAAAGAGGAAATAATGTTTAAAATTCGTATTAACCCAATACTCATTAGTAAAATGGGTCATTTAAGCTTAAACATGAGTTAAGTGGGCCATTAATCATGACTCAAACCTAAGCTTAACATGAGAGCACAAATTTGCTCTCTACTACTTGCTAATTGGTGTTGGATTAAGATGGAAATAGCTTCATATGGTAGTTCTAGTCATGGTAGGACTCCTACCATAAGATTTAGAAACCCCAAACTTAGAATTGGCCACACCTACCATTATAAAACCATCATAAGACCCTCTATGGCCGACTTTAGTAGACTCTCTTCATTTCTGGATGTGGGAAGAACGCCCAGGAGCAAGGAGGACGGCCCAAGAGCTTGGATTCGTGAAGGACATCTTCCCTAAGCCTCTGCATCGACCCTTAACAACTAGGGAGTTCTAAGTGACCCAAGGTAGGTGATCTCAGGCTCAAACCTAACATGGCATATACCATCTGAAAGATCTTCAAGTCTACTTTCATTTGTCCCTAGTTTTCCCAATTTTCATTGTCTATGTTAAGAGTATTAAGTGTTCTCCCATCATTGCGTAGTTTTAGGGCTTTTCTTGTTAATCTCATTATTCATGCATCCCTAGGTACAATTATGTGAAACTAAATCCATAGGCTTCTTCCTCTCCAAGTTTCCAACAAGTTTCATGTTAATCATTTCATCTAAAAACCCGTATAACCTCGAGGTTTAAGCCAAAATGTGAGATTGCATAACCCAATCCGCGTTCAGGTTGAGCACTTGAATCGCGTCCAGTCCAGTGGACGCGATTTAAGTCCTCTAAAACATGACGACTAAGGTGATCGCTAATTTGAGGTGTTTTTAACCGCATCCGATCATCCCATTGTGAATTTGAATCCAACCTTAACTTCTATGTGTATCGCTTTGTGCACCATTTCGGTTTCCCGGTCATATTTAAACCACGTCCAATTAAGTGGACGCGATTTTAACGATTTTTCCCGCCCACTGAACCCCTCGATTTTAGTGTAAGATTGAGGTTGGGGTCCACTGTGACACTGAGAAAAGGCATTCAATCACGTGGTCGTGATTTAAACCCAAAATTAATTTCGTCCTCTTCTAATATGTTAACCCTCCTTAAAGCACGACGACTGGTTTCAACACGATTTTACCTTGTACTAGAAACTAGTTACTTTGACAAACCTCGATTTTATGGTTATCGTATGCCTCCTTACAGTGTCCTTTATGTATGTCTAAAAGCTATCAACCACATGTTAAAAGCGTTAATTACGTGAATATGATTCTAATGCTCTATATGAAAGTGATTGATTGAGCATGCTCTTCATTCGATTATGCCTCTTTGTCCTCATGATCTAGCTTAATGTTAAACATGACATGCTATAAGTTCTGCCATAAACCTACTTGAAGATAACATGCTATATTTAGAGATGGACCCGCTCTATTTAAAGATTTCTTTAATGATCCTTGTTATTTTGTGACTTTTCGAATTTGGACTTTCCTTATTTGCATGCTCTCTGACATTTCTATAATTGACCATTAATTGTACGCATTGTTAGGAATGTTCCGAGTCACGACACTTACACGTTTGCACAATTAGGCACGCCCTTCTTGGGGGATTGGAAACTCTCTGTTGGTCATTCCGTACTAACAGACTAGCGACCTTTCCACCAAGACCTCTGTAAGTCTCCGTACTCTATGGATTCCCTCATAGAGATCGAGCTAATTGTACCATTAAGTTCCCTAGAGATAGAGAGCACTTGTTTCGTGTATGATTTGTCATTTGTCTAAGCTCTTATCAAGACATTAAAGTTTATAGAACTTAAAACTAAGTTGTTATGATGTCTGATTGATCCCTCGAGCCATTGTCATATCTTTAAACTCCGTGAATGATCATGTCCTTGTTACTATGAACTTGTTCTTGGAAATCTGTGGCCATAATATGTATATGTTTGATCGGCACAACGTGGGACTTTAGTCCAATGACCAATGCCTGTGCAAATAAGGGTCCATGCCTGGTCCTGGGGAGGAGCGCCCCAACGTACTTATTAACTACGGGACTATGGACTTATGGTGCATGGCATGGCACCGGCATGTGTTCAAGATTTGTGTGAATGTGTCTTTGTTTGATATGATACGTTTGACCATGTGAATATGTGTTATTTGTGTGAATATAGCCAGTTCTTGTTATGTGATATGATCTCATTCTTGAACTCCTTGTCCAACGCATATGAAAGTCAGTACATGATTCGCTATCATATCCATTTATAATTCTACTCTGTTCAGCCATTTAACTTGTTAGGAATGTCATGAATGTCTAGTCATCATGTTCTTGTAGAGATTCTACTTATTTAAAAATGCTAATCACATATATCATTGTCCACACATTGAGATATAAATCCTACTGGGCTAGTTTGCTCATATCTGCTCCCTAACATTTCATGTTGTGAAGATGAGGAGTATGTTTAATGATGAGACTTGTGCGCTGAGCGTGAAGTACACTTTAGAGAGTCTTTCTTTATTCTAGATAGTGAGAAATTGGTAATCATTATAATTTTGTCTTTCTTTGAGAGATAGATGAGGCTAGTAGTGAAGAGTTTTCGTTATTTTGACATTTAAAGATTGTGACGTTCACTTATGATGAATAAGGAGTTTTGATTATTGAATTATGGGCCCTATTGATATTAGCCATTTGTCTACGGTTTCTTAATGCTTGCTTGTTCGTCGCATTCCCAATTTAATTCTGCTTCTAAAATCAGGTCATGACAGCATGGGTTCCAAAAACTCTTATTTAATGTCTTGCAAGAATGTCTTAGAGCCATACATAACAAGTGGTACCTTGACAGTGGCTGTTCAAGACATATGACAGGGGACTAAAGAAAAATTTTGTTTATTGGTTGTAAAGCAAGCTAGTCATGTGGCATTTGTAGGCAACAACAAGGGTAAGATAGTTGGATCAAGAAAAGTTGGTAAGAATATTTCCAACTCTATTGATGATGTTCTTTTGGTGGAAGGATTGGAATACAATTTCTTAAGCATAAGTCAACTTTGTGACAAAGGACATAAGGTAACATTTGACTACCTTGTTTGCACAATTTTTTAACCTAATTCAGATTCTGTTAAATTTACTGGTAAGAGCGTTAACAATGTGTACATAGTTGACTTAAATGATCTTGAGAATGATAATCTATGTCTTGCTACCAACAAAAATGATCTTGCATATCTTTGGCATCGCAGACTAGGCCATAATAGCTACAGTATGTTGCACAAACTTGTAAAATTCAACATAGTTAAAGGGCTACCAGAAATATCTTTTAAGAAAAAACAAAATTTGCGAAGCATGTATTCAAGGTAAGCAAACAAGAAAATCTTTCAAAAGTAGATCTGAAAATCAATCTTCCAAACCTCTATAACTTATTCACATGGATCTATTCGGACCCACTAGGACCACTAGTGTGGCGGAATGCCTCGGCCAAGCCCGTTAACTGATAACGTACTTGATCCGAGTCCGCCTCCCGCAAACGGGCCGAAGCCTCGCTAGGGAAACCAAACCACAGTCCGTGTAAACACAAAGGACACACCATTTTATATATATAATTCACAAGTTACATAGCCAAATTTCCACAAAACTGAAAAGAAGTATAAGAGCCTGGGCATACCCCGAGTACAACTAAAGAAAGTAAGCAACTAACTAAACTACACTGGGAGTACTACATAGCTGGAACTACAACCGCTGGAGGTACTGACCCTGCACCGTTACGGTGCGGCTCTGAGCTGGACGACGGTCGTGAAACGTCCTCCTCGCTCTCACCTGTGGGGGTAGGGGTGAGCCTCTCTAGTCACTGGCTCAGTAGGGAACTCCCCCAACACCGAGCAAACCAAACCACAGGTACGAAAGCAGTAAACAATACCAACAATTTATAGAACAGCTAAACAGAATATTAAAGTTGTAAAAGTACTCACCGTCTGCCGACTACGTAAAACAACTTTATAATTAAACGGAAAACCAGTACAGGTGTACAAGCTAAAGTAGAGACAGCCAACACGAGCCACGTGAACTGGTTCGCGACACCAGAAACTGACTCGGACAAGCTAACACAGGTCTACCTCTCAGTCTCGCAGCCACGGACGAAAGGTCCAGCTGCCGCTCCACGTAAAAAGGTCAAGCAACTGTGGAGACCAACTAAACACCACCACCTGCAGACCACACGGTCACAGGCCCATGCCTGACACCTCTAGAGATCCTGGCCCGGAACTCTCTGGAGTGAGGCACTGGAAAAGGACTAGCTGGGGACCAGTGTCGACTACTGGTGTCCGTACCCCCAACTACGAGCGCGCTACAAGTGACCAAAGACAAACACAAGTGTCACTGTCCCACTGTCATCTTTCCCTCAGCCAGACGTGCAACTCAAACACAAGAGTGAGGGTGTCCAGGTCAGACGACACAGACCTCGACGGTACAACACAAGTACCGAGACAAAGCCCCGAGCTAACAACCTGGCTCACAAGAACCTGGGGCACCAACTGGAGAGGTAACCACGGTAGGCGTCGTACTACTCGCCACGTACACAGAACCACGTGCACGTCACACACAAACCACGTGAAACCTCAAGTAACCACAAGTAACACGGTCCACTACACGTGAACCCAACTGACTCGCGTAAACAACGCGCAGCCACGAAAGTAAGTACCTTGTATGCTAAACACGAAAACTCAGTGCACCTCAGGTATCACGCATAAGCATTATCGATAAATACCATAATTAGTTATTTCTGTTTACAACCAGTAGGCGGCAACATCGACTGCCTCTAATAAGAAGTCAACGGCAAGGGATCTGGCCGTCTACATCCTGGCTGAGGAGCTTGGCGACAAACGATGTTGACGCCAAGTTCTTCGGCCTCAAACCCTGCAGAAACCCTAATCCGAATCTATGGGTTTTCCAACCATTTTAACTACAGAAAAACATACATAAACAATTCCTTTAACATGCCAGAACCCAAATCAACCCATTACAACATGCTTTACTTGCTAAATTACTCAAACCACCCATTATCCCCGTATGGTGCAACTTTATCCGAAAATGTATTATCATGCTAATTCAGGTGGTTACGTCGTGTTTTAATGTTTCTACGGAGTTAACCGGGTTCGTCCCCTACCTCAGAACACGCTAGAACCTTCCGCAATCTCCCGGTTCACACCGAACCCTCCGCAAGCTCCCACGGGAATTGCACCACGCCACGGCGTTTCCTCGCGCAATTCAGCAACGCCACGCATTCTACGATCGTCCAACCACCCTTCGATACCTGTTATAAGCTTTAAAACCACTGGGACAAAAAGCTGGGGCAAGAGGGGAAGAGAACCAGGTAAAACCTGCCCGGGTGAGCCTATAACCTGCAGAATTCTCAGGTTGGCATCACCCCTATGCCGCCAAGAACAACCGCCACCATAAACGTCCACATCCTAAGCCGCCAAGTTCATGCAGTCAACGTCCACTTACCTGGACGCCAACCAGTCAACGGCCACCCCTGGCCGCCAACTCCAACTGAACTGCAGCAGGTCCTATTTCATTTCAGGACCAACCCTGCACTTCACCTGCTCAAGCCACAAATCCACACCATACATTCCACACAACCAACTCACATTGGCCTCACAACAGCCGCCACAACCACAACACACATGATCCGCATGGATCCGAAAAGCACGCGACGTTACATTACTATCATCTAAAAAGAAAATTTCGACCTCGAAATTCATAACACAATTCAAAGTTAAACAAGTTAAACATACACATCTTTACAACACTATCATCTAAAAAGAACATACAAGGCTTATTCAAACAGATAGGATACCCTTTAGCCATTTCCTCGGCTAACTCCCAGTATCCTCACCACCCAACCTATATTCCCATCTCACTTTAACTAGCTCAATTTCTTTATTTCTCATTTCTTTATCTTTCGATCTGTGATCTGCACCGGATATTCTGGCATAGTCATGTCCGGCCTCAGGTCACCACTTTGATATCTGATTATTTGAGCTGGATCTTCAATACACTTTCTCAACATGGAGACATGGAAAATATCATGCACATCTGCAAAATCAGCTGGCAAATCCAGCCTATAAGCTACTTCCCCAATTCTTTCGATCACCTGGAAAGGTCCCACATACCTTGGACTCAACTTTCTAGACTTGCCAAACCTCATAATTCCCTTACTTGGAGAAACTCTCAAGAAAACAAAATCTCCCACCTCAAACTGAAGTGGTCTCCTCCGAACATCCGCATAACTTTTCTGCCGACTTTGAGCTGCCTGCAATTTCTCTTTAATAAGTTTCACCACCTCTGTGGTTTGCTGGATCAATTCAGGACCCACTAACTGCCTTTCTCTCACTTCATGCCAGTTCAATGGGGTTCTACATGGCCTTCCATATAAAGCTTCATACGGTGCCATCCCAAGACTGGTATGATAACTATTATTGTAGGCAAACTCAACCATTCCCAAATGATGCTCCCAGCTACCTCCCCAAACTAAACAACAAGCCCGCAACATATCTTCAATTGTCTGGATAGTCCTCTCTGTCTGACCATCTGTCTGAGGATGATAAGCGGAGCTATACCTCAACTCAGTTCCAATCACCTTCTGCAAACTTCTCCAAAAACCAGAAGTAAATCTTGGATCTCTATCAGACACAATTGTCTTCGGGATACCATGCAATGGAACAATCTTTTCAACATAAATATTTGCCAACCTGTCCACTGTCCAAGACATACTCACTACCACTAATCTGCATACCTGGTCAATCTGTCAACAAATACCCATATTCCATTATGCCCTGAACTCGACCTTCGTAAACCTGCCACAAAGTCCATAGCAATCATCCCACTTCCACTGTGGAATGTAACGGTTGCAATAGACCCCAGGCTTCTGATGCTCTACTTTAATTTGCTGACAGATAGCACATCTTGAAACAAATTCTGCTATTTCCTTTTTCATAAGAGGCCACCAGAAATGCTTTCTCAAATCATGTACATTTTAGTACTACCCGGATGAATAGTGTACCTAGATTTATGAGCCTCTTCAATACTCGCTGCTTCACCTCTCTCTCTCACAGGAACAAACAACGTGCCCCTGAGCCTGACACACAATTATCATCAATAGTAACTCCTTCCATTTTCACAATTTCAGCTAGACTTGCATCTGCTCTCTGAGCCTCAATAATTTGCCAATACAAAGACGGCTCTACAGCACTAGCAGCTAGCACTGCCCGTCGCTGACTACTGGGCACATATAAGGAGTTCTCCGCTACTTCTTCATACAACTTCCACTCTTTAATCATCATCAAATTCATATATGCCTTTCTGCTCAAGGCATCTGCTACAACATTGGCCTTACCCGGATGGTAGCCAAACTGAAATCATAATCTTCAAATACTCGATCCATCTGCGCTGGCGAAGATTCAAATCTTTCTGCGAGAAGATATACTTCAAGCTTTTATGATCTGTAAAGATCTCAAATCTCTCGCCATACAGATAATGCCTCCACATTTTCAAGGCAAATACAACTGCTGCTAACTCCAAATCATGAGTGGGGTAATTCTCCTCTACTGGCTTCAATTGTCTGGACGCATACGCTATCACTTTACCATGCTGCATAAGTACTACTCCAAGACCTCTCCTTGAAGCATCAGTATACAACACAAAACCACCACTCCTGCCGGTAATGTCAATATAGGTGCTGAAGTAAGTCTCTTATTTAATTCCATAAAACTTTTCTGACATTCACCGGACCACACAAAAGGCAACCTTTCCTGGTCAACTTAGTCATAGGTGCCGCAATCTTAGAAAAATCTTGAATGAAGCGCCTGTAATAACCTGCTAATCCCAGAAAACTTCTAATCTCAGTTATTGTTCTAGGCACTTCCCATCTCATCACTGCTTCCACTTTACTTGGGTCCACTGCCACTCCTCTAGCAGAGATAACATGACCCAGAACTGAATTTCTTTCAGCCAAAATTCACACTTATTGAATTTGGCAAACAACTGTTATCCCTTAACAATTGTAGGGTAAACCTCAAATGAGCTGCATGCTCCTCTTCAGATGCTGAGTAAATCAGAATATCATCGATAAAGACCACAATGAATTGATCTAAATATGGATGAAAAATTATATCATCAGATCCATAAAACCTGCAGGAGCATTAGTCAACCAAAAGGCATAACCACAAACTCAAAGTGACCATATCTAGTTCTGAATGCTGTCTTGTCTATATCTTCTTCTTTAATTCTTAACTGATGGTACCGGACCTCAAATCAATTTTGGAAAACACCTTTGCTGATTGCAATTGATCAATAGATCATCTATTCTCGGCAACGGGTATTTATTCTTGATGGTCACATCATTTAACTTTCTATAATCAATACACATCCGAAAACTTCCATCTTTCTTTTCACAAATAAAATCGGCGCTCCCCACGGGGAATGACTCGATCTAATAAAACTTTCTGCAACAATTCTTCTAACTACTTTTTCAATTCTTTATATTCTGTTGGTGCCATCCGATATGGAGCTTTAGAAATTGGCATGGTACCTGGCAGCAACTCAATGGTAAAGTCCACCTCTCTATGTGGAGCTAAACCAGGCAAATCCTCAGGAAAAACATCAGCAAATTCCCTAACCACGGGAACTGCTTCTACTGGCTGACTAGCTTCTACCAGACTTACCGAAGCTAAATAAGCTACACACCCATCATTTATCAACTTTCTAGCTTTAATTACAGAAATTAGAAACTTAAAGGTATAAAAAGCATACCTTGATATTCAAATACTGCACCATTAGGATGACAAAATCTGATCCTTTTCTTTCTACAATCTAACATTGCTCCATACATTTCAAGCCAATCCATACCCAGAATAATATCATAATCTAACAACCGCAGGGCATACAACCGACCCGGCATCTGGTTCCCTTCAATCATAACAGGAGCTTCATCTATATAGCTCGAAGTGAGTAAAAACTCACCTGAAGGAACCTCCACTACTAACTCATAGGACTTCTCTTCTAAAGGATGAGCTATACAATCCAGAAATTCTTCGGAAATAAAAGAATGAGAGGCACCCGAATCAAATAAAACTCTTGCTGAAT
Organism: Colocasia esculenta; assembly: GCA_014218235.1. Classification (NCBI taxonomy): domain Eukaryota; kingdom Viridiplantae; phylum Streptophyta; class Magnoliopsida; order Alismatales; family Araceae; genus Colocasia; species Colocasia esculenta. The sequence goes on along the minus strand of CM024753.1, from coordinate 120,121,723 downwards.
ATTCATAAAGAGGTAAAGTACCTTCTATCATATTCGATGCCTCCGCCTGGGCTCGGGTGATAGCCATAACCCGACCTCTTCCTCGCTGCTGCGGTACTCCTCTGCCACGACATGCATGTGGCTGCTGAAACTGCTGAGGTTGTTGCTGCTGCTGCACACCTCTTCCATATCCATATTCTCTCGGATAGGGACAATTGCGGATCAAATGTCCCGGCTGATTACAATTATAGCATCTATATCCCGGTGGAGTAACAGGCTGCCTGGCAGTACTCTGCTGCGACTCCTCCACCTCAGGCCTACCTCGGCCCTACTGGAACTGCGGACGACCTCCCCATCCTCTTCCTTTGCCTTTAAATGCTTGCTTTAATTTTTGACCCCATTTTCCAAAGCCAGATGAAGAAGGTCCTGCTGGTGCTTTACCCCTACTTGCACCCACTGACTGCTGCGGTAACCGGAAACTACCTGAACCTGACTCGCCCACCTGACGAGTCTGAATAGATCTCTCCAAAGTAGCTGCTCTCTGAGCTGCCTCTTCCACTGTCTTGCACATAAGAGGTACTATCGCATCCTGCAATTCCACTCTCAAGCCTCTAATAAAGTACTCAACCATCATATTATTATCAGAAACAACATAAGGTGCATAACGGCTGAGTGCCATAAACCTCATCTGGTACTCTAGAACTGAAGAGTTACCTTGCTGAAGAGTTCGGAATTGTTCCCTTTTCACCTGCTGCACTTGAATCGGAAAGAATGTATCGTTAAATACATCAAGAAATTCCGACCAAGTGATGGCCTCCTCTGTCCTACCTGCGAAGGTGGTCTGCATCTTCAGTCGCCACCATTCCAAGGCAAAGCCCCTCAACTGATAAGCAGCTAATACAACTCTATCTGCTGCTGGACATCTCATAGTCGCAAAGACCCTCTCAATTTCATGAACCTAATGCTCAGCTGTATCTGGATTCGGCCCTCCTGAATAAGTAGGTGGCTGCAACCTCAGAAACTTCTCCACCTGCATCACTGGTTCTTCTGCTATCAACACTGGTGGTGGTGGTGGCACAGGTGCTGTAAAAGGTACCTCCACTCTCGGAGGGACTGGAGCTACAGGTACAGCCTCTCCATCCCTAGGTGGCACTGCAACTGGTGGTACCGGCGCCTGCTGATCCATCCTCGCCCGAATATCCGTGAGGTTTTCCCAGATCCTCTCTATCATACGCTGGGTGCTTTCCTCCGGATCATCTCCTCCACCACCCCAATCTCTTCTATCAGCCATACCAGAAATTTCTACATAAACAAATCACCAAACAAAAATCAAAACAACAAATTATCAAAAACCAGGGTCCCTACCAGCAGTGTACAAAGACTGAAATAAGACTATGTATCTTTCCAGTTCCCTTATATTAACACCGACCTTGCTCTGATACCAACTGTGGCGGAATGCCTCAGCCAAGCCCGTTAAACCGATAACGTACTTGATCTGAGTCCGCCTCCCGCGAACGGGCCGAAGCCTCGCTAGGGAAACCAAACCACAGTCCGTGTAAACACAAAGGAACACACCATTTTATATATATAATTCACAAGTTACATAGCCAAATTTCCACAAAACTGAAAAGAAGTACAAGAGCCTGGGGCATATCCCGAGGTACAACTGAAGAAAGTAAGCAACTAACTAAACTACACTACTGGAGTACTACACAGCTGGAACTACACCGCTGGAGGTACTGACCCTGCACCGCTACGGCGTGGCTCTGAGCTGGACGACAGTCATGAAACGTCCTCCTCGCTCTCACATGTGGGGGTAGGGGTGAGCCTCACTAGTCACTGGCTCAGTAGGGAACTCCCCCAACACCGAGCAAACCAAAACCACAGGTACAAAAGCAGTAAACAATACCAACATTTATAGAATAGCTAAACAGAATATTAAGCTGTAAAAGTACTCACCGTCTGCTGACTACGTAAAACAACTTTAATAATTAAACGGCAAACCAGTACAGGTGTACAAGCTAAAGTAGAGACAGCCACACGAGCCACGTGAACTGGTTCGCGACACCAGAAACTGACTCGGACAAGCTAACACAGGTCTACCTCTCAGTCACAGCACGACGAAAGGTCCAGCTGCCGCTCCACGTAAAAAGGTCAAGCAACTATGGAGACCAACTAAACACCACCACCTGCAGACCACACGGTCACAGGCCCATGCCTGACACCTCTAGAGATCCTGGCCCGAACTCTCTGGAGTGAGGCACTGGAAAAGGACTAGCTGGGGACCAGTGTCGACTACTGGTGTTCGTACCCCCAACTACGAGCGCGCTACAAGTGACTAAAGACAAACACAAGTGTCACTGTCCCACTGTCGTCTTTCCCTCAGCCGGACGTGCAACTCAAACACAAGAGTGAGGGTGTCCAGGTCAGATGACACAGACCTCAACGGTACAACACAAGTACCGAGACAAAGCCCCGAGCTAACAGCCTGGCTCTCAAAGAACTTGGGGCACCCAACTGGAGAGGTAACCACGGTAGGCGTCGTACTACTCGCCACGTACACAGAACCACGTGCACGTCACACACAAACCACGTGAAACCTCAAGTAAACCACAAGTAACAACGGTCCACTACACGTGAACCCAACTGACTCGCGTAAACAACGCGCAGCCACAAAAGTAAGTACCTTGTATGCTAAACACGAAAACTCAGTGCACTCAGTGCACCTCAGGTATCAACGCATAAGCATTATCGATAAATACCATAATTAGTTATTTCTGTTTACAACCAGTAGGCGGCAACATCGACTGCCGCTAATAAGAAGTCAACGGCAAGGGATCTGGCCGTCTACATCCTGGCTGAGGAGCTTGGCGACAAACGATGTTGACGCCAAGTTCTTCGGCCTCAAACCCTGCAGAAACCCTAATCCGAATCTATGGGTTTTCCAACCATTTTAACTACAGAAAAACATACATAAACAATTCCTTTAACATGCCAGAACCCAAATCAACCCATTACAACATGCTTTACTTGCTAATTACTCAAACCACCCATTATCCCCGTATGTGCAACTTTATCCGAAAATGTATTATCATGCTAATTCAGGTGGTTACGTCGTGTTTTAATGTTTCTACGGAGTTAACCGGTTCGTCCCCACCTCAGAACACGCTAGAACCTTCCGCAATCTCCCGTTCACACCGAACCCTCCGCAAGCTCCCACGGGAATTGCACCATGCACGGCGTTTTTCCTCCTCGCGCAATTCAGCAACGCCACGCGTTCTATGATCGTCCAACCACCCTTCGATACCTATTAGAAGCTTTAAAACCACTGGGACAAAAAGCTGGGGCAAGAGGGGAAGAGAACCAGGTAAGAAACATGCCCTCGGGTGAGCCTATAACCTGCAGAATTCTCAGGTTGGCGTCAACCCCTATGCCGCCAAGAACAACTGCCACCATAAACGTCCACATCCTAAGCTGCCAAGTTCATGCAATCAACGTCCACTTACCTGGACGCCAACCAGTCAACGGCCACCCCTGGCCGCCAACTCCAACTGAACTGTAGCAGGTCCTATTTCATTTCAGGACCAACTCTGCACTTCACCTGCTCAAGCCACAAATCCACACCATACATTCCACACAACCAACTCACATTGGCCTCATAACGGCCGCCACAACCACAACACACATGATCCGCATGGATCTGAAAAGCACGCGACGTTACAACTAGTCTTAATGGAAAAAGGTTTGGCTATGTGCTTATTGATGATTTTTCAAGATTTACATGAGTGTTCTTTCTTGCTCACAAAAATATACTTTCATAGAATTTTTGGAATTCTTAAGAGAATCATGCAAGAAGGAAAATTTAAATGTGTCTCTATAATGTCTGATCATGGTGGGGAATTTGAGAATTCTGACTTTGAAATTTTATATAGGAGTGAATGAATTACCCACAAGTTCTCATCCCCAAGAACTCCAGAGTAGAATGGAGTTGTTGAAAGATGGAATAGAACTCTGGTGGAAATGGCAAGGACAATGCTGGTAGAAAGTGGACTGCCAAGAAGGTTTTGGGCGGAAGCAGTAAATACTTCTTGCTATATAATAAATTGTGCACTAGTAAGACCATTTAGAAAGAAAACCTCTTATGAACTACTGAAAGGTAAGAATCCCTCCATTATACATTTCAAAGTTTTTGGAATAAAATGTTTTATTTTAAACAACGATAAAAAATTTGGACAAATTTGAACCCAAGAGTGAGGGAATTTCTCTTGGATATCAAGTCACTCTAGAGCTTATAGAGTGTTCAATGTTAAAGATCAATGGGTTGAAGAATCTCCTCACATAACATTTGATGAATCTAATGATAATACTTGCATGAAAGAAGATGATGGAGAATTCTTGGATAGCAAGGAGTCACAAGTTCCTCAACAGGAAAGTTCAAACTCAAATGAGAATCTAAGTCAGTCTAGTGAACTAGAATCATCAACTAAAATGAAGGTCAGTTGCCTATAAATATTAGAATGCTTAGAGATCACCCTCTAGATAGCATAATTGGTAATTTGCATGATTCTACAAAAAAAACTAGATCTCATTTTAAGCTTATTGAAGAATTGAATCAAATGGCTCTTGTTGCTCAATTAGAACTCAAATTTTTTTAGGAATCCTTAAAAGAAGAATTTTGGATCAATGCAATGCATGAGAAACTAAATCAATTTCAATGAAATAATGTGTGGCATTTAGTTCCTAGATCATTATCACAATCTGTAATTGGAACAAATGGGTTTTCCGGAATAAAAGAAGTGAAGAAGGAAAACAATAAGAAAATAAAGCTAGGTTGGTTGCAAATGTTTAATCAGAAATTTGACATTGATTTTGAAAAATATTTTACTCCAGTGACTAGTTTAGAAGCCATCAGAATTATGCTTGCATTTACATACTCTCATAACATCAAACTTCAACAAATAGATGTCAAAATTACATTACTGAATGGCTTGATAAAACAAGAAGTGTTTGTCGAACAACCCTCTAACTTTTTAAAATATGAATTTTCTAACCATGTGTTTAAATTGAATAAGGCTCTCTATAAACTCAAACAGGCCCCTCGGGCATGGTATGATAGACTGAGCTCATTCCTCACAGGTAAGGGATATTCGAGAGGTAAAGTTGATCAAACTCTCTTCACTAAATTACAGAAAAATGATATTTTGATTGTCAAGATTTATGTCGATGACATTGTATTTGGATCAACCAAATCTTCATTATGTAAGGAGTTTACTGATTTAATGACCAGTGAATTTGAGATGAGTTTAATGGGAGAGCTAGCTAAAGTTCTTTCTTGGACTACAGATTGTTCAAGCTAAAGAAGGGTCATTTATCAATCAATCAAAATACATCTTGGAGCTGCTGAAAAATACAAAATGGAAAACACCGAAGCCATGTCAACTTCAAAGAGCACCACAGTGAGTCTTGATACAAACCTGAAAGGTAAAATGATAGATACAAAAATCTACAAAGATATGATTGGATCTCTACTATACCTTACTGCATCTTGACCTGATATCCAGTTTTCAATGTGCATGTGTGCTAGATTTCAAGCTTATCCTAGAGAATCCCACATGAGCGCTGTGAAAAGAATTTTCATATACTTAGCAGGATCTCATGACTTGGGATTATGGTATCCAGCATCATGTGAGTTTAATGTAATTTCTTATAGTGATGTTAATTATGCCGGATGCAAAATGGATAGAAAAATACCAGTGGCTATTGCCAATTTTTTGGAGGGTGTCTAGTCTCTTGGGCTTCCAAGAAACAGCACTTAGTTGCACTCTCCACTGTAGATGTAGAATATGTTGCTACAGGGAATTGTGGAACTCAAGTGTTGTGGATTAAACACTAACTTTAAGAACATCAAGTGGATATTGGATGTGTCTCAATATTGTGCGACAACACTAGTGCCATCAATTTGGCAAAAAATCTAATCCAGCACTATAGGATAAAGTACATTGAAATTAGACACATTTTCTTAAGAGATGAAGTCAGTAAAAAATGTTTTGAACTGCACTACATTGAAACTTCAAAACAAATTGTTGATATTTTTACCAAACCTCTGTGTGCTGAAAGATTTTCATGCTTAAGGAGAAAACTAGGCTTGTGCAAGATTGATTGATTGCTTGTTGCTTGAAATAGATTGTTTGAGTAATATCAATGCTGCATTATATATCTAGATTTTTATGGTATATTAAATGATGATTTGTGGAAGGACAAGTTAGGCTTTTCTGGAAACTTTTATTATGTGTGAGAAATACTCAACCAAGTACAAAAAATCACATGATATATGATGAAATTTGTTTGACTTGTCATGTAAGTACTAATTGCATATCATTCAACATAATACACATAGTGGGAGAGTTAATTTGTTCTCTAACAAAGTGGTTTAATGAATTGTTGCTTGAGGTGATCAGAATAGTGTGGTAAACTGAATGGCAGTCATAGCTGGAAGTGCTAAATGGCAAGATTGTTCAGAGAAAGTGTTATTGGAAAAAGTGAAGCTGAAATTGAGTTAGGTCGACACCACTTGATGGTTGTGTCGACACACTTTCTATTAATTCTTAATCCTTGATTATCTTCTTCCATTCTCGAAAGATTCACCTATTGAGGGAGAGCATTTACCTATGATGAATCTTGACAAAGGGTAATTTTTCAGGTGGAGTTAAAGCTTTAATCTCTTATCTTCATCTACCCTAAAAGTAAAAGGAATGGTTTGTCACTTATAAACTACTGAGTTCGGCCTTGAAATCTCTAAAAAATATCTAAGAGAGGTTAAGTAATAGCTTTAAAACATTTTGAAAAACTATATCTCTCTCAATTCTAAAATTCATGAGTATTTAGGCCTCTCTGGTTAAAAAAATAAAAACTACCAAAATAAGTATTATTCTTAAACTTTCTTCTATTTTGAAGTAAGCCAAAAATTTTAAATTTGTAAAAATATTTTTTGGCAGAACAATGACTAGACTCTGAGAAACTGCATAGCTTTATATAAATGAAGAAGTTATTACATGTCATGAAGAGCTAGTTAATTCTGTATTCTGTTCATTGAAGGCTTGACAAACATTATGAAATTTTTTGTGCTATACTCAATAACTGGGGATTCAGCGTCTAAACAACGTGTATCCTCACGTAAAACATTGCACATAACCCTTGTGACAAGATGATTACCCAACTTGAGTAATCAGGAACTCCGTTGTGTGAAAAGCATGAGCTCTTACATGAAAAAGATGTGGTATATCTGAATGTATTTCAAAAGTGTCAAGAAGCAAAATATAAAAATTTACAAGTGAAGTATTCAATCTCATGCATATGAAAAATTCTCAAGATTGTTTAATCTCAATACTATTTGAAAACTTTTCTCTAGAGTTTCCTCTATGCAACTGATGAGTAAGAATCAAGAAGAATGCAAATATATCTTGAAGAAGTGTTTTAATTCTATTAATTATGCCTCATGGTCTTTCAGTTATTGTAATGGTTAAATTAAAGCTTATAACTTTCAAACCATTAATTTCACAAGAAAAGGGTCAAATAATGAGAAAATAGAGTAATATCTTTAATTTCTTCATAAATCTTAAAGAACCTAATAAGGTCGTATTCCTCATGGTTAAACACTCTTCCTTAATCCATCTAGAGTTTGAACTGGTTCTTCCCTTAATAAGGTCGACATACATGTTTTCTGTGTTGGCACAACTTGACCTCTTATTGTGGAATTAGTTAAACTCTGTTGTTCCGCACGACTAATGTACCTTTTAGGGTAGGTCGATGTGTGCCTCTTGAAATTCCCTAAATAGTCTCAACACTCTATCCGTTCATAGTCTTTCTCTCTAGATTTCTCTCTCTCTCTCTCTCTCTCTCTCTCTCTCTCTCTCTCTCTCTCTCTCTCTCCTCTCTCTCTCTCTCTCTCTCTCTCTCACTCACACACACACCCACACCCTTGCCTCCGAAAACACACATTCTTCTCTAGCAAGAATTTCATTTCATTTCCGTCGTCATGGTACCCAAGCTCGCAGCTTAACGGGGTGGAAAAATAAGGGTTGCAGATTTTGCATCGACTGATTGTAGAAGCAAGGCTCGAAATGACAGTGAGCAGAGAGCAACACTACAAAAGAGAAAGGTTGTGGCATCAATCTTCTCAAGTCACAGATTCACACATCCTCAGACAGCTAAGGAGAAGGCCCTGTCGAAGGGAAAGAAGAAAAGTGAATTTGTTGATTTAAGTAGTTCAGATGAAGCAGAAGATCAACCGTCTACTGAAGAGCACATAAAAGAAGCCAACCCTAAAGCCAAAGGCTCCACCCAAACAACTGAAATCAAGGTTTCTTTTGATCACGAAGAAACAACTTCTAAGGAATCAGACAGCAGCAACTCTGATGATCAAAATGCTTCAGAAGATCAAACCACTATACCTGATGCTGCAAGGTCAGAAAATGACCAAGAAGAAGCTGAGAAAAATGAATTTAGCAGGGCAGATGGAATAAATGTTGATGTTGAAAGTAATGAAAAGGCTACTAAGTCTAAAGAAGGTGCAGAAAATGAAGGGACAGAGAATTTTGAGGAAGCAGAAGAAGAAAATAGCTCAATCGACAATAGACATATTTTAAAGCCCAGAGCAGTGGATATTCATGATGAAGGTATGAAAGCTGCATTTCCAGAGCTTTTTGAATTATTTGATTTCCAAGGCTGGACTAGCTTCATCAGCGAAAACAAGGTTTTTTATCCAAACCTAGTCCATGAATTTTATACCAACCTAATCAGTCACAAACAAGCTCTGAAAACCACAGTTCAAGGAATTCACATCAATTTGACAACCAATTTGTGGGAGAAGCATTGAGAATTCCAAGTGATGGAAAAAATATTTATGTGTACAAATTTTGCCAACATGAAGCTTACACTTTGATGATTGGACTTGAGCATGATAAGCAAAATGTTGTGCAAACTAGGATTACTTGTTTAAATGCAAACAGATTCCCTCCTCTGAATAAAATGCTACATCATACATGTACCACTATATTGACACCTCAAGGAGGGGGTAGAAGTAGAGTCATAGGAGTTCAACGATTCCTGCTCTATTATCTACTTAAAAAGGAGAAAGCAAATTTGACTGAAGTATTTTGTCAGATCATTCATGAGACCGCCAGGAAAGAGCTTAGAAGATGTTTACCATATGCTACACAATTAACTGGAATCTTCATCAAAGCCAAGATTCCTCTTGCAAATGAAAGGTCTCAAACTATCCCAAAATACATTATCTATTATTTGGCAAATATCATGAAATTCATGAAGTTTAAGTTAGAAGGAGACAAATTGGTAAGAGGACCTACTCCCTCTCAAGATCCACAACTTGAAGAATTGCATGTGGATCAACCACATGTAGAGCAGCAAGGAGGAGCCAATGAAGAACATGTGAATCAATTGCCAAAGGGCAAGCGTTCATCAACACCATATTATGAGCCAGCACCCTATAGTCCTATTCCACAAAATGATGATCTGAATATGGCAGCAACTCAAGAAAGAGCAAAAGATTTCCATCCGGAGGCAACACCAAATGTTCAGCCTAACAAAGCCTCCACCTCTTCAACTAATTTCGTCATTCCTTCACAACTACTTCAAATTCTCCATGATCAATTTGATAAAGTTTATTATTCTGTCGCCAAATTGACTACCAAGGTTGAAGAGCAATCATCTAAGTTTGAGGAAAGAATGGAGGCCATTGAGAAAAGTCTAAGTGCAAACATTGAGAAACAAATGCAAATTGTTGGATTTGCAACAGTCAGGTCAAATAAGCTTATTGAGAAAATAGGTGAAGTTTTCAATCATGCTGCATTTACTCAAGCACAGATTTTTGACAAATTGCAAGCAATTAATCAATGTTGTCACAATGTGGTGATAAATTGAATGATATCCCTACAATTAAATTGTCATATTCCCAACTGGCTGCAAGCTTGAACATGTTGAGAGATTATCATATTGCAATGGCTAGACAAATGCAAGCAATGAAAAGATATGTTGACCATATCTGGAAGCTTCCATGTGAGACAGGTACAGCTGAGAGTACACATGCCACTTCTTCTACAGTAGCACCACCCATGCCTCATGGGGTGGATCCGATGTCCATTCATATGAATGATTGTTTAAGGGAAATGACCAACATATTGAATACCAGACTCAATGCTTTATCCTTTGCTTGCATTTTTATTTTTCATCAACTAAATGAAATGGGTTGAGCACTTAGTCATGTCATCTCATACATGCATTCTATTGTACAAATCCTCATATGAAATGAAATGCTTTTTGAACTCCTACACTATGTATGTGTAATGCTTGTTGTGATGAAGAATTGTGATGAAGTAGAGTTAAAGTCAAAGTATCTATGAATCATAGTTGCCATCATCAAAAAAGGGGAGAGACATCACACTATGTTGACATCAGAAGCAACTTTAGCAGAAACATCCTCTGGTCGAAAACACGTCGTCCGGGGTTCCGAACACCATCCGAACGATCTTCTGAAAGTGAAAACCTGCAGAAAACTTGTGGGCCGTACATAGTACCAGATATCATTGTGGAGAAAGTAAAAGTAGTATAGCAGTAGAGATAACAACAAAAGTAGTGCCAAAAGTATAGCAATAGAAATAGTAGCAGTAGCAAAAGAAGTAGCTGAGAAATCCAAGTAGGAAGCTTCACCTAAAGGCACCATATCTCAGATCTTCAAGCACATGTCTAAAAGGAGATTAGTGAAAGTTGGATCAAAGGTGAGTGTTTCCTCTCCCAAACCTATTTCTCCAATACCTTCTCTAGAAATTCCAAAGCCTATTCCCTTACTTCTGCTACTAGCACCTAAACCAACACCCATAAGCTTGAGACTAACTCTTAAGGAAGGCGCCCTATAGGGTGATGTAAATGGCTCTATGGGCCCACCCTAGAATGCCCTAGTGCAAGGATGTTAGTTGGCACTCAATCCCTCCACTTCGCCGTTGGTACAAGATCTAGGGCATGGAGCTCCAGTCAGGTGACCCTTGAGACCAAAGGCTTATAACCTACGAGGGGGTTTAAGCTCAACTTTGAGAGCCACCCCAACGAATTACAAATCCGATCGTGAGAGGAATTCCCTGTTGATTATATGTAGCCCCACCCCTCTCTCCACCTCCCTCTTGGACTACAATTTGTGCCTATTGATCTATCATAATTTTTTTTAGTATAATGTATACATGTAATTAATTAAATTATTCATATTATTATTTTATAAATAAATATTATTAATTTATTCATTTTAGAAAGAACGTTGTGACAATCTTTTTGTATCCATGTTATAAATAAAATTCTTACTAAATATCATGCCACACTCCACATGACTCTATGCCTTTATACTTATTTTTATAGAGGGAAATTTTGCTTGGGACTTTTTTTATTTCTGACCAATAATTTCTTTTTGTAAATTTTGAGATTTTTTAAATTGGTTTGATCTTGTGCACTTTTATGTCTTTATTTGATCTATAAAAAATTAAATTAATACATTTTGTTTGGTTTATGTAAAGAATAATCTTATTTTCTTATAAACTGAATTCTTATATATTTAATACTTATCGCTGATGTAAATTAGATATAGTGCATATGCATATAATAAAGTGGTGTGAACGAGAAAAGGTTAGTCCGATTAAGAGATAAGAGTGTCCAATTGAGAGAGAGGTAGAAGAATCCATTAAAGAAAGAGATGACCAAAAATAGAGCAATTTGGAGTCTAATTAAGTGATAAATGAAAGAGTCTATTAAAAAATGGTCATCAAAATGAAAAGTAATTTATTTCTATATATATTTATAGATTAAAAAAAAAGGCCAGATTCGAAACAGAGGAGAAATCACAGCAGAAAGATCAAGAACATGGTGGCTTCATCATGCAATGTAATGTTACTTTCTATCAGCGGTCTATTGGTTCCCCGCCGCTGGGGAGACACCGGGGAGGCCTTTTCCGGACGAAGCGGTAGATGGCGACGCCCACTCTTGAACCGGGCAACGGGGGGTCCGTGTGCACCACCGCCACATCAAACAGCTTCCTGGCCTTGCGGAAGAACACCGAGTCCCTCTTCTTCCACCTCCTCAGGTGCGCCATCACGAACGCCGCCTCCCCCCTCACGAACCACTGCAGCGTCTGCAGCAGCGGATCGAACAGGTGTTCGTAGTAGACGACGTCAGACGCCAGCAACAGATCGAACGCTGCCGCCACGTCGCCGGCACCACCGCCGTCGATCCCCCCCGCGTCCTCCTCGTGGTGGCCCCACCTCAGCTGCCGTACCTCGACCTTGCCCCCTCGGGCCTCGACCGCCGCAGCGTTGGCCTCCGCGTTGAAGTGGAGGTTCGGCAAGACGTGGGGGAGGTCGGTGATCGTGACGCGGGCGCTGAAGACGGCGGCAGCGGCGATGCCCACCAGGCCCGTGCCGGATCCCAGCTCCAGGATGCTGAGGCTGGGCGAGCGGCGGCCGGCGAGGAGGAGAGAGGGGTTCTGATCGAGGAGGGAGACGAGGGAAGAAGCGGCGGGCCACAGCTGGAAGGAGAGTCCCCGCGAGGGGAGCTGCCGTATCACCAGCACCGTCTGGATCGAGCGGAGCTCGTAGTGCTCTTCCTGCTCCTCTGGCGCTCGCTGGTTTCTTCCCATCCTTTCTTCTTCTTCTATGTCTTCCTCCTCTTTCACCAGCTCCTCGCCGTCGCTCTCCAGGTCACTACTATGGTGGAGAAGGGCGAGGAGACCCATGGCGCCGTCGTCGTCGCCCTCTCCCCCCTGCATCCGTAATGCGAGCTCGGCGGCGAGAGGCAGCAGATGGTAGGGATTTGGTAGCGCTTATGATGTCACTGACGCAAATGGGCCTAGCACAGCGATAGCGGATTGCCCACTTCCAACAGAACGACTTGTTAACTGCAAAAGGGCGCTCAGATATACACCACTTACTTATCTTCGGATAATTTAACTGCGGGAAGATAAATCTTTGTTCTTTTTACTTCAGGTCCTTTTTAATAGTGTTGGATGGGATAACTACAACTACGCTACAGATAAACGCCTTGTCCCAGATCAAAAGATAGTTCATCTTTTTATATTTAAAATGGGTTTGCTCTGTAGACTGTAGATAAGGGTACGTATAAGTGGTTTAGGGTTTAGAAGCACATGTCAGTGTAGTAGATAAGTAAAAATCTGATTTTGTAGCTTGCATGCAAGAGTTTTGTGAAGAAGCTAAATTTTGATACTCTATCTTGTCATAAGTTAACGATCGTATGTCGTGTTATCTGTAAGACCCGGTCCTCTTGGGCCTTTGGCCCTGTCCTCATGGTCGCAACAAACCCCCTGGGCGCGACATTGTCACTCCAGAGGAGCCGGTCGTGACATACTTTTGGTCACGGCACACTTGGCCATCGCGTTCTAGTGGCGACAGGGGTGGGCGTCGCATCTTTGTCACGGCGTTGAAGACGACACGACTTGGTTCTGACTGTTCTGACTACTGTCCTTTCTGTCAGAATGGCCTTATTGGGTGTCAAGTGCATACAACGTTGACGCGACCTGGCAGGCCGTCGCGTTATGGTTTCCTGATCTTCGAGGTTTGATAGCTTTTTGGCGTCGCACCAGGGTAGGCGGTAACGACATGGTCGCGACCTGCAAGGCGGTCGCGACATGGTTGCTGTCGCACCGGCCCGACTCGTCGCGTTTTTTGGCCCGTCAGTTCAAAACCGAGGCAGGCGACCCTTTCCCCTCTCTCCTTCCTTCTTCTTCTTCTTCTTCTTCTTCTTCTTCTTCTTCTTCTTCTTCTTCTTCTTCCTCCGAGCCCCTTTGGTTCTCCGGTGATTCCTGGGCGTTCTTGGCAAGGAGGTGACGTCTCCTTGGTGTAGGCGATGTCCGTGTAGTTCTAGGAGAGAGGAGAAGGTGGTCATTCCGACGTGAAGGCCCCAACGGGTCGGCTCTACTCATTGAGGTAGGGACCCCTCTTCCCTCTCGTTCTAGCATGCTCACCTTCCTATTGCAGTTCTCATTTTCTCGTTGTGTTTGGGGTTGTGGGGGTGAGATCCATGCTCCATGGTTGTGAGGTTCTTCGAGCGTAGGAACTTCTTGTGCAATGCATGATTCGGGGGGTTTGGGGGTGGTTTGGGTTGTTTAAATGCTTTTCCTAGTGTTTCCCATGCTCCCCTTCCCCTGTAGATGAGATTTGTACCATTTTTTGGGCAGTCCATGGGAGGACTGTACCAGGACCCCTCTCGGCTAAGATCGCAACTGGCCCAAAGGTTGCGATGATGTCGCAACGCATGCGCCGACTGCGACAGCTTCGGCTGTCGCGGCAGGCATGGGCATCGCGACATCATCGCGATAACGAGGGGTGTCGTGCCAAGGTCGCAGCCGGCCTTGGCGTCGCGATAGTGTCACGACAACTAGAGGCGTCGCGACAATATCAGATTCAAGTTGCGAAGTCTGTTTCTCTTGGAGTCTTCGTCGTTTTCGGTTCTTTTTGTACCCGTAGCACCAGTGCTAGTTCTTAGTACTGTCCTACACTAGTCATTCGCCTGGTGCTCGGCACCTGAGGACTTGTCCTGTGAGAGAGGTTGTTATCATTTACTTGGGACCCCCATCCCCGTGCGCCTTTGAGGGAGCGTTCAGGGCGACGGGCGTGCTCGAGTCGCGAACTCTGGAGCAGAGGAAAAAATGGTGGTTAGGACAGCGGCGTTGAGTCGTTTGCAGAGCTCTCTTGGTTGGTCTGAGACACCGAGGTCGGCTGGAGTTCTTCACGGCGCAGGCCAGTCAGTCCTTTTTCTCACATCCTCGCTCTTTGTGGCCCCGGAACCACCTAGAGAGGCCAGGCATGGGACCGTAGTCCGGCAGACTTCGGCAGTTACTGTTGTGGTTACTTGTGTTCTTGCTCCCACTCTGACAAGACATGGAGGTTTGGACTTCGATCGAGGGTAAGACGTCAGTAGACGCTCCTTACCGGTTGACTAGTGGTAGCAGTTTTCGTAGCTAGTGTCGCTTGTCCAAGCAAGGTTCCCTCTATCTGTGTTTACAGCCGTGTGGTGGTCACGACGTGCAGGTTGTACGGAGTTTCTGACCGTGGTGTCTTTGCGTACTGTTGCTAGTAGTTAGCTTTGCTTGCGCACTTTCCCATGTAGATTAGAATATATAACTGCTATCATTTACTTTGATTATATTTTTCTTTACCACCTATTAGAGCCAGTAGGAGATTGGTAGTCCCTACTGACCTTCTGTTGTGAAGCTCATTGCTTCTTTTTACAGGTGAGATTTCTCAGCAGCGGCTTGGTGCACGTCAGGCAGAGGAGACATGGCGATAGTCGTCGTCCCCGTAGCTAGCAGTGGTTTCCCCCTTTCAATTGTACTTCACCCTCGGGGTATGCCCCTAAGGGCTCTGTTTTTCCCTTCTTTACTTGTACTTGTTGTGTGTGTTAGGACTGTACCTAGAGCGTTACGTAGCTTCCACGTGTGCTCCTAGTTCAGCAGTTGACGTTTATTTCCCTTGCATATCCTATTAGACTTGTTTATAGCCCTTCTGGGTCCTCAGATCCGTGGGTGGCGACTGTGAAAATCGGGTCCTCGCTGTGGCCGAGGGTGGGGCTCTCGTAGGTCATTACAGTTAGTATCAGAGCGAGAGTCTAACAGGACTTGTAGTGGATTTAAACTGCAACTAGGAAGTCCCAACAGAAGTACAAGTACATTGTTAGCTGCCCGAGTTAGTGTCATTAACCTTGTTGGTTGTGTGCAGTGCAGGATATGGCTTCGCGTAGGCACAGGCAGAGCAGAGAGCTTTTGAAGCAACAGGTTGAGTCAGATATGCCAGCACCAGGCTAGGTTTAGGATGATGTGTCAGCAGAGGAGTCTGTGGCACAGCCTCGGGAGGCAGAGGCAGTAGTAGCAGTAATGGCAGGAGCACCCACCACCATAGTACGAGGCTTGGTTCCCCATGGTCGAGCAATTTTTTAGGGCCATGCTTCAGGGGACATGGAAGGCAGGGCAGACGGCAGCGGTAGGTCAGTCGCCAGTACCTCCCCCGGTGGTACCAGAGTAACCAGAGCAATAGGCAGATCCACAGGTAGTGCAGCCAGTAATTCAGTAGGCGTTAGATACTGGGAGTACCAAGGTCGGTAGGAGGAGGATGGCTATGACTGAGGATAGGACCGCCCTCTTGGAGAGGTTCTTCCGTCTCCGACCACCGACGTTCTTCGGTGACTATGACCCAGATAGGGCTGAGAGTTGGATGCACGAGTTTGAGCGTACATTCGAGGCCATGGAGTACACTGAGGAGGATCAGGTGAGATTGGCGGTGTACCAGCTGAAGGGACCAACCCATGAGTGGTGGAGAGTTCAGAGGCACACACACTTTCTAGGGTAGCGATTGGATCAGATCTCTTGGCAATGGTTCTTGGAGGTTTTCCACGGCGAGTACTTTCTTGACTATGCTCGATGTGAGAGACGAGATCAGTTTCATGAGTTGGCTCAGGGTGATATGATGGTTGCTCAGTATCATCAGATGTTTTTCAGGTTGTTGAGACATGTTCCTCATGTTGTCGGTAGTGAGTAGGCTTATGCAGAGAGGTTTATTGCAGGACTGAAGCCAGATTTGGCTAAGGCCATTGCCTTGGAGAGAGAGAGACCTAGCAGCCCCAACAGCACCACCAACAGCAGGGAGGAGCTTCCTCTAAGGCCACCCCGTACTAGTGTCCCACTCACGGTTGACAGTTGACCGCTCACGGGGGTGAACGGCAGCAGAAGTGTCAGTCGAGGTTTGCAGAGTAGTCGGTCCAGCAAGGAGCCGAGCAGGGCAAGTAGGAGCCAACCAGGCCTCTCACCAGGGAGGAGGTCGAGGCGTCAAACCTGGTCGTAGGTACTTTGCCTATCCTTGGTAGAGCTGATCGTGTTCTGGTTGATCCCAGTGCTTCACTTTGTTTTGCTTCCGAGGAGTTTTACGAGTCGCTCGTTCGTCACACCCTTAAGAGGTAGTGTGATGTGATGGTTGATCTTCCGTCTGGTGATTACATGCGCTCTTTCGGATACCTTGAGGGTGTCATAGTTGAGGTCCAGGGACACCAGTTGTCGGCCAGGTTGTACGCGTTGCAGCTTCGTGACTTCGACGTCTTCCTTAGCATGGACTGGTTGGAGGCTCACTCAGTTGTCGTGGATTGTCAGCAGAAGACCGTGTGGTTTGAGATACCCGGAATGCCCGATCTCTGCTTTCGAGGTATTCAGTCTACCTGCCAACCTTTTATTTCTTTCTGTAGAGCTCATCGTTTGATCCGCGATGGTTGTGTAGCATATCTTACTTCTGTTTGTTCTTTGGAACATAGCGGGTCGTCAGTTTTTGATGTTCCTATTGTCTGTGAGTTTTCTGATGTTTTTCCGGAGGACCTACCTGGGTTACCGTCTAAGCGGGAGGTAGACTTCTCCATTGAGCTTTTTTCGAGTACGATGCCTTTGTCTAAGGCACCATACCGGATGGCTCTAGCTAAGTTGCGTGAGTTGAAGCGCTAGTTGCAGGAGTTTCTTGAGTTGGGTTTCATCTGTCTGAGTCGTTCGCCTTGGGGTGCGCCAGTGTTGTTTGTGAGGAAGAAGGACGGTAGCTTACGGTTGTGTATCGATTACAAGTACTTGAACCAGGTCACAGTGAAGAACAAGTATCTGTTGCCCATAATCGATGATTTGTTTGATCAATTGCAGTCAGCCACAGTGTTTTCGAAGATTGACTTGAGATCAAGGTACTACCAGTTGAGGATCAGAGAATTAGATATTGACATGACAGCGTTTCGTACGAGGTACGGTCACTTTGAGTTTGTCGTGATGCCGTTTGGGCTCACGAACGCGCCAGTACCTTCCATGGATTTGATGCATAGAGTGTTCAGTGAGTACTTGGACAGGTTTGTAGTCATCTTTGTAGATGTCATCTTAGTCTACTCAGCTTCTGTAGAGGAGCATGAGGAGCATCTGAAGATCGTGTTGGAGATGTTATGGAGTTACCAACTTTGCCATGTTCGATAAGTGCGAATTTTGGCTGAGGGAGGTGCACTTTCTCGGACACGTGATCTTAGGTTCTGGTGTGGCAGTGGACCCTGCCAAGGTAGAGGCAGTGTTGTCTTAGAAGCATCCCACTTCAGTGTCAAAGGTTCGTAGCTTTTTAGGCTTTGCGGGTTATTACAGGAGGTTTATCCAGGACTTTTCCAGGATTGCAGAGCCATTCACCCATCTGACCAGATATGAGACCAGATTTGTTTGGACATAGGACTGCGAGCAGAGTTTTTAGGAGCTGAAGGAGAGGTTGACTTTTTTTTTTTTTTTTTGAATAGCCAAACCAAAAGGAAAAGGTAGGGGCAACCTCACAGGGTGAGAAGGCCACTACCTTAACCAAGTGGCTGAAATTTTATATAATAGATGAAGAAAGAGGAGAAGAGGTGAGGATATAAAAAAAGGTTAGGGCCTAATGTTGGGCCACCCAACCTTATCAAGATGGTAGGGTCCCTTTACAATAGATGGAAGGTCGGCCCATAACTCCCATGTAGTGGACTTGCCACTGGAACAACCATAACCGGCAAGAGAATGAGCCGCTTGGTTGGCTTCACGAGGAATATGTTTGATTTCAGCCTTGATCTTCTGTGAGAGAATAGCCACCTCATGCAAGATGCACGATAAGTCTCATGGGTAGGGAAGTTTCCTAGCTTCAATGTGAACTAGGTTGAGGGAATCAGACTCAACAATTACCTTAAGATTGCCCTTGCTACAGTAGAGCTTAAGGCCATCCCTGAGTGCATAGGCTTCAGCAGCAAGATGGAGTTAAGCTCATAGTAAACCTGTGCAAATGTAGAACAAAACCTGCCCATGTGATCGCGGAGGATCCCCCCTTCGCCAGCCTCTCCGGATGATGCTTTATAGGCTCCGTCAACATTGAGCTTCAATCTTCCTGTTGGTGGATTGAGCCATCTCACTACAGTGGGGATCTGAACTTCTATGTGCTCTTGAAGGGTCCCAATATTTCGGAGAACAGTGATCCAAGACTGTGGCAGTTTTTGGAGTTTACAAGAAGTGTTGATGGCCCGAATAGACAGCATACACTTGTTGAAAATATGCATGGCAGACATGGTTTGCCCCTGGAATTTAGCTGTAGCAACCCTAAATTTTTGGGAAAATAAAAATTTAAATATATATATTATTTAGGAAATATAATAAAAGGAAGATGTAGGAAATCAAATAAGAGGGAATTAAATAAACCCCATTAAAGAAAAGGAGTAATGGGCTTTGCTATATTGACCCATTACAAATTAGTGGGCTAAAATAGAGATTTTAAAAAGGGGAATAATAGAGAAAATACCCTAATTCGGAGTTTAATTATCTCCTAATTAGAAAGGGGTTATTAAAGTAATAAAAGTGGTAATTAGAGTTGGAATAGGATTTCTAAACCTACCCCATATAGTCTAGCACGAATTTAGATACTATCCTAACCCAATTAGAGATTGGAAAGCAAGAGAGGAAAGGTGGAGTTAGGAAATCTCGGAATTAAGAGGAATTTGAGTAGTAGTAGGAATATGAACTTGTGTTTATATAAATACACCTCTTAAATCCTCATGGCCGACCCTAGCTCGTGCAAAGGGGTTCTTGGAGGTGGAGAAGAGGCCAAGGAGGAGGAGAAATCGAGGAGAGGAAGATCCATCAAGCTTCTTCCTTTGTTCTTGGAGTTCTTAACTCTAGAAGACAAATCGAGTCCAAGGTAGGCATTCTCACAAGCTAAAATCTTAATATTTCGTCTGTAGATTGTTCCATACATCAGGAACAATACCCTCAAGTTTCATAATTTTCTATTGAGCATATCTTTAGTTCTTGATTTTTCATGTTCTGCAACTTACATGACCCTGAACCCTCTTCTTAGCTCTTGATCTCCTTGTATACCCAACCCCATGCTACGAGATTTTTACTGTAGGGACTGATTCATGTTAGGCATCTTTTGCCCCTAAAAGCCCTAATTTTTATCAAGCATGTTGCTCGAATTAAATCATTCATCTCTACTGCACATGGAATCAGGTTACTTCTTGTTCAACTTGTTAGAACCATGTCGATACCATGATTTTTTTCAAATTCCTAATTACTAGAAGTACTCTATCATGTCTAGTTCCATTTGCCACTGATTTCGTGATTTTTCATCATGTATATAATTAGTTATGATTTTTTTAATGACCCTATATCAAAATTTGACTGTTCTGGTCCGCAATCCAATGTCTAGTCTAACTCCTGTCAGAGTCAGCGCAGACCACCAGATCGCGACTGCCCGATATGTCGCCTTCTGGGGTCCGATTGCGACAGCCTACCCGTCGCGACCAAGAAGGCGACAGGTAAGCCGTCGTGTTTCCAGTACCTGATTCGCAAGTCCTGTCGCGACCCTTTCCCGCCTCTGTCGCGTTCACCAGGCCGTCACGACAGTACCCATGTCGCGATCTGCCTACCCCTGTTGCTCCCTCATTGGCCTATGTCGCCTTTTTACAGTTATACCCCCAGTAAAAACTTGTTTTAAAAAATAGAGTTTTATTGAATGCTTTAAAATACATATTCACGACTTCTTTTCTATCTATGATCTCTCTTACACATGCACACACATAACCATCAATATATGGCTGAAATCTGGCATAAAATATCTCATAATGTATCTGGTAAATTATTGCAATAAAGTATATTAATTGCCCTATTTTTAAAGGACTTGTATTCGTTTCTTGCGTGGTTTATGTACCGATATCGACGCTCCACTGTTCTAGAATTCCTCTAGAACGTCGAGCACCTGTTTTTATATACACACTTTATTTGGCTTGTGGTGAACTCTCCGTCGGATATTCCTTTCGCCGGACTAGTGAACCCTTGTACAAGGCCTCCGTAAGTCTCCTCTGATCATGGATTCCCACATGGTCGACGAGCCGGTTGTACCCTAACACCCATTACACCTTTAGGGGTCGATATGATCCAACGGCTAATAGAAGTTCACTCTCGTCTTGAATCACACCGGACCCATGGACCTGTGCTTAACATGGCCAGTGGTAGGGTCGTGAGTTCCACCTAACTGCCAACACCAAGTGCGTGTGTTGTGCAACTGTTACTATCGCTTGTTTACTCGTCGCATTACGTGCAATGTCCACTAGTTCTCGTCTATACTCTACTCGCTCGTCTATTCACGTTCACTCTACTATCTCATCTACTCATCTAGTGCTCTCATCTACTTCTTGGTAATCTATATTGCCCATTGACTGATTGTCTAAAGATAAACAATATAACCAATGCCTGGCAATATATAAAGGGCCTGATCTGGTCCTGGGATGTGCGCCCGAAAGTGCTAGTGCCCATGGGAGTTAAATGATCAGAGTGTTTGGCATTACACTCAAGTGCTATCTATCTCGACTATCTAAATGACAATCAAAACACAAAATGTGCTATACTCTCTCGATGTCTAGAATGACAAACAATTGCTATACTCATCGTGCTATTATTATTGTGCTAGTTGTGCTTTGGCCATCCTGTTATTCGTGCTATACTCGATACTTGTGCTATTTTTGGAAACTATACTCGATCTCGTGATATTGTGCTATCCTGTTACATGTGTGCTATCTCTTGCTATATTTTGACTCTCTTGTACCTTCTATCTTTAGATACTCTGCCATTAAATGCGTTAATTATTTAAAGCTTGCTTGAGCCTGGGATTTAAGTCCTACTGGGCGTTATCGCTCACCCTACGTTATTTGATGTTGTGTTCTCAGGTGAGACCGAGGATGACACATACACTCACGAGGAAGGGAATGACCAA
>CM024753.1:120062436-120099799 GCA_014218235.1 Colocasia esculenta | reverse complement strand
AATGATAGTTTCCAGACAAGCATGACTTGTCCTTCCATAGTTCACCATTTGATATTTGATTAAAATGATTCTTATTGCATAAGAGTCCCAATTGCTTTTTTTTATTTAGCAGAGAATCTCTCAGAAGTATTACCTGGTGAGATTTTCATTTTCTTTCATTCTCTTCACTGACTTTCCTTGTAGCCTTTGTCATGAAGCCTTCATTTTGAAATTGACTACAAGGATCCTCCATCCAGCATTCAAGTAGCACATTTCAGAACCAAAACTTGTTTAGGTCCTAAAGATCTTCCTTGAATATGCAACAACGATTTTTGAATCCAAAAGGATTTATATTAGTGCATTTTTCTGAAACTAGAAACACTAGAATCTTGGTTTCTAATCTTAGAGTTATTGGTATAGAATGCACCACTGACATACTGAACATTTTGTTCTATTTTTCAGATTTTTATCATTGAGATTTGTTTTCCTAAAAGTTGTATTTTAATGATGACCAATGAACATTTTGTGCAACAGTTCCTTTTTCATGTACATAGAATTTCTAAGTGTTTTCAGCATGAACATGATCTTATTCTTATGTAATTAACATGAAACATGGGAGCATGCACAAGATTATCAATTCTATGCCAACATTCCCTAGAAGAATACCCAAATTTATGACATGTGAAGCACTGGACTGATTTGGCATATTTATTGAAATGTTGATCTCTATTCCAGCAAAATTTGGCTAAATGACCAGGTTTATTACAATAAAGCAAATAAGATCATTTCTAACCAGGTACTTAACTTGGCATGTATGCATTTACTGGAATCTTCTTTTCATGTGAGGAGGCTTACCATGAGGAGAAGGAGGTACCTTTTGGTGGCTCTTGGCATGATGTGAATTTGGAACTTGTCTTGGAGCTTTTTAGATTGATGGAGGAAGTAGATGAATCTTCTTAACAGTAGCATTTTTCTTTTTCTCTGTCTGTTTCTGAACAAGAACTTTCAAAAGCTTTTCATTAGTATTAGTAGAGTTCTTGTTCGTAGCAGCTTTAACAAATTTTGTTTTATTTTAATTTTTCTTATCTCTCACAGATCAAGACTTGTGTATTTAGTATTTTTCAATTCATGTTGAAGCTTCTATTTTTCAGCTTTTAATGCAACAACTTCTTTTTCTGAAATTTGAAGCTTGTTAGCATGACATCCAAACCGTTTTCATCTTGTTCTTTTCATTTCAAATTGAGCAATTGTGTTTTCCAAATCAGCAATTTTATTACTCAAATTGCTACAATCATTGCCTAATGATTTGCCATGCAACAAGCATTCAATCTTCCTCTGTAAATGATGATTTTCTTCAACAAGTTGTTTGCATCTCTCATTTATTTGATGATCATGAGCCATGTTAGAAATCTGTCTGTTTAATTGATCATTTAAAATTTGAAGTTTTCATTGAGATCAATCAATTTTCCGTTTTCCTCTTTCAAATCAAAATTTTCATATTCCAACTGATCATGATTTTCTTTCAACTTGGAAACTTGTTTTCACAAATTTGATTTTATCTTTCAAACTTTCTTTTCATAATTCAGTTTTGAACTTCATTTTCAAATTCTCATTTTCTTCTAAAAGATCTTTATCATTGTTCGGAAGCAATTCAAGTGTATTTTTCAAGTTTCACATTCTTTATGGCAATGTTTTAAATCTTTTTCAAATCTTTTCTTAGTGTTCAGCTTTGCATTAAGATTTTACATCTTTTCACAGAATTCAATCAATTCAACATAAGACATACCTTCATCTGCATCAGAATCAGAATTAGAATAAATAATGGATCTGGAATTGATTTACCTGATCTTGTAGACCCATGTGAACTCTTGTGTTCTGGAGAGGATGCAGAATGCTCTGAGCTCATGGAATGTGCTACTAGAGCGAAAGTCTTTTGAATTGTTGATTTTCTGGATTCATTAAGCTCTTCTTTGTCATTGAGCATTTGTGAATTCCTTTTGCTCTTTTTTTTTGGCCTTCCTCTGAAAAACTTGTTGAAAGTGAGATTGGGGATTTCTCTGAAATTATAACAGAAAATTCATGCAGATTAAAGAAATTTGCCATTATACCAAAACTCTAAAGACTATTAGATCTAATCACACTGAATCAATGTAACGGAATTAGATCTAACAATTAGAGTGGTTAACCCACTCTGATACCAAATGTAGGAATCAGAGCGATTAAGCACACAGAGACAGTGAAAGATCAAGCAAACAGTTCAAGCAGATAGAGCACAGAGAACAAACAGAACCAATCAAATGAGATCGGAAATAGATATTAACCTGCTCTGATACCAATTGTAGGATCGAATAGGTGGATGGATCAGATCTAGAAGGGGGGGTTGAATAGATCTAACACCAATTAACACGGAAGCTTAAGCAATTCAAAATTACTACGAATCAGAGATCAATTCAGACAACCAATTTACTGACCTTAAGTGTGATTAGTGTGTGTGAGCAAATCAATTAGTAGTGTGAGCGAAATCCCTATGCATGCATCTAGCGCAATACAAAGTCAAACCACAATTCAAACCACTGCACAGAGGATGTTTAGGTGGTTCGGAAATCACCTCCAGTGACTCCTACGTCCACCCCTCACACAGTGAGGCCACACTACTCAAAACTTGAGTACAACACACACTGGGGCACGACGACTCCAAACACCCTTGAGCACGACTACTAAAGAAACAATCGGAGCACGACGACTCAACCCTTGAGTACGACGACTCTAAGAAAACTCAGGAGATAGGCACAACGACCTATTCCAAAACCACTTATGAGTACGACGATCACAAGCACTTGAGCACAAAGGCTCAAAACGGAGCACTAAGGCTCCAAACCTTTGGACCACGAAAGATCCAAGTTCTGCTAGAACAAGCTCAGTTAGAGAATAGATCTCTAGCCCGATCTATCTCAATACAATGATAAAATAGAACAAACAGAATTAAGTGATCTGTGTAGAACACATACACAGATCACACAATGAAAACCTGGATGAACACTCCAAGAAAATAATGAAATAGATGTGACTTGGATGTTCCTTGATGAAGAAGACTTGCAGAAGCTTGGATTTAAGACGCTTGAAGGAATTCGTGGGATCTTCTTCAATCCACGATGCTCTGCTTTGATGGCATCTGAAATGCCAGAAATCCTTCTTCTACTGCTCCTCTTCAGTTAGATCTGCTCCCTTTCCTAGCATAGCAAGCTTCTCTCCAGAGATTCCCTTGATTCCCACGTCCTTCCTCTTGAAAGGATGGTCTGCAACTTCTGGAGATGGAGCAAGATCTGGAAAGCCCCTTTTAGCCGCCAAAAAGCTTTTCTGGAAGTGTATGGGCTCTTCCTCTTGGGGTAGCCTTGGAGTATAAGAAACATGGGTATTTATAGCCCATATGTCCATAAGGAGCCTTGGGTACGGGGCACAAAAACCTAGGTCAAATCCCTTAATTCCTAGCAGCCCGTGTCCAGAAAAATTCACGTTTTTGAGTTTCAGCCGGAGTGTGTCGACACCACCAGGGAGTGTGTCGACACACTGTCCCATTTGCGTAAAACTGGTCTTCTGGGAGCTGAGACTAGTGTCGACACTGCCACTGGCTGTGTCGACACAATGTCCTAGTCAGGCAACTAGGTCTTCTGGAGACTGGGACTAATGTCGACACTACTTGGGGCTGTGTCGACACACTGGACCCTGTCTTCATGAAAAAGCTTCAGTGACTGACCCAGTGTCGACACCATCAATTGGTGTGTCGACACTACCATGACAAAATCTGTTTACACCTGCAAATTTAACACATAAATCATTAGTACAAGATATTATCAATAAAATATGAGATATTAAACATTAAAAACATGTTGTTTAAGCATTATTGTGATATACATAGAATGTATAACATGTTCAACATATCATCATCAAAATCACAATATGTCATCATTAAAATCACAATATGTCATCATTAAAATTACAATATGTCATCATTAAAATCACAATATGTCATCATTAAAATCAAAGTATGAGTGATGTTCATTGGTCATCATTAAAATACAACTTTAGGAAATTCCAAAACACACTCAACCCAACAATCTCCCCCTTTTTGATGATGACAAAACATATGCACAATCTACCAATAACCTGACTTCCTTGACTGCAATAACACCCCTTGACCATATACACCCTTTGAACTTTCTCCCCATAAAGAACTTTCTCCCCCTAGAAACTTTTACTTTCTCCTCCTTTAAGGAACTTTCTCCCCCTTTTTGACAGCATCAAAAAGTTAGACAAGAGAGAGAAACAAAGATTGTAGGAGATCAAGAAATGAAATGTAGGTAATGAATGGTAAGAAATGATCAAAATAAATGAGGCAAAGTGATATTGACATATGAGAGAAGTTATTGTGTTCTTTGTATTGTGCAATAAAGTTTAATCACAAAGACACACTCAACACAAAGTATAGCAAACTATAATGATCTAAATGTGGTTAAAATAATGATGCAAATATGAAATAAAGTGACCTATATGAGTGAGCAGAAATATTTAACAAGGATGTTAGGAGCTTTAAGTTTAACACAATATAAAATAATAGGTCTAAACTCAGTATACATGAACTTTATGAAGGTCTTAAGCTTTTTCATCCTGTCAATTTGATTTTCTTTCATTTTTAACTGGGAAAGAATACAAGAATAAATTAGTTAAATCTCACTTTTCAGTACAAGAGATCACATTGATTAGATGCAAGATCTCCTGATTACTCAGTGGTTTAACTTTCATTATCTTATATAGAGTTGATAACTTTGATTTCCAATTTTTAACGCGAAACAAATAACTTTTTAAGTGAAATGGCCCGGTTACTCAGTGATTCAAGAATTTGCATTGCTCTGTTTGTATCTTTCCATATTGTTGATCATTTTCTTTTGATGTTTTGCAGGAAAATATTTGTTTTGACCAGAAAAGTTATGACTACGAATTTAGAGAAATTATTCTTAACATGTGGTAAAAATGAAGCTTAAACATGCACATGTTAAATAGTAAGGCCACTCATGTGCCTACAAATGTTTTGCAAATCATTTTAAAAATATTTCATATTAAGATTGCTTAACCTTGAAATGATAATGAATCTTTGAAATTAAACTAAGTGCACAATGAGTTTAGGTTTAATGTCTTAATTATCTCATAAGAAAATATCATAATGACTCAATATTTCTGATGATTGAGGCTCAATATAGACAACAAATGTCAAGAAAAAATGAGTGAGAATAGACAATGACTCCCCCTCAACAATTGCATAAAGGAATCTTGATACTTGGCAGAGACATATACTCACGCATAGTGAAAGTGTCCAGACAAGCCTGACTTGTCTTTTTTCAAATCACCATTTGATATACCAAGAATGTCAATGCAATGTGAGAGTGAGGAATTTATTTGCAAGAACATTTGTCAACAAACTGAATGGGAGTTGTTAATAAATCAGATATGAAGGAATATTTCTCCAGCATTTCACTCAAAGATTCTTTTGACTCACTTCCCCATAAGATATGCATGATATGAAATCTTCATTTAAGCAATTCAGATATGTTCATTCAAAGTAGTTTGCACAGAAAGAATATGAACATGATCAAGTTTGCATTAACATGCAATTTATTGAAGGAGAAAAGTTTTTCAAAAACTCAAAAATTGTTTCAAAGACTTCAAATAAAGTTTTTGAGATTTTCATTTTTCTTGATGACCTTTATGCAGAAAAAGACTATTGATACTTGGCGGAGAATTTTTCTCACGCATGATGATAGTTTCCAGACAAGCCTAACTTGTCCTTTCACATTTCACCATTTGATATATCACATAGTCACTGCAAAAAGGTCAATTATTCTTTATTGTTAGCATGAAATTCATTGCATTTTCAAGAACATTTTTGCACTTTTTCAAATTTACTCCCCCTTAATATGTGTATGGAATGAAAAAGCTAGCAAGCAATTCACACATGATTATGCACACAATTAGCTTTAAGCATAACATGACTTCTGGTACTTAGCGGAGTATTTTACTCACGCATAATGATAGCTTCCAAACAAGGATAACTTGTTTTTCCACATGTTATCATTTGATATACCGAAAAGTCAATGCTGTTGATATGCACACAAAATCATGGGCACAGTTAAGTAAGCATGATAACACAAACATGATTCCAAATGTTAAAACACAATGTTATTGTTGGGAGTAGCATTAGAACACATTTTTCATTGTTCAGATAAAAAATCAAAATCATTTCAATTCAGGCAATTCAAATTTGAAATGATAAAGAAGTTTTACCTGAATGGACTTCAATTGCTTTTCAAAGATTTTACCTATGTTCTCCAATCATTTCTTGCATCGCACAGCCAATATCTTGAATCCATTTACAATGTATGGCTGCAAGACTCCTCAGCTTGCTGATCAAGCTGGTTTTGGGACCCACACTTGCTTGGGTCTGCAATGAAATCAATGTTAGAGTGCAATAAAATTTTTTGAATCCAAAATGATTTTATTTTGGGTATAGATGCATTTTGGGTATCAATGTTAGAGTTACATGTGAATGATGTGAAAATTTTTGCAAGTAATTCAAGATAAAATCATCATGGAAGAAATGAAATAAACAAGCAATCATGTTTCAATGACAACCATTTTATTTATTTATTTACTTATTTTAAAATTAATGACTCTTACACAAGGAAGATCATTGGTACTTGGCGGAGGTTATTTCTCACATATAATGATAGTTTCCAGACAAGCATGACTTGTCCTTCCACAGTTCACCATTTGATATACCAATTGATCTTCGCTAAGAGTCCCAATTGCTTTTAGTTTTTATTTAGCAGAGAATCTCTCAGAAATATTTTCCTGGTGAGATTTTCATTTCCTTTCATTCTCTTCACTGACTTTCCTTGTAGCCTTTGTCATGAAGCCTTCATCTTGAAATTGACTACAAGGATCCCTGCATCCAGCATTCAAGTTGCACATTTCAGAACCCAAACTTGTTTGGGTCCTAAAGATCTTCCATGAATCTGCAACAACGATTTTTGAATCTAAAAGGATTTTATATTTAGTGCATTTTTCTGAAGACTAGAAACACTAGAATCTTGGTTTCTAATCTTAGAGTTATTGGTATAGAATGCACCACTGACATACTGAACATTTTGTTTTCTATTTTTCAGATTTTTATCATTGAGATTTGTTTTCCTAAAGTTGTATTTTAATAATGACCAATGAACATTTTGTGCAACAGTTCCTTTTTCATGTACATAGAATTTCTAAGTGTTTTCAGCATAAACATGATCTTTATTCTTATGTACATTAACATGAAATATGGGAGCATGCACAAGATTATCAATTCTATGCCAACATTCCCTAGAAGAATGCCCAAATTTATGACATGTGAAGCACTGGACTGATTTGGCATATTTATTGAAATGTTGATCTCTATTCCAGCAAAATTTGGCTAAATGACCAGGTTATTACAATTAAAGCAAATAAGATCATTTCTTACCTGGTACTTAACTTGGCATGTATGTATTTACTGGAATCTCCTTTTCATGTGAGGAGGCTTACCATGAGGAGAAGGAGGTACCTTTTGGTGGCTCTTGGCATGATGTGAATTTGGAACTTGTCTTGGAGCTTTTTGGACTGATGGAGGAAGTAGATGAATCTTCTTAACAGTAGCATTTTTCTTTTTCTCTGTCTGTTTCTGAACAAGAACTTTCAAAAGATTTTCATTAGAATTAGGAGAGTTCTTGTTCGTAGCAGCTTTAACAAATGTTTTTTTTTTTTTTTCATTTTTCTTATCTCTCACAGATCAAGACTTGTGTATTTAGTATTTTTCAATTCATGTTGAAGCTTCTATTTTTCAGCTTTTAATACAACAACTTCTTTTTCTGAAATTTGAAGCTTGTTTAGCATGACATCCAAACTATTTTTCATCTTGTTCTTTTCATTTTCAAATTGAGCAATTTGTTTTTCCAAATCAGCAATTTTATTACTCAAATTGCTACAATCATTGCCTAATGATTTGCCATGCAACAAGCATTCAATCTTTCTCTGTAAATGATGATTTTCTTCAACAAGTTGTTTGCATCTCTCATTTATTTGATGATCATGAGCCATGTTAGAAATATGTCTGTTTAATTGATGATTATAAAATTTGAAGTTTTCATTGAGATCAATCAATTTTCCATTTTCCTCTTTCAAATCAAGATTTTCATATTCCAACTGATCATGGTTTTCTTTCAACTTGGACAACATGTTTTCACAAATTTTGATTTTATCTTTCAAACTTTCTTTTTTAGAATTCAGTTTCTGAACTTCATTATTCAAATTCTCATTTTCTTCTGAAAGATTTTTATCATTGTTTTGGACCAATTCAAGTGTATTTTTCAAGTTTTCACTTTCTTTATGGCAATGTTTTAAAGTCTTTTTCAAATCTTTATTCTTAGTGTTCAGCTTTGCATTAAGATTTTACATCTTTTCACAGAATTCAATCAATTCAGCATAAGACATACCTTCATCTTCATCAGAATCAGAATTAGAAAAAATAAATGGATCTGGAATTGATTTACCGGATCTTGTAGACCCATGTGAACTCTTATGTTCTGGAGAGGATGCAGAATGCTCTGAGCTCATGGAATGTGCTGCTAGAGCCAAAGTCATTTGAATTGTTGATTTTCTGGATTCATTGAAGCTCTTCTTTGTCATTGAGCATTTGTGAATTCCTTTTGCTCCTTTTTTTGGGCTTCTCTGAAAAACTTGTTGAAAGTGAGATTGGGGATTTCTCTGAAATTATAATAGGAAATTCATGCAGATTAAAGAAATTTGCCATTATACCAAAACTCAAAAGACTATTAGATCTAATCACACTGAATCAATATAACAAGGAATTAGATCTAACAATTAGAGTGGTTAACCCGCTCCGATACCAAATGTAGGAATCAGAGCGATTAAGCACACAGAGATAGTGAGAGATCAAGCAAACAGTTCAAGCAGATAGAGCACAGAGATCAAATAGAACCAATCAAATCAGATCGGAAACAGATATTAACCTGCTCTGATACCAATTGTAGGATTGAATAGGTGGATGGATCAGATCTAGAAGGGGGGGTTGAATAGATCTAACACCAATTAACGCGGAAGCTTAAGCAATTCAAAATTACTTCGAATCAGAGATCAATTCAGACAACCAATTTACTGATCTGAATTGTGATTAGTGTGTGTGAGCAAATCAATTAGTAGTGTGAGCGAAATCCCTATGCATGCATCTAGCGCAATACAAAGTCAAACCACAATTCAAACCACTACATAGAGGATTTTTAGGTGGTTTGGAAATCACCTCCAGTGACTCCTACGTCCACCCCTCACACAATGAGGCT
This sequence comes from Colocasia esculenta, assembly GCA_014218235.1. Lineage (NCBI taxonomy): Eukaryota > Viridiplantae > Streptophyta > Magnoliopsida > Alismatales > Araceae > Colocasia > Colocasia esculenta. Next base: position 120,090,398 of record CM024753.1, on the reverse strand, counting down.
ACACTACTCAAAACCTTGAGTACAACACACACTGGAGCACGACGACTCCAAACACCCTTGAGCACGACGACTCAAGAAACAATCGGAGCACGACGACTCCAAACCCTTTAAGTACAACGACTCAAAGAAAACTCAGGAGATAGGCACAACGACCTATTCCACAAACCACTTATGAGTACGATGACTCACAAGCACTTGAGCACAAAGGCTCAAAACCGGAGCACTACGGCTCCAAACCTTTGGACCACGAAAGATCCAAGTTCTGCTAGAACAAGCTCAGTTAGAGAATAGATCCTCTAGCCCGATCTATCTCAGTACAAAGATAAAATTAGAACAAACAGAATTAAGTGATCTGTGTAGAACACATACACAGATCACACAATGAAAACCCGGATGAACACTCCAAGAAAATAAATGAAATAGTTGTGACTTGGATGTTCCTTGATGAAGAAGACTTGCAGAAGCTTGGATTGAAGACACTTGAAGGAATTCGTTGGAGATCTTCTTCAATCCACGATGCTCTACTTTGATGGCATATGAAATGCCATAAATCTCTCTCTATACTCCTCTTCACTTGCATGAATCTGCTCCCTTTCCTAGCACAGCAAGCTTCTCTCCAGAGATTCCCCTTGATTCCCACGTCCTTCCTTCTGAAAGGATGGTCTGCAACTTCTGGAGATGGAGCAAGATCTGGAAAGCCCCTTTTAGCCGCCAAAAAGCTTTTCTGGAAGTGTATGGGCTCTTTCCTCTTGGGGTAGCCTTGGAGTATAAGAAACATGGGTATTTATAGCCCCATATGTCCATAAGGAGCCTTGGGTACGTGGGCACAAAAACCTAGGTCAAATCCCTTAATTCCCAAGCAGCCACATGTCCAGAAAAATTCACATTTTTGAGTTTCAGCCGGAGTGTGTCGACACCACCAGGGAGTGTGTCGACACACTGTCCCATTTGCGCAAATCTGGTCTTCTGGGAGCTGAGACTAGTGTCGACACTGCCACTGGCTGTGTCGACACACTGTCCCAGTCAGACAACTAGGTCTTCTGGAGACAGGGACTAGTGTCGACACTACCTTGGGCTGTGTCGACACACTTGACCCTGTCTTCATGAAAAAGCTTCAGGGACTCTGACCCAGTGTCGACACCATCAATGGGTGTGTCGATACTACCATGATAAAATCTGTATACACCTACAAATTTAACACATAAATCTTTAGTACAAGATATTATCAATAAAATATGAGATATTAAACATTAAAAACATGTTGTTTAAGCATTATTATGATATGCATAGAATGTATAACATGTTCAACATATCATCATCAAAATCACAATATGTCATCATTAAAATCACAATATGTCATCATTAAAATTACAATATGTCATCATTAAAATCACAATATGTCATCATTAAAATCAAAGTATGAGTGATGTTCATTGGTCATCATAAAAATACAACTTTAGGAAATTCCAAAACACACTCAACCCAACAAGCTTCGCTAGAGAAGGAGATGGCAGAGATGCGCCTACGCTCCTAGACAGACGAGGCGACAGGACTGCGCCGATAGGCGGACGAGCTCTGCTCGGAGCTAGGGAGCGAGCGGCATCGCTACGAGCTGCTGAGGTAGGAGATGAAGGGGCTCGAGAGAGCCTTGGTGTTGGTCGGGCACAGCCATTCCTCGGCCAGTAGATGCAGCGTCCCGAGCGGGTCTGCTGGACACTATCTGACAGGTTCCTCCAGACAACGGAGGAACGAGGAGGAGGCACGACGGTGCGAGGGAGCTGCCGAGGGGAGCATGACGGGACCGAGAGAGATGGCCCCTCCACCTTCCCGCCCGCCTGAGGGTACAGGGGAGAGTGACTGAGGGCTCGTACTTTGCCCCCTTTGTCATGATGATGGTGTTGTACAGTGTATATAGCATGGAATATAATTAGATTTCTTTGGTTTGTGACTCGCGGTTTGTGTGAGAGTGGCGGGTGAGATGTGAGTGCCGCTTTCCTTCTTCTACTGTGTCCTGCATAGTTAAGAAAACCACGAAGACGAGTTAGATCCATTCTTCGACTTAGCCCCTTGCCTTAAGTATGACGAGTGACCAATCTTGATAAATGGTCAAGGGGTTAAGCCTTATTAAATAGGTGAAAAGACATAAATAAATAAATGACATGTTTGAAAGAATGAGTAAAGCAGTTTGGAAGTTTGAACGCATTTTTGGGGTTTTGAAATATTTTTTTTGTTTTGAAATATCTGATTTTTTAATTTTTTTGAAATATCTGATCTTTTTTTAGTTTTGAAATATTGATTTTTTGGAGTTTCGAAGTATTTGATTTTTTTTGTAGTTTTAAAATATTTGATTTTTTTGGAATTTTGAAATATTTGATTTTTTGGAATTTTGAAATATCTGATTTTTTTGGAGTGTTGAAAGATGCCTAAAGCCGTCGTTAGCCCTTCCTAAAAATAAGACGCGCGAGACGGAAGGCACTCACCCTCTCGGGCCATAACACATAGACTAGTCCGAACCACTGGTTTGAAGTCTTGATCACCTCCACCTCTCGCCACAGACCTTACCAAGGTAGGACGTGCGTTTGGGGTGACATGCCATGGGTGACTGCCCCTAGATGATAGTGTGGCTAGTTAGGCCATACCTAAGGGATGGTCTGATCTTATAGGGGGAAATGGAAGACTACTTGAGGGAAGTCTAATGCAGGTTTAAGGACGTTGGGTTCGACTTCTTCCCGCAGCATACCCTTCAAAGATTAGGCATGTTGCGTAGGGACTTTGTGGTCTTTTCTATGCATTTGCATTGATTGGGGCATGCGTACGACCGGGCTCATGAGCGTCCCGCGGGGACTTTGCCACTCTTTGCCATACCCCTATTCTGCCATGTATCTTTGATTCTTTCTTTTGCTTTTGTTCTTTTGCCCCTTTTATTTGACCGTCCCTATTTGAGGCTTCCTCTCGACAGGGTATGCTTAAGGTTGACTGCCTCACCCTTGCGACTCTTGCCCCTACACCTCGACCGATTTGGAAGAGAATGATCATCCCATCGCTATAGTAGGACCCACCTAGCCACAGTATCTACTAAGCGCAATCGCCTGGGCTTGCCATGTGTGTGTGTTGATCCTAACTTAGGTCTTTGACGATTGGGGAGGAGATTTTGGACTCTTAACACGGGGTCATCCTTTGTCTAAGTATTATGGCCTCACACCTATAGACCTAAGGATAGAATCTATTAAGATACAACCCATTCCACGGATGTGATAACTCTATGCCCTCAGCATTAGTTAGGCGGTAGGCATTTCCTAGATTTACTTCTCTCACAACGTACGGACCTTCCCAGTTTGGTTGCAACTTAGACCTCGAACCTCCAGGTTTGATAAAAATGCGTTTCAAAACCATATCACCCTCTTGGAATTTCCGTTCGATTACCTTCTTTTCAAAAGATCTTGAGATTCGCCTTTGATATGAGAGTACATGATCGACCGCCATGAGTCACCTTTCGTCTAAGAGTTCCAATTGGACTACTAACACCTCTCGACGTTCGTCAAGATTGAGTTCCTTATCAAGTTGGACTCTTAGAGAAGGGATTAGGATCTCGTATGGAACTACCGCCTCCATCCCGTAAGTGAGAGCATACGGGGTTTGCCCTGTGGGAGTACAGACAGAGGTACGATAGGCCCATAGAGCCTCTATTAGCTTTTCCGGGCAATCGGCAAATTTGTGCGATTCATATGTTTTCTTTAAGATTTTAAGCAGGGTTTTATTTGTTTCTTCAGCTTGGCCATTGCCTTGTGGGTAATATGGAGATGAATGATGCAGAGTGATGTTGTATTTCTTACAGAGGTCCTGAAGCTCTTGTGAGATGAATTGTGGCCCGTTGTCTGTGACGATACTGCTTGGCACTCCGATCCACGAGATGATATTCTTCATGATAAAACGGCATACTGTGGTTGTTTTGATTTCTACGAACGCTTCTGCTTCTGTCCACTTGGTGTAATACTCAGTTTCTGTTAGGATAAAGGATTTCTGTTTGGTTTGAGCATTAGGATCACCAAGGGGGCCAACAATATCAAAAGCCCACATGGAGAATGGCCAAGGTGTGGAGAGTGGATGAAGTGAGGATGAAGGAGCCTGGATTTTATCAGCATGGAGTTGGCATTTGACGTATCTACGCATGTAGATGGCACAGTCTTCTTCTAGGGTTGGCCAATAGTAGCCCTGCCTAATGATCTTCTTTGCCAACATTTGACTGTTGACGTGCCCTCCGCATTCACTAGCATGAGCTCCTTCTACCACTTTCCACGCTTCGTCATCAGTAAGACATCTCAGAAGAACTCCATTAAGAGCTCGCCTGTATAGGGCTTCTCCAACAACTGTGTACCTTAGGGTGACTCTTCTGATGGCCTTGCGATCCTCCACTTTTGCCCCTTCGGGATATGTTCCATCCTTACAGTATTCCTCAATCTCAAAATACCACGACAGTTCTTCTTCATCCAAGATTTCCTCGAGCTCGGTTAACATGACTTGCTGCACTTCTCTTTTCCTAGCCCTCTCTTCTAAGGTTGTCCTAAGGTTTTCGAACCAAGGATCTTAGGGAGATGAGACCTCGAGTCGTTGGAAGACAATCGTCTCGGTTCGACGACTCAGAGGGAAGGATAGAGATGAGGCTAGTGATGCTAAGGCATCAGCCAAGATATTTTGCGAGCGAGGAGTGTGGACATAGATAAGCTTACGGAACTGCTTATCCAACAACGTGACCAAATCTTGATATGGTTTAAGCTTTGGGTCACGAGTGCAGTAAGTTGAGAGGACTTGCCGCATGACTAGCTGAGAGTCTCCTATGATTCTAAGGTGAGATGCCTCTAGAATGTAAGCGCGTTTGAGACCAGCTAGGAGAGCCTCATACTCAGACATGTTGTTGGTAGCGGGGAAGGTGAGCTGGAAAGCGATAGGGATGGTAATACCTTCCGGGGTGAGCAGCACGGCTCCAATGCCCCGTCCCTGAGAATTGAGCGCACCATCAAAATGGAGGGACCAGAATGGGTCTTTGGAGATGACCGAGAGCTCTTCGTCGGGGAATTCCTCTCGGACGGAATCGCTATGAGGGTGTGGTAGATGGGCAAGGTGTTCGGCGATGGCATACCCTTTGATGGCCTTTTGGACCACAAAAGAAATGTCAAATTGGGAGAGGAAGCTCTGCCAGTGTGCAAGCCAATCAGAGAGGACGGGCTTTTCTAGAAGGTACCTGAGTGGATCCATCCTTGAGATCAGCTTGACCTCGTAGGCAAGAAAGTAATGCTTGAGTTTCTGAACTACCCACACGAGCGCGGCACAAGTTTTGTCCGTGGTGGTGTACTTGGATTCTGCGGTGTTGAAAATCCTAGAGAGATAGTATGCTGCCCTTTCTTTCCCAGATTCATCGTGTTGTGCAATGACAACACCTAAGGAGTCCTCAATGACTGAGAGATATAGGATTAGTGGTTTCCCGGGTACAGGAGGTTGCAAAACAGGAGGATTCATGAGATACCTCTTCAAATCATCAAAGGGTTCTCGTCATTTGTCATTCCATTCGAACTTTGCCCCTCCTTTCAAAAGATCATAGAACGGGCGGCATCTTTGCGAATGCTGAGATATAAATCTTCTAATGAACTGCAAATGCCCAATCAGCCCTCTTAGTTGTGAGATGTTCTTTGGAGGCGGCATTTCCGCTATAGCCTTGGCCTTATTCCGATCAATCTCAATACCCCGCTTGCTAACTATGAACCCTAGCAACTTCCGTGATGATACCCCGAACACACACTTCTTTGGTTTCATTCTCAGTTTGTACTTCCTTGACCTCTGCAACACCTTGGTGAGGATCTCGGGGTGTTCTCTCCTAGTTCTGGACTTCACCAAGATGTCATCCACGTATACTTCTACATAGACATGTATCATATCGTGGAAGATGGCCATCATCGCCCTTTGATAGGTAGCCCCAGCATTCTTTAACCCAAACGGCATGACTACATAACAATATGTTCCCCAGGGCGTGGTGAAGGATGTTTTCTCTTGATCTTCAAGAGCTAGACGGATTTGGTTGTAGCCTGAGTATCCATCCATGAATGAAAGGGTCTCATACCCAGCAGTGTTATCGAATAGCACATCAATGTGAGGAACGAGAAGTCGTCCTTTGGACATGCCCTATTTAAGTCCCTGAAGTCGATACGAATTCTGACCTTTCCATCCTTCTTCATGACTGGGACTATGTTTGCCACCCAATTCGGATAGAGTACTACCCTGATGAATCTAGCCTTGTGGAGCTTGTCCACTTTGTCTTTCATCTTCAGGGCCATGAGTGGGTGGAACCTTCTCAGTCTTTGCTTTATGGCCTTTGCCCCTTCTTTCAATACAAGTCGATGATCCACTAGTGAGGGGTCTAGACCGGGCATGTCCTCATATGACCAGGTGAATGTGTCTTTATACTCCCTCAGAATTTGCACCAGTTCCTCTTCTTCATCAGGAGGGAGGTTTGCTGAAATTATCACGATCCTGGGATCTTCTTCTGTTCGAGGTTGACTTCCTTAGTAGGTTCATCCACTGCCGTTGTAGGTTCATCAAATCTCCTTACGCCACTTGCGTACATTTCGGCAGCGTCATCTACTTCGCTATCCTCTTCATCAATTGGGTCCTCATCATTCATGATCTCATAGACGCCAAACCCATCGTCTACGAACACCCATCCTGCTTAATCTCCTACTCTAACACCAACGCTTCCTTTGTGAATTCCTCTATTAGCAGTAATGCCTGACATCGCCAAGCTAACTCTTGAAGATATATTTGGGGAATAGCCTTGCTCCTATGTTTTCTAGGGCGATGTTTGGACTTAGTGGGTGCTGGGTTGACCTGACTCTCTATCCTAGACTCACCTAAACTAAGACTCGACTCTTCTACCCTAGACTTTTCCTAAGTAGATGACTCTACAGGTCTGGTGGAGGACATGGTGTCCTCGAAAAGGATGGCTCCTAATAAAGGAGAAGGAGGGGAAGCCCCAGTCGAGGGGTGCTCCTGATCAGGAGGGTGAAGGAGGTATGACGGCTCCTCGACCTCAATGTGCATTTGAAGATTGGCATTTTTTTTTTTGGAGGTCGGTGGAGAGCATGCAGCATGAGAGAGTGACCTCGTGGTCGCTCGGATTGGATTGCAGAGCGGAGAGGACTGAGGAGAGGAGATCAAGAGTGAGGATGTCGTGTGCAGCCACCAGGAGCTGGGGAGACAGCTGAATGAGTAGGGGAGGAGATGAAAGGACAAGGCTGGGAAGGAGGGAGTTCACGAGTGATGGGTGGATGGCTGGGCAGGTGCCCCTCCACAACTCGTCTACTGTCCTCCCCTCTTCATAGGGGATGTTTGTCTCTCCTATGTCTGTGGTTTCATGCATTAACTGCCTCTTGGAAGTGATGGATGTGGGCGGATCTAGCAATTCTACTGCAGTTGGAGGCCATGTTCTATCCTCTTCCCAGAACAGACGGCTGAAAGCTATGGTGATATCTTCCATGTCGAACCAGCGGTACCATTCAGCCTCTGGGTCCCCTGTAACGTCGCGTGCTTTTCGGATCCATGCGGATCGTGTGTGTTGTGGTTGTGGCGGCCGTTGGGAGGCCAGTGTGAGTCGGTTGCATGGAATGCATGGTGTGGATGAGTGGCTTGAGCAGGTGCAGCGCAGGGTTGGTCCGGAAATAGAATAGGACCTGCTGCTGATTCTGTTTGAGTTGGCGGCCAAGGGTTGCCGTTTACTAGTAGGCGTCCAGATTGGTGGACGTTTACATAATGAGCTTAGCGGCAGTAGATGTGGACGTTTAGGCTGGCGGTTGATGTTGGCGACAAGGGGGTTGACGCCAACCTGTCAGTTCAACAGGTTATAGGCTCACCCGAGGGCTGTTCTCTCAGCTCACTCTCTTCCCCTCTTGCCCCAGCTTCGCGCCCCAGAGTTTCTAAAGCTTCCAACAGGTGCCGAGGAGTAGTTGGATGATCGTAGAACGCGTGGCGTCGCTTAATTGCGCGAGGAAACGTCGCGGCGTGGTGCAATTCGCGTGGGAGCTCGCGGAGGGCTCGGCGTGAACCGGGGGATTGCAGGAGATTCTAACGCGTTCTGAGGTAGGGGACGAACCCTGGTAGCTCCGTAGAAACATTAAAACACATCATAACCACTTGAACCAGCATGATAATCCATGTTTGGATAGAGTTGCACCAAGCGGGATAATGGGTGGTTTGAGTAGTTTACTATACGAATCATGTTATAACGGGTTGTATTGGGTTCTAGCATGCTAAAGAAATTGCATTTGCATGTTTTTCAGTAGTTAGAATAGTTAGAAAACCCGCAGAACCGGATTAGGGTTTCTGCAGGGTTTATGGCCGGAGAACTTGGCGTCAACATCGTTTGCCGTCAAGATCCTCAGCCAGGAGGTTAACGGCAGAACTCTTGCCGTTGACTCCCAGTAAGCGGCAATCGATGTGGCCGCCTACTTCTATTTGAGCAGAAATGACTAAGTACAATAATTATCGATAATGCATGTGTGTTGACGCATGAGGTGCACTGAGTGCAGTTGGTTTACGTGTTTGGCATACAAGGTATGCTGATAGTTGTTTACTTCGGTGACTGCGCGTTGTGTACGCAAGACAGTTAGGTTCACGTGTAGTGGACCAGTGGTTACTTGTGGTTTACGTGAGGTTTCACGTGGTTTGTGTGTGACGTGCACGTGGTTCTGTGTACGTGGCGAGTAGTACGACGCCTACCGTGGTTACCTCTCCAGTTGGGTGCCCCAGGTTCTTTGTGAGCCAGGCTGTTAGCTCGGGGCTTTGTCCCTGTACTTGTGCTGTACCGTCGAGGTCTGTGTCGTCTGACCTGGACACCCTCACTCTTGTGTTAGAGTTGTACGTCCGGCTGAGGGAAAGACGACAGTGGGACAGTGACACTTGAGTTTGTTTTTAGTCACTTGTAGCGCACTCGTAGTTGGGGGTACGGACACCAGTAGTCGACACTGGTCCCCAGCTAGTCCTTTTCCAGTGCCTCACTCTAGCGAGCCCAGGCCAGGGTCTCTGGAGGTGCCAGGCATGGGCCTGTGACCGTGTGGTCTGCAGGTTGTGGTGTTTAGTTGGTCTCCACAGTTGCTTGACCTTTTTACGTGGAGCGGCAGCTGGACCTTTCGTCTGTGGCTGCGAGACTGAGAGGTAGACCTGTGTTAGCTGTCCGAGTCAGTTTCTGGTGTTGCGAACCAGTTCACGTGGCTCGTGTTGGCTGTCTCTACTTTAGCTTGTACACCTGTACTGGTTTTCCGTTTAATTATTACTGTTGTTTCTCGTAGTCGGCAGACGGTGAGTACTTTTACAGCTTTACTTACCTGCTTAGCTGTTATATAAATTGTTGGTGCTGTTTACTATTCGTACTCGTGGTGTTTGTTTCGCTCGATTTTGGGGGAGTTCCCTACTGAGCCAGTGACTAGAGAGGCTCACCCCTACCCCCACAGGTGAGAGCGAGGAGGACGTCTCTCATCCGACGTCCAGTTCCGGGCTGCGTCGTAGCGGTGCAGGGTCAGCACCTCCAGCAGAGTAGCTTCAGCAGTGTAGTTTTGTAGTTGTTTACTTTCTTCAGTTGTACCTCGGGGTATGCCCCAGGCTCTTGTACTTCTTTTCAGATTTTGTGAAAATTTGGCTATGTAAACTTGTGGAATATATATAAAATGTGGTGTGTTCCTTTATGTTTACACGGACTGTGGTTTGGTATCCCTTGCGAGGACTTCGGCCCGTTCGCGGGAGGCGGACTCGGATCAAGTACGTTATCGGTTTAACGGGCTTGACCGAGGCGATCTGTCACATCCCCTGTCTTCCTTCTCTTTCCTAGGTGGAGTGCTTCCAGCGCCGTCTATGTAAGCATTGGGGCCATGTGCCGAGAGAAGTTCCTGTCGTGCACCTCATGTTGTGACAGCTCTGCCTCGATCACCACAGTGTTGTATCCTGGTTGAGTTGGACCTCTAACAAAATGACACCAAAGTGTCCATGTGAGCGATTCGCAGTTGGCTCTGATGGTGGACGTGCTAGATGACCATGACTTGAACTTCTCTCTGTAACCAAGCCTCCATCGGCTTTTCATTACAATGTCGGGGATGGGCTTGACAATACCTTGCAACTCTGCCCCTAGACCCTTGCCTTCTTCATATCCTAGCTTCATCATGATCTGCCACCCCTTTGTGTTTAGTGGCTTCTTCCTTTTGACTGCGTTGACTTGTGCTGGACTGACCTATTGTTTAGAATGGAATGAGTAGGCCCAGGGGTATTTGACGTCGAGCACTGATGTAACACCCCAGAAATTTAGTGATTTAGAATTAAAGGAGAATAAAGAAATTCCATGATTATTGGAACGATAAAACTTACGTACCATTATCGTACAAGAGAAAACACATCGGGGAAAATTGTAACACGGAAGAATAACCCAACCGTAAATTAAATAAACATGTTGGAGAGACTCACAACATTATGTATTAATAACCCATTAACAAGATTGGGTCAATGGAGTACTTTTGGCCCAAGGATAAAAAATATGGGACAAGAAAATACCCAGAAATTCGTGTATGTAATTATGCCATAATTAGAAAGGGCAAGTTAGGGTTTAAATTAAGGTAATTAGTCATGCAAGGTAAGCCAAAACCGAACCCAACCCCAATTGGTGGTTTCCTAAACCGTTGCTACCTCCTTTGGGTGAGAATCCCAGATTTTGGAAAGAAGGAAGCAGAATTCGCAGCCTCCTTTCCTAGTCCCGTTAGGACTCATAACTACACCATAAATCTATAAGAACTCATCCTTAAACTCTTAGGAAAGGTTTATCAACAAGTTGGGGTCGAGAGTAGCAAGTTTGGAGCGCTGGGGAAGTGGAGAACGACTGGGGAAAATCTTGGTCTTCCTCAACTTCGCTCTGCATCAACCCAGAAATCTGCAAAGAGCTCTTAGCATTCGAAGGTAGGTGTTCTTGGGCCAAGATTAAAGAAAACCAACACCATCATGTAGATCCTTGATTATGGGTTCATTTGCACTTGGTTTGACAAGTTTTCATGGAGTATACATTGTGTATTCGTAGTTTTCCCTAAGTCGCGCACAGTTAGGGCTTTCCCCGTTCTTCTTATTTTGCATGTGATTTTATATCGAATTAGCCCAAACTTCCTTCATGAAAGTTCTTCTACTTGACATCGAGATCATCTTTTATGTTGGACATTTTATCCAAAAGTCTTTCGTTAGATCATTATAAGCATGGTAAGAGAGTCTCTGCATGATACTGCGATTTTGGGCTGCACTTAGCTTTATGTTCTTCACATGTTTTATCAGGATTAGAACCTAATTTGATCAAACCCCAACATAAAAGTTCTTCTACTAGTTGTCCTCGTCATCTTTCATGTTGAACGTTTTGTGTAAATGACATTCGTTAGAGTGTTACAAGAGGGTAAAGTGAATCGCTGCATGAGACGTGGTTTCTGGTTACACCTGACTCATATTTTTTTTTCTGGAAGGGCCACTAGTGTCGACACTACTTGATCTAGTGTCGACACACTGTCCCAAAACAGCCCAGAAGGTGTTCTGGGAAGGTCTCTAGTGTCGACACTACCTGATCTAGTGTCGACACACAGTCCCAGATTGGCCCAGGAGGTGTTCTGGGAAGGGTCTCTAGTGTCGACACTACCTGATCTAGTGTCGACACTACTTGACCATTTTGCCTTGAATTTGAAGCATTGTGTCGACACTACTGGATCCCATGTCGACACCACTTGATCATTTTACCTTGTATTTGAAGCATTGTGTCAACACTACTTGATCTAGTGTCGACACTACTTGACCAGTTCTGCATTACTTTGCCTTGTGTTTGAGGCATTGTGTCGACACCAGTGAGGGGTGTGTCGACACTACCCTTACAAAAAAAATTGCATATTTTGGGTCTGATCATTTCATGATGTCTACTAGCATGTGCATGAGGTTATATAGTATGCATGGACCTAAAAGAAATCAACCCATTGAAGAAAAATGGTAATGATACGAATATGATTTTAATGTGTAATTGTGATTGTCCTTATGTTCATTGGATTACCTTGTGATCTTTCCTCTTTGTCAACTGATATGATAAGAATATGATATGAATGTGGGGTGAATACATGTTAGTATGGACTTGTTAGTGGAGTTAATGTCATGATTTGCATATGAGTTTCAATAGTTACATGTTTTCCGATGTTCCATTAATTAATTGTCCATATGCATACATGCTAGGAAGATCCGTGACTCGTCACTTACACTTTTGCGTGAATAGGCACACCCTCCTTGGGGAAAATTGAGAGCACATGTTCTGAATATGATCTGTCTTTAGAAACATCCTCATGTCAAGACATTAATGAGTTATGAAACTTAAGATACGTCGTTATCCTGCCTTGTTCTCTTGAGCTATTTGTCATACCTTGACTCTATGAATGATCATGTTCCTTTTACCATGCGCTTGTCATTGAAACTCTGTGGCCATAATATGAATATGTTTGTTCGGCACAATATGGGACTTCGGTCCATTTGACTAATGCCGGTGAAAAAAAAGGGGCCTGGTCCGGTCCTGGGGAGGAGCACCCCAACGTACTTATTAACCGCGGGAGTATGGACTTCTGGTGCTTGGCATAGCACAAATAAATAAGCAAGAGTTGTGAAAATTGTGTCTTCGTTTGATATGATAAGTTTGATTTGATCTAATATGATAAGATTTGATATGATACGTCTGTTCACGTGAATACGTGATATCTGTGAATATGGCCAATCTCTTTTGATATGATTCTACTCTTGAAATATCTGTCCATTGTATATGCAATTCGACATTTGATCTGATATGATATCCGTTCTACTCTGCTATTCAATCTGTTAGTATTGCATGCATTGTCATCATATTCATGTGCATATCTGCCTATTTAAAATGTTAATCATGTATATTAGTACCCACACAATATTGAGATGTAAATCCTACTGAGCTAGTTCGCTCACCCCTATCAACCTGCCCCTTTTCAGGTAGTGATGAGGAACCATTGGAGTCCGATGGGGCAGGGCAAGAGTGATGAGCACCCGCCATATGAGTAGTGGACAGTTTAGACATAGACATATGAGTAGTCGATGTATTAGAGAAACATTTTATTTGAATAATGAATTCTTTTCAGTGAGTCCTTCTTATGTAAGGTTGTAATTAGTTGAATGAATGGAATAATGAGTACTTTTGATGACATTATTATGGTTTGAAATGTGTGGTTATATGTGATTGTGACTCTGCACTATTCAACTGTGATACGTCTATTTGTATCGTTCACGTTCCCCGGTATTTATTCTGCTGCTAAATATCGGGGCGTGACAGTTGGTATCAGAGCCTAAACTTTAGGGTCCAAGGGAATAGGAACACAGAATGAAACTAGATCACACGAGTCAAAATCTATCGTACCTAATGTGAGCTTGGGTAGAACCATGCGAATAGAAGTCACATGTGATATATTTAGATGATTGACCTATATTATTATCTTGAAGGTACTTATTACCTTAATGGCCGCTGAACATGCCCAGGCTAGGGACATGCAACAAACAATACAGAACTTAACTCCGGCTATCCTGCAAGCCACCCAGGGTGGAGGTAACTGCAGAGCCGTTGATCTCCATCGAAATTTTCGGAATATGGATCCGCCTAGGTTTGGAGGGAGTACTGACCCAGATGTTGCTGAAGACTGGGTTAAGGAAATTGAAAGGATATTCAGGGTCATGCAATGCACGGACCAGAACAAAGTACTGTTGGCGACTTTCCGACTGGAAAAGGATGTCAGGGCATGGTGGGAGTCGGTAGAAGCAACACTGAATAGCCAGCAACTGACATGGGCTCAGTTCATTGAGCAATTCAACACCAAGTACTTCTTTGAGAGGGTCCAGGAGCGGAAAGCAGCCGAATTTGTGGCTTTGAAGCAGAGAGGACTCAATGTGGCTGAGTACGAGGCCTAATTCTCTCGTCTGTCCCGATATGCGGTTCACTTAATTGGGACAGAAAGGATGAAGGCAAAACGCTTTCTGAATGGCTTGAGGCCCCAGTTCATCACTCAACTGGCGCCAATGGACATTCAGACCTATACTGACATGGTAAAGAAGGCTCAGTTACTGGAGGATGTCATGGAGACTGCTGAAAGAATTACGGGAAAATCTGTGAAAAGGGAGCAAGTGTCTTCTACAAGAAGTATCATCCGACCATTGGGAAGAAAAGGCCCAGTGGCGGGGTAAATGAACTAGCTGATAAAAAGCCAAAGGAGTTAGGAAAGCAGATAGTGGTGACGATGGGAGAAAGGTGCAAACACTGTGACAAAGCTAGTCACCGGTCTGAACAATGCTGGAGAGCACAAGGGAGATGTCTGCGCTGTGGGAGTCGTGACCATAGGATCTCGGATTGCCCAATATTGAAAGAACAAGCCCCTCAGGACAAACGTTCGAATGGACAGAAGAGGCAAGGCCGCTTGCAAGCTATTCAGGAACCAGAAGCTGCTGAAGAAGGAGGTATCGTGGAAGGTACACTTACTATTCTTTCCCGACCAGCATATGTTCTCTTTGATACGGAAGCTACGCATTCCTTTATATCTCAAACATTTGTTGATACCCTACCTATGAAACCCGTCCCAATGAAATCCGGAATAGTTGTGTCAACCCTGATTGGTCCTGGCACCAATCTTACAAACCATATGTCATCCAGTGAAGTGTTGATTGAAACCGAAAACCTACCAGCAAATTTAATATGTATGGACATGGTGGGGTATGATGTGATACTGGGAGCAGACTGGATGTCTAAACATGGGGCTAGTATCAATTGCAGGAGAAGTCGGGTAACCTTTAGCCATTACCCAAAACTAGTGTTCACAGGGGATAGAAACCGCAGGAGATTGTCACTTATCTCTGCACTACAAGCCAAAAGGATGATGAGGAAAGGTTGTATGGCCTTTCTTGCTGTTGTTGTCATCGCAAAGAAGGAAGTCAAAGTTGAGGACATCCATGTTGTCAGCGAATACGCTGATGTTTTCCCTGAAGACTTGCTAGGAATTCCTCCTGAGCGAGAGGTCGATTTTACCATCGAGTTGGTTCCTGGAGCAGCACCAGTATCTAGGGCACCATATAGAATGTCCCCCGCAGAACTGAAGGAACTAAAAGAGCAACTGATGGAACTGTTAGAGAAGGGTTTCATCCGACCAAGCACATCGCCATGGGGTGCACCTGTCCTCTTCGTCAAGAAGAAAGATGGGTCGATGAGGCTATGTATAGATTACAGACAACTAAACCAGTTAACTATCAAGAACAAATACCCTCTGCCAGGATTGATGAGTTGTTTGATCAATTATCTGGAGCTAGATATTTCTCTAAAATTATAGATCTCAGATCCGGTTATCATCAATTGAGGATCAAAGGAGAAGACATTCATAAGACAACCTTCCGAAGCAGGTATGGGCATTATGAATTCATTGTTATGCCTTTTGGACTAACAAATGCCCCTGCAGTTTTTATGCAGTTGATGAATAACATTTATCGCCCATATCTTGAAAAATTTGTGGTGGTATTCATCGATGATATATTAATCTATTCCCAGACAAGGGAAGAGCATGATGAGCATTTGAGGATCTCATTACAGATTTTAAGGGAGAATAAATTATATGCCAAGCTAAGTAAATGTGAATTCTGGCTTGAGGAGGTATCCTTTTTAGGACATGTGGTAACCAAGGATGGTATCGTTGTTGATCCATCAAAGGTCGAGGCTGTACTGAAATGGGAAAAATCGACAAGCGTCATAGAGATCAGAAGCTTTCTCGGATTAGCAGGATATTATCGAAGGTTTATAAAGGATTTCTCAAAGATTGCAGTGCCATTAACCAAGCTGACTCGGAAGGAAAACCTGTTTGTGTGGACCGATGAATGTGAAGAAAGCTTTAACAACTTGAAGAAGTGTCTGACTACTGCTCCTGTCCTCGCCTTACCCACTGAAGAGGGAGGATTTGAAATTTATTCAAATGCTTCTGGAATAGGTCTGGGATGCGTCTTAATGCAACAAGGGAAGGTAATAGCTTATGCCTCAAGACAGTTGAAGATTCACGAAGTGAACTACCCGGTTCATGACCTGGAGTTAGAAGCTGTAGTATTCGCCTTGAAGATTTGGAGGCATTATATCTATGGTGAGCAATTTAAAGTCTTTTATGATCACAAGAGTTTGAAATACTTGTTCTCACAGAAGGAGCTTAACATGAGACAAAGAAGGTGGTTAGAGTACCTTAAGGATTTTGACTTTTCCATTCAATATCACCCTGGGAAAGCCAATGTAGTGGCAGACGCTCTAAGTAGACAACCAGGAGCTATGCTAGCTAGTATGATGCTGGGCGAATGGAAGTTACTGTAGCAATTTGCAAGTTTGAACATAGACGTGGGATAGAAGGAAAAACAAGTAATGATTTCAAATCTCCAGATACAATCCAATTTACTGACCGAAATCAAGGAGAAACAGGGACAGGATCCATTCTTAGTTGAGATCAGGGAGAAGCTAGAGCAAAGACCTGACTTTACACTATCAGCTGAAGGAAGATTATTATTCCGAGGTAGAACATGTGTCCCTGATCATGGAGAACTCAAGAAGAGGTTACTAAATGAACCTCATCAGTCCAAGTACACGATTCATCCAGGATCAACAAAGATGTACCAAGACTTAAAAAGGTCGTATTGGTGGCCAAACATGAAGAGGGATGTGGCCGATCATGTGTCATACTGCTTAACATGCATGAAAGTCAAGGCCGAGCATTTCCATACAGCTGGTGGACTGCTACCACTAGAAATCCCGGAATGGAAGTGGGATAGCATCGGTATGGACTTTATCATGGGATTGCCCAAGACTAGAGGTGGTATGGATGCAATCTGGGTAATAGTTGATCGATTGACTAAGTCGGCTCACTTCTTACCGATCAAGAGTACATGGTCAGTGGATGTATTGGTTGCACTATATGTTAAGGAAGTAGTCAGATTGCATGGGGTTCCATCTAACATAATATCGGATCGGGACCCTAGATTTACTTCACATTTCTGGAAGGGTTTACAAGCAGCAATGGGTACTAAACTAAACTTTAGTACTGCCTTCCATCCTCAGACTGATGGACAAACTGAAAGGACCAATTAAATTGTGGAAGATATGCTTCGTGCTCTGGTGCTAGATTTTAGAGGTCGATGGGATGATCAATTGTACCTGATGGAGTTTGCATATAACAACAGCTATCAGGCAAGTATCAAGATGGCTCCATTTGAAGCCTTATATGGCAGGAGTTGCAGATCACCCCTTTGCTGGGAAGAGGTTGGGGAGAACCAATGGGTTGGACCCGACTTAATTGAGGCGACTGTCAAAAAGGTTCAAATTGTCCGGGAACGTCTAAAGATAGCACAATCTAGGCAGAAGAGTTATGCAGACAAGAGAAGGAGAGAACTAGAATTTCAGGTTGGCGAACATGTTTTCTTGAAGGTTTCACCTTCCAGGGGAATACAAAGATTTGGGATCAAGGGAAGTTGAGTCCCAGATTCATAGGGCCATTTGAAATTCTGGAAAGGATTGGTCAGGTGGCGTATAGACTTGCACTACCTCCCCAGCTGGCGAACGTGCATGATGTGTTCCACATATCCATGCTGAGGAAGTACTTATTCAATGCCGACCATGTAATTAATCATGCGGACTTGGAGATTCGGGAGGATCTGACCTATGAAGAGAAGCCGATCAAACTGCTAGATCGGAAGATTCAACGACTCAGGAATCGTACCATACCTATGGTGAAGGTCCAATGGAGTCGAGACGGAGTTACTAACGCTACCTGTGAAATAGAGGACAGAATGAAGAAAAACCACCCAGAACTATTCTCAGGTACGAACTACACCATTATGTGTAAATTTGGGGACCAAATTTTCTTATGTGGGGGAGGATGTAACACCCCGGAAATTTAGTGATTTAGAATTAAAGGAGAATAAAGAAATTCCGTGATTATTGGAACGATAAAACTTACGTACCATTATCGTAGAAGAGAAAACACATCGGGGAAAATTGTAACACGGAAGAATAACCCAACCGTAAATTAAATAAACATGTTGGAGAGACTCACAACATTATGTATTAATAACCCATTAACAAGATTGGGTCAATGGAGTATTTTTGGCCCAAGGATAAAAAATCTGGGACAAGAAAATACCTAGAAATTTGTGTTTGTAATTATGCCATAATTAGAAAGGGCAAGTTAGGGTTTAAATTAAGGTAATTAGTCATGCAAGGTAAGCCAAAACCGAACCCAACCCCAATTGGTGGTTTCCTAAACCGTTGCTACCTCCTTTGGGTGAGAATCCCAGATTTTGGAAAGAAGGAAGCAGAATTCACAGCCTCCTTTCCTAGTCCCGTTAGGACTCATAACTACACCCTAAATCTATAAGAACTCGTCCTCAAACTCTTGGGGAAGGTTTAGCAACAAGTTGGGGTCGAGAGTAGCAAGTTTGGAGTGCTGGGGAAGTGGAGAACGACTGGGGAAAATCTTTGTCTTCCTCAACTTCGCTCTGCATCAACACAGAAATCTACAGAGAGTTCTTAGCAATCGAAGGTAGGTGTTCTCGGGCCAAGATTAAAGGAAACCAACACCATCATGTAGATCCTTGAGTCTGGGTTCATTTTCACTTGGTTTTACAAGTTTTCATGGAGTATACATTGCGTATTCGTAGTTTTCCCTAAGTCGCGCACAGTTAGGGCTTTCCCCGTGCTTCTTATGTTTCATGTGATTTTATACCGAATTAGCCCAAACATCTTTCATGAAAGTTCTTCTACTTGAAGTTAAGATCATCTTTTGTGTTGGACATTTTGTCCAAAAGTCTTTCGTTAGAGTGTTATAATCATGGTAAGAGAGTCTCTGCATGATACTGCGATTTCGGGCTGCACTTAGCTTTATGTTCTTCACATGTTTTCTCGGGATTCAAACCTAATTTGATCAAACCCCCAACATCAAAGTTCTTCTACTAGTTGTCCTCATCATCTTTCATGTTTAACGTTTTGCCTAAATGTCATTTGTTAGAGAGTTACAAGAGGGGAAAGTGAATCGCTGCATCAGACATGGTTCCTGGTTACACCTGACTCATATTTTTTTTTCTGGAAGGGCCACTAGTGTCGACACTACTTGATGTAGTGTCGACACACTGTCTCAAAACAACCCAGAAGGTGTTCTGGGAAGGTCTCTAGTGTCAACACTACCTGATCTAGTGTCGACACACTGTCCCAGATTGGCCCAGGAGGTGTTTTGGGAAGGGTCTCTAGTGTTGACACTACCTGATCTAGTGTCAACACTACTTGACCATTTTGCCTTGAATTTGAAGCACTGTGTCGACACTACTGGATCCCGTGTCGACACCACTTCATCATTTTGCCTTGTATTTGAAGCATTGTGTCGACAATACTTGACTAGTTCTGCATTACTTTGCCTTGTGTTTGAGGCATTTTGTCGACACCAGTGAGGGGTGTGTCGACACTACCCTTGCAAAAAAAATTGCATATTTTGGGTCTGATCATTTCATGATGTCTACTAGCATGTGCATGAGGTTATATAGTATGCATGGGCCTAAAAGAAATCAACCAATTGAAGAAAAATGGTAATGATACGAATATGATTCTAATGTGTAATTGTGATTGTCCTTATGTTCATTGGATTACCTTGTGATCTTTCCTCTTTGTCAACTGATATGATAAGAATATGATATGAATGTGGGGTGAATACATGTTAGTATGGACTTGTTAGTGGAGCTAATGTCATGATTTGCATATGAGTTTCAATAGTTACATGTTTTCCGGTGTTCCATTAATTAATTGTCCATATGCATAAATGCTAGGAAGATCCGTGACTCGTCACTTACACTTTTGCATGAATAGTCACACCCTCCTTGGGGAAAATTGAGAGCACATGTTCTGCATATGATCTGTCTTTAGAAACATCCTCATGTCAAGACATTAATGAATTATGAAACTTAAGATACGTCGTTATCCTGCCTTGTTCTCTTGAGCTATTTGTCATACCTTGACTCTATGAATGATCATGTTCCTTTTACCATGAGCTTGTCATTGAAACTTTGTGGCCTTAATATGAATATGTTTGTTCGGCACAATATGGGACTTCGGTCCATTTGACTAATGCCTGTGCAAAAAAAGGGGCCTGGTCCGGTCCTGGGGAGGAGCGCCCCAACGTACTTATTAACTGTGGGAGTATGGACTTCTGGTGCTTGGCATAGCACAAACAAATAAGCAAGAGTTATGAAAATTGTGCCTTCGTTTGATATGATAAGTTTGATTTGATCTGATATGATAAGATTTGATATGATACGTCTGTTCAAGTGAATACGTGATATCTGTGAATATGGCCAATCTCTTTTGATATGATTCTACTATTGAAATATCTGTCCATTGTATATGCAATTCGACATTTGATCTGATATGATATTCGTTCTACTCTGCTATTCAATCTGTTAGTATTGCATGCATTGTCATCATATTCATGTGCATATCTGCCTATTTAAAATGCTAATCATGCATATTAGTGCCCGCACAATATTGAGATGTAAATCCTACTGAGCTAGTTCACTCACCCCTATCAACCTGTCCTTTTTCAGGTAGTGATGAGGAACCATTGGAGTCCGATGGGGCAGGGCAAGAGTGATGAGCACCCGCCATATGAGTAGTGGATAGTTTAGACATAGACATATGAGTAGTCAATGTATTAGAGAAACATTTTATTTGAATAATGAACTCTTTTCAGTGAGTCCTTCTTATGTAAGTTTGTAATTAGTTGAATGAATGGAATAATGAGTACTTTTGATGACATTATTATGGTCTGAAATGTGTGGTTATATGTGATTGTGACTCTGCGCTATTCAATTGTGATACGTCTATTTGTATTGTTCACGTTCCCCGGTATTTATTCTGCTGCTAAATATCGGGGCGTGACAACTGAAACCACAGGCTTGTTGGCGGGCCATACGGCTGGGAGATGGGTGTCATGGATAGCATCGACTGAATGAGTAGTGGCTATGCTTTTGACTTTGATGATCCGTCCTTTTAAGGGGAACTTAAGACACTGATGTGTAGTGGACAGTACAGATCCCAGTGCTTCTAACCATGGGCGCCCCAGAATGGCCTTAAACATGGGGTCAATGTCAACCACATAGAAGTCTACAGTGACAGCGAGTGGCCCCAGTTCAGCTTGTACAGTCACCATGCCGTGGCAAGATCTTCTAGAGTTATCATGGGCGGCTATGGTGGTTGGCGTCGGTCTTAGCATCCCTTCTGACACGTCACATGCTCTCAGAGTGCTCAATGGGCAGACATTAATTGATGCCCCTGTGTCGACCAGTGCTGCCCCTACTGCTACATGGTTGATGACTAGGGTCACACAGAGCGGGAGCCTCTTGGCTTCAGGGGGTGCTAGTTCATTCTCAGCAAATGTAATCGCCGGCCAACGAGTCACCATGGCTAGTGCACTTGGCAATTTGTCGGCCAGCATATCCTCATTCACAACTACCCTCTGAAGAAAGTTTCTCAATGCTTCTTGGTGCTCCTTGGATTTCTTTATCAACTCCAGTATGGAGATCTTGGCTGGCACATGATCAAGATGCTTGAGGATATCATAGTGTGTTCCAGGTAATGGCTCAATCACCCCCTCGTCTTGTGGTTGCTGTTGAGGTTGTTGTTGGGGTGGTTGCAGGACCTGTTGGGGGTTGCTTTGGCTGGAGGAGGCAGTGGAGATAGGTGGATATGGGCGGCGAAAGGCTCGTCTGCTCTGTAGGGTAGTGGGTTGGTTAAGGGGTTGTCTGGCGGAGGATAACGTGGTGGCGAAAGGTTGGTCCAGCCCAGGTGGTGGCAGGATGATGTGTGTGGAAGCGGATATGACGGATGGTGGTGGTATGGAGACAGGTGGAGCAAGAGGTATGATAGGCGGTAGGAGAGTGGATGGCGTAGCGACTAGCGCAGGTGTTGAACCGATGGGCAGTATGATGGCGTTGGCCAAGGAAACTAAGGGAGAGATTGATTGAGGAGCCATGTTGGCTGGTTGTATTGTTTGGGATTGTAGAGGGTGCTGGTGGTTAATGGCCATCATCTGCTGGACATCGAGTTCATCATCGTACGTCCAGTTTGCATGAGGAGGGGGGTTGTGGATGATAGGGTTCACTTGGGCTGGTTGTTGTGGTGGGTTTGGAGCTGGTGGATGGTTTGGCAAGGGGTTGTGAATGATTCCTAGGTCCTGCAACGGCCGTTGTTGTTGCTGCTGTTGTTGTTGTTGAGGGGGTGGTTGGCGCTGTTGCCTCTACTGCTGTTGCTGCCTCTGCCTTTCTTTGATATCTCCGATAACTTACCGGAGGGCTGTCCAATCCAGTCTGTTCTCCTCATGCAAGTCATATACCAAATCTTTAAAAGTGAAACACTGCTCAATGGTATGACCCGGCTGTCGATGGAACACGCAGTACCTTGTTTGATCCACACTTCGGTTCAATGGCTTTTCCGGAGGGAGTTTGATAGCATCTTTGGAGACCAAAGCCAGGAAGATGTCAGAGAGTGTCTCAGGAAGTGGTGGGTAGTGGGTTCTCCTTGGACCTAAGGGACGCCTTTTCTGGGAGCCATCAGGAGGTGGTACTTGATTGTATCGGGGTGGCTGTTGGCCTTGTGGAGCGTTGGTGGGATTCTGACCCTGGGCAGTATAGGGTAGGCGATTTTGGTTCTTGCCAGCAGGGTTGAATGCACTCACTTGCTCATTTACTTGGACACCCTCGGTGACTGGCCCCTGAGGCTTTCTCTAGAAACGAGACTTCTGGGGTTCGATCATGGAATGGATGGGGGAGTCTTTGAGCTGGGTTTGGATAAACCGGGCCCGACTGTAGAGTTGGTGCATGGTGGTGATATCATTCATTGCTAGGATGTTTCTATAGGCAGGGGTGGCATTAGCAATGATGATCTTGACCTTTTCTCCCTCCGGAAGGTACCCTAGAACTCATGTGGCCATCTACCTCCATCTGTCGGCATATGTGGCGAACTCCTCATCTGACTTCATCTTTTCTGCCATGAGGTCCGTGAGAGAATACTCTGGCCCAACCCTATCTTGGAATTGTTCAAGGAATTTGGCTTTCACTATGGCGAAGTCTTCCGCATCCTCGGGTAGCAGGGAATAGAACCAATCTAGGGCAGGCCCGTCCAGCGACCGGTAGAATAGATATGCCATCAAGCGGCGATCATGCTGGTAAGGTGCGGACTCATAGATGAAATCTTTGATGTGAATGTATGGATTGCCAAAGCCATTGTACTTACGGTACTTTGGCAGCTCAGATGGAGAGGGGACCCATAGGCCATTGAAGTTAGGCATGTGGACATCATGGTGTTGCCTAGGGTCGACTTGCTTTTGAAGCTCTTGGAGCTCCTTCTTAATGGATACCCACTCGGACATTATGTCAGGAGCGGCGGATGGTTGAGCATATAAGGAGGAGGCACAAGACGTCGGCTTGGCACGTGGCTCAAGAGGATGAGGCGAGTAGCAAGGATGATATGGGGGAGACTGGGGCCTCGACTCACGTGGATGGTAATGCTCAGATTCAAAGGGAGTGAATCGAATGGTCCGCGGTCGGATGGGAGTATTGTCGGCTTGTCCCGTGATGATACGGGGGCCGAAGGTAGATGCCATGGGGCGTGAGGCACCCACTCTGGGTGAGGGTGATGAGACGGTCTTTCCTTTGAGGGCCATCATGAGGTTCTAGATTTTGAGATTGATCAAGCTGAGGAATTAGGTGCAGGAGCTGAGCAACTTGATCGTCTGCCTGAGGAAGATGGGCATTCAGTGTCGGGCCACCATCGTCGTGATGGTGACTCTCACTGGCATGGACTGTGGCAACCCAAGGGCGGGTCGACTCCCCAAAGAGATCATGAGGAAGAGATTCCTCGTAGTCTTGGGAAGTATAGAACACGGCATCCTGATTCTCATCATAGACCGGGTTCAGATAGGACTCCATTTTTGGAAAGTGGGCGCACCAAGATGGGAAAACCTTTCAAACTTAAGAAACAACCTAACCTAGATGGACACCTAGTTTCTTAAACAGACAATCCTATGCAAACAAAAGAAAGAGAAAATGTCTCACCCAAAGCAAGCAGTTGGCAATGATGATGCCTTCTTTTATTTGGTTCAAGTTTGCCATTTAATGAGTTTTATTTTTTAGCAAGTTCTCTCAAAAGGAAGGTTTCCTACAGGGAGAAGGCTTCCAACTTCGGGGGTGACTAGGGTTTCTCAAACTTACTAAATGAATGAATCCTAGATCTAGACAGCAACAGGTACAACCAGCCCGACGGCATGTGGGAATCCACGGTCAGCGGGGACTTATGGAGGCCCTCAAGCGAGTTCTCTAGTCGGACACAAGGGATATGTGGCCGAGAGAGCGGGCGTCGCCGAGGAGGACAACCTAAACTACAAATATGGAAATATGTATGCAAATCCTATGTGCACCGGAGTGCATGCAAATTCTAACCTAAGACTAACAAAACAAAAACCGGACTGACCTGCTCTCAGAAGCTAAAGGCGACAGGTAACCTGTCGCGACCAAGATCGCGACAGGAAGCCGGTCGCGTTCCTCTTCGCAGTGGACAGAGAGCAAGATGGACCTGGTTATGCACAAAAACCAAAACAACCCTATAGCATGGAGGATTGACCGACTCTCAGAAGCATGGAACATGCATCAGATGGCTTGAAATATGGATGGAGTACTTGAAGTAAGCCCAAAACACAGAGAGAGATTGAATCATAAGCACTGACCTTATCGCGACGATCAACTTGTCGCCTTCAAGATGGCGACTCTGGCAGCGTCGCCTTTTATCCAGCACACAGGACATCAAAATAATATGAATGAATGAATGGGGAGACAGCACATACCTGATCGCGACGCTTTCACGGTCGCCTTCCTTATCGCGACACCTTCAACGCCGCCTTCTAGACCAGCACAACAGAACACCAAAATAGCATAAAAAATAAACGGTGATGTACTGACCTGATCGCGACGCTCACCTTGTCGCCACCTTTATCGCGACCCTTACAATGTCGCCTTCTCACCTAGAGCAGCAGAACTCAAACGAGCGGTAAAAGTGAACGAAAAAATGCAAAATTCAGGAAAAAACCACACACATGGATAACTAAGAAAGACAGGGGAAGACAGAAACAAGCATGATGGGCATTAGAGGTCCCACCGTGATCGCCAAAAGGTGTAATCATGGGATTTGCTCCCCAAAAATGATGATTATGATAGGGAAAATATAACCGTGATCGCCACCAAAGCAGTTGCCAAGAGAAATAGACGGATGAATAAGGCTAACTACTTCGGAAAGGGAAGAGAAGAAAGAAGACGTACCTGATCCCTATGAACGCGACAAGGTTGGGGCCGCTTTCTGTTGAACAGAACGCGACGGGCCTCTTGTCGTCTTCTGGATCGCGACAGCAGGATGGTCGCCTTCTTCTTCAAGGGATGAAGACTGTGGATTTCTCTCTTCCTGATCCTCAGCCGGCCAAGGGGCAGGAGCCTCGTGCTTGTAATGTCTTCAAACACCTGCCAAGAACATCAAAACGATAAACAACCCATTATAGAACTCGTTTGTGATGAATCTACTCCAAAAATATGAAGAAACATGAAACAACTTGGAGGGAACTCACGTGGGGTGGGTTTTTAACCCCTTTGGGTGTTTAAAAACAGTGTGTGTGGAGTGTTTTAATGAAGATCTACGAAGAAAACTACTCTATGCATGCATGAATGAAGAGAAAATTGGAAGAAAAGGGGAGACAGAAAGCATAGTCGAGGAGAAATCACCTTGGAGGGCACTTCCTGGTCGTCTAGAGGCGGAGCACCCTTCTGAGAAGTTGGAGCTCTCTTGGAAACAAAGAAGCAGACGCTGGTCTCCCCCAAAACGACGCTGTATGGAGAGACTTATAGGTGATTATTCTTAGAAGGGCTGATCAGAGAATAATGGGCAATAGTCCAGGTTTAAGCAAGCATGCCCGCGCAAGGGCGATTGGATCTCGGAAAGGATGCATTAAAGAAGATCTCCTCCAATTTTGGTAGGATTTGGACGCGTCTAGGCCAATCAAAAGACGGAATATCCATGAATAGCAAGTGTCCAAATCATCTTCGGAAAGGGTAAGCTGTATGGAGTCCAGAACACGACGGCCTCATGGTCGCGATTAAGATAGCGGTGCCTCGATACGTCGCCTTCCTTTCAAGGAAGGGTGTTTTAAAGGAATAAAAGGCCAATTTATGAACCCGACGTATCGAGGTGTCGCCTTCTGAAGGAAATCGACTATGACTTGAAAAATCGTTACAAGGCCGGATAGCGACAGGAGGGGTGTCGCCTTAAGAATGAGAAAACGACAGGGGAGTTGTCGCCTTAAGGGACTCTTCAGCTTATGGCCATACAAAGTGTCCAACCTCCTAGCACAGGCATCAGATTGACGTACAGTTTGATGTGACGGACTCCTAACCCAGGGAGCTCCGAAATGATGAATATGATTGGGCTATTTTGACCAGAAAGAACCCACCAGGGCGATGAACTAATGAAAAGGATATCATGATCGGAGAAAGCCAGCTTGGCGATGATGAGCCAACATGGGGCATCAATGATATGACAAGAAATTTGACTCAACTTATGGGTCAGAAATGGGTGTCTACACCACCTTGTTCCAATTATTGAGATTTCTGGGGTTTTAGGGACTAAGCTTCATACATTGTTCCTTTGAAATTGATTAAGTTGTTCATGCAAGTCATCTATCCATGAGTTGTGTCACGTCCCGAGAATTACGCAGCGGATGTTAATTTAGATAATTCGAATCGATATCCCAAGACGTGAACAGTTGGCAAATAAGCCTCTAGCTAGCACGCACTAAATATATAACAACATACATCATCATAGGGCCAAATATTTAACTCAATGGAAATTGTATTCAAATCTCATATTTGTTTCAAAGGAACTAATACAGGACTAAGACTCAATAAAAGAAAAAAGTACATTTATTCCTCACTTCCTACTACATGAATCTAACACTCAAAGCAAACTACTATAACTAGACTCATAGTTGGAACGCTCATCACTCGGACGCATTCCCATCCTCGACTTGCTCTTCCTCTTGAATGTCATAATCACCTAGAATGGTTAAAAGTAGAGGATGAGTAAACTAGCCTAGTAGGATTTATATCTCAATGTGCGGGCAGTGATATAAGTGATTAGCAGTTTAGAACTAGGTAAGCATGATGAATGTCATGATATGCATGTACGAATAAAACTCATTAAAACATGATACATGAACAAGCTAAATAGAGTGATCATGATAGAGCAAGATCTAGAAGGATATAACAAGATAGTACTAGCAATATATCACTTTGTACAAGTACGCAAGATTTCACTTGATGTCAATAGCTTTCAAGAACGTGAGATATCACTAATTGCATTAAATGCAGGATGGCCATATCACACAAGCAAGAAAGCAAGAACACACGAGCACGATCATGTAACACTAATCAGGCACGTAGACACTAATGTACACCAAGGAAAGATCCACCAAGAATGTACACCAGGACATGTGTATTTGGTTATTGTATCTATCATTCAACATGACACGCACGACTCCCAGTGCAGATGCAACGCCAGTAATCATTATACTCCATGGTTGATATTATATTTATGACTCTTCGTCATTGGGGCTAGACTAGAGCCCTTGGACACTCACCGTGCCCGGTCAGCATCTAACTTAAATTTAAATGTAGATACCCACAGTCATTAACAATGGCCAATGAGAGTTTCAAGATTTAAGCATGTGTAATGTCATGTTCATGATGATGATGAGAATAGGTAATAAGTAAAT
>CM024753.1:119869693-120062336 GCA_014218235.1 Colocasia esculenta | reverse complement strand
CCAGCCATGTTCTAAGATAGCCGGATAATTCCCGCTGCTTATTCGTCCAGAATGGGTGTCTCTTTACCTTGATGCCCGCTTTTCATCTCATTCCGCTTCATTCCACTGCATCGTCATTTCATGCCATCTTCACTCCACTATCACTCCACTCCCCTGCAAAGCAGGCATCAAGCAGGGGCAATCTATAGACACCCATTTTTGACCCATAAGTTGAGTCAAATTCCTTGTCATATCATTGATGCCCCACATTGGCTCATCATCGCCAAGCTGGCTTTCTCCGATCATGATATCATTTTCA
Source organism: Colocasia esculenta (assembly GCA_014218235.1). Classification (NCBI taxonomy): domain Eukaryota; kingdom Viridiplantae; phylum Streptophyta; class Magnoliopsida; order Alismatales; family Araceae; genus Colocasia; species Colocasia esculenta. The sequence continues at coordinate 120,062,038 of CM024753.1, read as the reverse complement.
TTAGTTCATCGCCCTAGTGGGTTCTTCCTGGTCAAAACAGCCCAATCATATTCATCATTTCGTAGCTCCCTAGGTTAGGAGTTCGTCACATCAAACTGTACATCAATCTGATGCCCGTTCAAGGAGGTTGGACACTTTGCTAGGCTAGAGGCAGTAAGAATCATGTTAGCATATGCGTGTTCCAAAGAATTCAAACTATTTCAAATGGATGTCAAAACTGCCTTTCTAAATGGTTATATCAAAGAAGAAGTCTTTGTTTCACAATCTCCTGGATTTGAAATTCCTGATAAACCTAACCATGTTTACAAATTGCACAAAGCTCTCTATGGTTTGAAACAGGCACCAAGAGCGTGGTATGACCGACTGAGCAATTTTTTAGTTAGTAAAAACTACTCCAGAGGTACGGTGGACCAAACTCTCTTTACAAAATGTGTTCACAATCATATAATTGTTGTTCAAGTTTATGTGGATGACATTATCTTTTGTACCACTAACCCCTCACAGTGTGAAGAATTTTAAAACACATGCACAGTGAGTTTGAGATGAGTTTAACGGGAGAATTACAATTTTTCCTTGGCTTACAGGTCAAACAATATGAAGATGGTTTCTTCATCATATAAGAGAAGTATGTCAAGGAGCTACTGAAGAGGTTTCAGTTCGAACAAGCTAAGTCAGCATCTACACCTATGAGCACAAGTGTAAAACTGGAAAATGATGAAAAAGGTAAAATGGTAGATGCAAAACAATACAGAGGTATGATTGGCTCTCTCCTTTATCTTATTGCAAGTAGACCAAACATTCAATTTAGTGTTTGTCTTTGTGCTAGATATCAGTTTAGTCTTAGAGAAAGCCATTTGATTACAGTTAAGAGGACTTTTAGATATCCTTCGAGTACATTTGATTTGGGTTTATGGTACCCAGCTAATTGTAATGTTGATTTGATTTCATATTCTGATGTTGACTATGCTGGTTGCAAAATTGATAGGAAAAGCACTAGGGGGTATTGTCAATTTTTAGGAGGCTGCATAGTGTCGTGGGCATCAAAGAAGCAATACTCGGTTGCATTGTCCACTAAAGAAGCAGAATATGTTGCTGCAGGGAGCTGTGCAGCTCAAGTGTTGTGGATAAAAAGTCAATTGTGTGACTACAATATTGACATTGGATGCACACCTATCTTATGTGACAATACTAGTGCCATCAATCTTTCAAAAAATCCAATTCAGCACTCTAGAACAAAACACATTGAAATAAGACATCATTTTCTGAGAGATGAAGTTGCCAATAAGAACCTTGAACTCAATTTCATTTCAACTGAAAAACAAGTGGCTGATATATTCACAAAACCATTGACAGAAGATAGATTCACATCATTGAGAAGGGAACTAGGCTTATGCATAATTCAATGAATTTCATGCTAAATTTAGGAATAATTGACCTTTTATGTAGTGACTATGTGGTATATCAAATGGTGAAATGTGGAAGGACAAGTCCGACTTGTTTGGAAACTATCATTATGCGTGAGAAAAATTCTCCACCAAGTATCCGTAGCCTTCTTCTACATAAAGGTCATTAAGAAAAATTTAAAATCTCAAATAAATATTCAATGACTTGCATGTTGATGTATGCTTGATCATGTTTATACTCTCTTTGTGCAAACTGCTTGACATGAACATCTCTGAATTGCTTGAATGATCATTTCAATACAATGCATACATTATAGGGGAGTAAGTCAAAAAAAACTTTTGATTGTAATGCTTGAGGGACATCCCATCATATCTATCTTGTCAACAACTCCCACTAAGCTTGTATACAGATGATCCTTCTTCAAAAGCCTCAACTCTATGATTTCAGCATCTGTCGACAGTATGAATCTTGCTGTCGACAGATCACATTTTCCATAACTCTCTGCTTGCTGTTTCTCAGTGCTTTTCGACACACATACCTCCTATCGACAGATGCCTTGCATTCTCCTGAGTTCTTCTCAGCTGAGCTCAACTATGAATGTGATTGTTCATTATCTTATAAAAAGGGGAGAATTGCGAACTTATGCTTCATTACAACCTTTCATATTCCCATAGTTGAAACGACACTGAATTAATCACAATGATTTGGAAATAATGATCTGTGAATGGGTCTAGGTTTGTATTATCTAGAACACACTGAACAAATCTAATTTCTTTAAAATAACTCTATTGAATAACACCTTTGTGGATGCTCTTATTTCTGAAATGGTTTGATAAGTAAGAAGATTCTTGAACTTTATCTTCTACATTAGCCTTTGACCTCAAACATTCATTGAACTTGGTGTGTACATCACAAAATGGAGAAAATCTACCTATTTTTTCAAAAAAAAAAAAAGGGGGGGGGGGGGGAGGCAGAGCAATGATAGTTCACATACTGAGTAACCGGGGACATTGACATCACAAATGTCTATTCTTAAGTCAAAAAGTCAAACTGTTAACTCTGTACAATGGTATGATGGTTAACTACACTATGAAACTGGGGGTATTGGCATCACAAGTGTCTACCTTCACGTCAAAAGGTGTATGTAAACTAAATTACCACCTACCCCTGAGCACCATGAAAAATTCATGAAAAACTAAAATAGAGTGCAGCGCCCATGAATCCAATCAAGATCAAACCTCATGTTTCTTGTCAAATGCTAAATTGAATATTCACTTCAAGCATCAACTAAACATCACCCCACAAAGACATAAGTAACTCTTTCACAAAGATTTCATTCAATGAGTTATTCTATAAAAATCTACTTTGTAAAGTGCATTCTATATGCTACAATAATCACGATTCTCGGAATATTATCTCCAAACCATTGTGCAAAATCAAATGCATTAATACTATTGCTTATGACAACTTATAATGAGTGTATCTCACAGTTCTCCCTCTTCAAATTTGTTCTAAACACTCATTCTCCACTCATACTTGTCAAAATCCCATTCTGTTGTAACTTTTCACAGTATCCATCGACAGATGCCTTGCGCCTGTTGACAGTCGGAATCCTGTCTTGCCTAGAACTTGAACCGGTTCATATTATGTCCGGTTTGTTGCCCAGCTAGCTATCCCAGAGGGGGGGTGAATGGGATATTAAAATTTTGATCACTTTAAAACCTGTCCATAAAAACAATCACACAAAACACACTTCGATAGATGTTAGTGTTAGTGAGAGTTAACAACAAACACACACAAAGCAATCACACTACACAAGGATTTATCCTCGTTCAGATCTCCTCTCCACAAGAGTCCTACGTCTAGTCTCTGAGCAATACCTTAGGATTTCACTACCCAAGGGTATAGTCCCCCTCAAGGACACTTACACACCCAGCCGCAGCTGGTCTTCTCTTCACAACCCAAAGAGGAAATACAACACCCTGGATCTCACCAGGTATTCCTTCAACACGAAGGGAAATAAACACCCTGGAATCCCCAGGTCTTCCTTCAACACGAAGGGAAATAAACACAAGAATGTGTTCAGGAAGACAAGCCCCTGGACCAAGCTAACAACACAATGCTTGATCCGAAGAGAATGCTGAGAGGAAGAAAATGAGTAGTAATGAACTCTCTCAGTACACAAAAATGCTCTCTCTAAGATCTACACTCGATGCAGAGAGCTAAGAGCTAGACAAGCAAAGGAGTGAAGCTTGGCTCTTTCAGATGCTTGCAGAAAGCTTGTAAAAGATTGTCGTGAGTGTTCTCTCAGTTTCTGGAGCTTCAGTCTTCTATATATGTCTTTCATTTGAAAATTGAACATTGAAGTGTCTGTTATCTCTAAGATCTTGTTTACGTTAGACTGCATGGCACTGTAGAGCTTTCAGTCAACGGTCGTTAGCTTTCCATGAACGCAAAGAGAGAGAATCATCTTTGATAGCCTTCGGCTTCTATTGTGTCCAACGTTGTATCGAGATGTGCTGTCAGAGACCTGCACGCATTAAAAGCTTAAACGATAGACAGCTAAGCTGTCTCTCGGTGTAAGTCAACGTTAAGAAGGGTTTTATACCGAAATGGAAATTCCATTCTGTTCTTCTAAAAAGATGTTTACAGTATAAGCATGGAAATAGAGGATATCGTTTGCATGCAGTGCAGTGACATGTTCAATCATAATAAATGCATGTATGTGAGAGAAAATCGAGGGAAGACTTTGACTTACAACCTATTTAAATATTAAGTCGTTATGAACCAAGGAATTGTTGTGAGCATGACTTATAAAATCGTTGTGCAAATTAGTCGTTATCTATGCGAATCGTTGCACATTCATAAACAAATCGATGCATATATAAATCATTATACAATCATAACCAAATCGTTGTAGAGAGAAATCGTTATGATAGTATAAGCAAATCATTACGAGCAAGTCATTATAATCAAATCGTTATAAACGAATCGTTGTGAAATATTGTTATAAGCAAATCGTTGTTTCACTTATCGAGTCGATGTAGTGAGCAAATTGTTGTTTGCTGTATCGAATCGTTACGGCGACCAAGTCGTTGTTGTAACTTATTGAATCATTACAGTGACCAAGTCGTTGTTGTAACTTATCGAATCGTTATGAAAGATCAAATCGATATGTGACTTAAAGAATCGTTATAAAAACCAAATTGTTGTGAGAGCAAGTTGTTGTTCTCACTTATCAAATCGTTATAAAAAGCAAATCGTTATGCTTGAGCAAATCTTTGTGAATATAAGCAAATCGATGTGAGAGAATCGTTGTTCTCACTTATCGAATCGTTATGAAGGCAAATCGTTATGCTTTCTTAGCGAATCGTTGTGAGAGCAAATTGTTGTTCTCACTTATCAAATCATTATGAAATAAAAATCAAAATAAATTGGAATGATTTATGAAATCGTTATGAAATCACAAAATCGTTACAACACATAGAAAATCGATCTGTACTTAGATAAATTTTGTGCTTTGAACTTAAAAGCTAAAGGATGATAAAACACTTACTGATTTTGCTTGTACTTCCTTGATTTTTTTTTTATGCTCAAATCTCATAGAAAAACTTGTAAGTTTAAACTATATCTGATTTTTGTTAACCACCAAAATAGATATGTAATTTATTTTAATTACATGGGGATAAACTGATCATCACGGTTTTTGTGGGTTCTTCCCATTTTAAATGGGTTTAAAATAACCCTAAAGGCTGGCCCATGACTCTTCACCCCCTCACCTTCCTCAACTGTTACTTCCCTTCCTTCTTAAACCAAACCCTTTTTGATCTCTCAACTTCACCCTCTCCATCCTCTCCCTCTGCTACCACCCTGCTCCTCTATTCCTCCTCCGACTCAATCTGCTCCTTCTGCTATCCCTTCACCATGTCTCAAAGGCAGAAGATGGTTGCTTCCCATCAAAGAAGATCCTCGCACAAAGCCGGCGACAGCTCTAGGGCTCCAGTAGAGTGACGAAGCAAGCACCGGGTAGACCATAACCCAGAACTCAACGTCCCACAGAACCTGAAGCTATCTAAAGTTCATGGTGTCTTCAAGAAAATTATGCAGCCCAGATATGTGGACTTCCCATCTGTGGAAGATATGTTCGAAGGCATGGAACCTCTCTTTGCCAAACAAGGTTGGATTCCCTTCTTGAAGTCCGAGAAGAAGTATTCCCCCACAGCAGTCACTGAGTTCTTCAACAACCTGGGGATGATAGATGATCAGGACCTCTACACCACTATCAAGGGTATTCCATTTCAACTCACCCCCAATCTATTCAGTCGTGCCTTGCAAATACCCAACACGGGGGCTGATATTCTCCTCACACACCTTAATCCTTCTAAGTACCATACCCTCATTACTCAACAACCCTATGACACCACCAAAGCCATTGCCAAGCTGAATGCCAACACATTTCCACCTCTCCATCGCATGATCCATCACATCTTCAATACCCTCATTGCTCCAAAGGATGGTAGTAGAGAACTCGTCACCGAAGTCCACAAAAATCTTTTCTACTACTTCCTTCAGGGTCAGCAGATCAATTTGCCCAATCTCATGTTTGACCTCATCAAACAATGCTTCAATAATCCCAAACGATCAATGCCTTATGCTTGTCCCATCACTACTATCATCTCCTTTGTTGGAATTCCACTCAATGCGGGTGAGTTTGTCACCCTCAAGACTAGGAGTGCCAATGACATTACCACTGCTCATAGGATGGGCTACAAACTGATTGATGTTAGAGTCACCCGGACTCTCAAAGGACAAGCAGCTGAAGAAGAGCATGGTTCAGATGAAGATGAGGATAGTAAGAGGAACCTCCCCAAGGACACCTTGAGATCTCTAGTGCTCTAGTGGAGATGAAGATGTACAATAGCTCCCTACTGAGCCAGACACTCAGCATGCCCCTGCAAGCTCCAGTCCCTAAAGACTTGAAACAATTCTTGGCTGATCAAATGCTCCAGTTCCAAACATCCATTACTCAGCATATCAACAATAGATTTGATAAGCTCACTCAGCATGTGAACACTCAGTTGGATGCACTTGAGGAAAATCAAGCTCAGATTCAGAGGCATTTAGATCATCTTTCTTCTTTTGGTGTTCAAGGTCCCTGTCATCCCACTCCTTCTGGGGATGACCATCATTAGCAATGTTTAGGATGCATTTCCTTTCTGAAGGGCAAATGGGTTGTTTGGTTGTCATTTTCAGGTACCTCTGTTGCCATGTAATGCAATGCCAATGTACTGTATGCAACTCGAGTTTATCAATGAAAACAACTCTTGTTTCCTCTATGATCTCTTGTTTTTCTATCTTTTTGAATGTTGTCAAAAAGGGGGAGACTTTGAGTGTATTTTTGTCATCATCAAAAAGGGGGAGAATGTTGAGTTATGCTTGCATGACATTCATGATAATTGTATGTTTTTTATGATGACACAACGTGATAACATGACACAATGACATAATGTGCTAAAATGAAACAATGACACAATGTGATAAAATGACAAAATGACATAATGATAAAATGTCATGCCATAATGACAAAATGACTTAGACAATGCCTACATGATATCTAATTTGAAGCTTCTTTTTTGTATGAAATTAAATTGAATAGGTAGTGCACAACTTGAAGAAACCTTCAGAAAAAAAGGTTCTGAATAGAAGACTTCAAGCAGTAGCTGTCGATAGCCTCCCTGCATCTATCGACAACCACTGAAGACCTTCCAACAAGAAGGTTCTGGAAAGCAGCTGTCGATAGGCTAGGACTCACCTGTCGATAGCCACTGAAGAATTTCACTTCAAGGCTTCTGGAAAATCAAGACAAGCAGCAGCTGCCAAGATGTGTCTGTCGACAGCTCAGCCTATGGTTCAGAAATCTAGTTCTGGAAGGCAGATGTGCTGCAGTATTTGTCGACAGCCACCAGTTAAGTCACCACATGTGAGAAACATGTGATCTTTCTTAAGGATTTCTTTTTCCTCATACACAAGAGTTGTATGAGACTAGGACACTCCTATATATAGATCTTTTAGCCTCCTTTTTGAAGTAAGCAACTTCCACATCAATTCCTAAGCCTAGAAGAACAAGAAGAAGGTTCCCTATTCTCTGCTCCAAGTCTCAAGCATCAACAATAAGGAGATCTATCTCAAAAGACAAGGTTGGAGCAGATTCGTCCACAAGGCTTAAGCATCAACATTAGATCTTCTGCAACTTGAAGTCTGAAGATCTTCTGGACGAAGGACTTGAAGAGTTCATCCATTCAATCTGTTTCTTTCACTCTGAACTCTTCCAAAACATTAACTTTTTGTTTCGCGTGTGTGTTGTTGGTTTGAGCAATCCTTGTGCTTATTCCAAATGTGTGTGGGTTGATCTGAGATCTTGTTCATCTCAGATCTAGTGTGGTTTAGTTGATTGTGTTGAACTTGATTGATAAGCAGTTTGGCGTGTGTGTGGGTGGACGGTGGACGTAGGATACACAAGTTGTGTAATATGAACCACCTTAAATCATCGTGTCCTATGGTTTTCCTTGATCTACCACTAGATGTTTGATAGGCACGATAACTTATTCACACATCCTCCATACTGCTAATCTTCTAAACACATTCTATACACATGTTTAGACTAAAACTTGATCTACATCCTTACAAGTTTTTCGCAATCTGTCTTTATCTTAAAAGTGAGGTCTACTCGCTAATAATTTGTGGTAATCTATTCACCCCCCCCCCCTTCTAGATTCCCGTTATAACTAATTCCGCATACTCTGCACTAAGGACTTCTTTCATGATATGAAAAGTGTAACGACCCGACCTCCCGGACCCCCCCCCCCCCCCCCCCCCCCGCCAAGGACCCCGAAGGTCGCACCGCCACCTACGGATCCGAAGACCCAGAAGGGTTAGAATTTAGTTCAGTGAGATAAGTAATGAATTCAAATAACTATAACAAGAAAGTTCATATATTAATAAGGAAATTATGTACAACATGTCCCAAATAAAACTACAGGTACAGAAAGATAGGTGCAATCATTAAGGGGCATACCCCAAGGACTTGCAAAAAAGGCAACTCTTAACTAACACAGCACAAGCGCTCACGCTCACAACTTACACTGGTGGCAATCTGCGGTGCAACAAACCACCACCACCACCGTCCCGCAACAAACTCCTACGACAACGAGTCCCTACCTGAAGAGAGTAGGGGGGTGAGCCTCGCGAACAAGGCTCAGTAGGGATAACCAGTCCCTTACTAGCCAGAGCAGTAAGAATTCCAACAAAAGTGGAAGCAAACTACTCTAGCTACAGAGTACTACAAAGCAGCGGAACAGAGTAATGCCACGACCCACAACCAGTGTCGGGCCAAACATGACTCCAGTAGAACCAACAGAGTCAAACACAATGCAGAAGCAACACCTCGGCACGCACCCACCGAGACAGAGAAGCTCACAGAACACCGAAGCAACCACGTGAGACCAGAGTCTCACGACACAAGCACCCAACATCCCAGACCTCCACGAGGTCAGGAAGGAACAACCAGGTGTCACCACGAGAGACACCGAGCAACCATGTGAGAAACAATGTCTCACCACAGGCACGATCACCTCAGACCTCCACAAGGTCGACGGCCCACAAGAAGAACCACTCAAGACCTCGGACACTCCATGAGGTCAGAGAACTACACCCTATAGTGCCACCACGGATGGCACCAAGGAACGGTTTACAAAACCAGCGATCGGATGTCTACACAAGGCACCCCGAGAGGTCACGCAACGCTGAAACCGCAAGCACAGCCCACGAGGCCAAACCAACCAAGCCCACGACACTAGACACGGCTAGGCTACAACCACCGTGTAGGCAAGGGCAACGAAACTCACTTAGAAACAACGTGAGAAACTCTGTCACAGCAAGAGCAACCAAGCCACTGCCACAGGCAGCTAAGAGGAGGACACACCGTCCACACCTCTAACTAGCCAGCCACTGACTCCTGCCTACAACCTCCCTAGGTAGAGTGAGGCTAGTGAGCCACAGCAGAGAACAACTAACAAACCACCACAGCCCGGCCGAGTTGCGGCCCCACGCCTACCCTCCCTACGCGGCTCCGGAACCAATGCAGAGCGAGGCAGTGAGAAGGACTAGCTGGTCCACACATGTAAAAACGCCTCAACCACCTTGGAGACACAGACACATCTAAGGGAGCTCCACAAGCGACTCTACACTGCTGCCCACCACCGTTTTCCCCTTAGCTCTGGAGTCTGCCACACTAGGCTGTCAACTCGAGCACGCTCGTAGCCCGGAGAACTCCCTCAACAAGCTTCCGAGGATGGGGGTCCCAAGAAATGGAGACAACCTCTGAACGGGACAAGCCCTCAAGTGCAAAGCATCGAGCGAAAGAGAATAGGCGGGGCAACCACCACAAAAACCGGCACAGCTGGCTTGTAACCAAGACAAGCCCAGTAGGCACAGGCACGCACGGCTCCCCTCCCGGAACACTCAGGAGGGACATCGGCCAACGCCGGCACACACGGCACGGCCAAAAAACCCGGAACACCACGGGACAGTACAGAAACCATCGCTCTTCTAATAATCGATTGACAGTCAGACAATCTATTATTAGACAGACGCGAGCCTCCTAGCACCGCCGCTAGGACACAGCAACGAAGGTGTCACCTTCGGTCAACTGAACGCAGTGAGCCAACCTGCCGCGTTCCCTACCAGAAGGTCCTAAGGGCAACCCTGCCCTAGGGCACACGCTGACACACCAACGAGGCCACGGAAACACCCGAGGCAAGACTGGAGCTGTCGCGCCCTCCTAGCCCGTCACGATGCCATCACGAAAGGAAGGGCAACCGCAACAAGCACCATGTTGCGACAGGGAAATGCGTCGCAAAAACAAGCTTGTCGCGACAGGAAACTAGGTCGCGACACGATCTTATCGCGATGGCCAACTGCTCTGCGATAAGGTCGCGGCCGACCAGGACGACGCCTCCTCCTTTGATGTCGCGACGTGCACGGCGGTCGTGACATCAGTCGGGAGGCAGACCGTCGGGATGCTACATCTCGGGGTCGCCCACACCCTAAAACGCACACCACAACGGGGAGGGGAGCATGGGGAAAGCTGTAAAGCTATCTACCAACACAAAAGGACTCCCAATCACCTGGATTGGAAAGTGCACAAGAGATCCCTACCGATTTTGGAAGAATCGAACCCCAAAGGGCCTTGACGACACCACGGCCGCCACCTCCTCGCTCCACGATGCCACTCCAGCTCCGCCACGAGCCGCCGCCACTCTGCCAAGCTCCAACCGCTGGAGGAAGAGAGGGGAAAAGCATCCCCTCCTTAGAGAGGAGGAGGGAAAGGAGAAAGACCGAAAGGAGGGGGAAAGGGGTGCCGGCCAAGGCTTTAAGGCATCGGCCCCCAAGACGCGACGGGGCGGGGCATCACGTCAACAACCTTAACATGACAGCCGCCTACACCGCGACCAGAACGCATCCCTCTGGGACGCTGCGACAACCTGACAGGTTGCTCTGACCCGCCTGCCACCCTGACAGGCGTCAGACGACCAAAAAGTAGAATCTTGTTGCGACCCGTTGACTGGGCACGACAGGAATGCGACGCACAAGGTGGTTGCAACCCGGATGGCTGTCGCGTCGGGCACCTCCGACGTGACACTAACACGTCACCCAAGCCAGACGCGTTAGTTGCCAGTCATCCAACACAACAAATGGGAAGCTGGAAACCCAGGATGTTACAAAAAGAGCTGGAGCCAATGGATCCCCTTGTCGTAAACCTCTTGTAGTCTTGAAATAACCAGATAGCAACCATTAAATACTACAGAAAACCAACAGTTAGATACTAACATGGCAATCAGAGAAGTGACCCTGGTGGAGAAGCCGAGCTTCTTCAAAACAACCAATAAAAAGTCCCATTCAACCCTATCATCAGTTTTCATCATATCAAGTTTGAAGACAACGTTATGCCCCCTAACTTTCATCCCAAGGTCTCTCTTTAGCTGGCGTAAAAGAGGTATGTTATCAAGAATAGACCTGCCTTTAACAAATGCACTTGTTCCTTAGAAATAATACAGGGCAGAATTTTAGATAGGCAGCTAGTTAAGATTTTAGACACAATCTTATAGCAAAAATTGCATAAAATAACAGGGCGAAAGTCCCCCAATTTTTTTAGGCCTTTGAACCGTAGGGACTAACGCAATGATGGAAGAGGTTACCCCTTTAGGAAGTGGGAAGCCACGAAAAAAACCTTGTGGAGATAATTTTCCAGCAATCTGTATAAAAATACCCTGTGAAACCGCTCGGACCTGACGCACAGCTTCCATTCATTTCCCACACAACTTTTTTAATTTCCTCTTGCAGAGGGATAGCACAAGGAGAATTGTTTTGATCTGAATTGATCATATTAGGAATAACATCCAGCAAAGCATCATAATCATCAACTTCCTGATCTTGATTGCGGCTAGTACTAAGTTTATCTTAGAAAAAGGTAGCAGCTTCTTTGCACAGGACCTCCTGGTCATCATACAGCACCCCATTTAATTCTAGATTGTGTATAAAATTCCGACGACAGTTCCCTTGAACAATAGCATGGTAAAAGGCAGTGTTCCTATCTCCATTAGATAACCAATTAATCCTCGCCTTCTGGGACCAAAACTATTCCTCACAACTTAAGGCATGTCGTAGATCAGCATTGGCCTTAATGAGAGAAGATCTATTATACTCCGTGGGGTCATTATCAAATTGTGCTTGTTTAATCCCCACCTCAGTTTCAGAATTGTAAACATTCTCATTAACATCACCAAACACCTGCTTGTTCCACTCCCTGAGAATACTTTTAATAGCCATTAGCTTGATATGTAGCTTCTCAAAAGCATTTGGATCCAGATATCAACCTTATTCTATGCTTCAGAGATCGTCACCTCAAAAGAAACATGATTAGCCTGCATGGATTGGAAGATGAACCTAGAAAGCGGACGTACCACTTCAGTCAGCAAGACAAGCAGAGGCGCATGATCTGAAGGGCCTCTAGGTAAATGTTTAACTATGGAAGTAGGAAATTTCTGTTGTCAGTTATGATTAACCAATACCCTATCCAACCTTGCCATGACTGCAGACTGGCCAACCCGCTTATTACTCCAAGTGAAAGCTGAGCCAACAAACCCTGCATCCATCAAAGCTGTCGCAGATGTAAAAGAGTTGAAATCTATCATAGAGTTTCCATTAGGGAGCAAACCTCCCCTTTTTTTAGACGGTTGGGCCACGCAGTTAAAGTCTCCTCCCAGAATCCATGGTGCATCCACTGTCATCGAGAAGTTGAGCAGAAGATCGAACAATTCCCAGCGAATATCCTTACAGCAGTCACCATAAACAGCAGTAACCACCCCTTCATAGCCATTGGTGATGGACATATGTTGATCTGAGCTCTCTATCAGCTGTACATGAATCTGATTTTGCCATAATAACCAAATCGTAGACTCTTCACCTTTGTTACCTAGCACCTCATCCATCTTCAGGTAGCGACCTAACGTAGAAGCCCTACTCAACGGAACCTTTGTTTCAAAAATAGCCACTATAGGTATTTTATGTTTTTTTATCAACATTCTGAGATGACTTTTTGAACTCCTGTTAGAAATACCTCTTATATTCCAAAATATTATTGTGTTATTCATGACGAGGTGCAGCCAGTAGAAGTCTTCAAAGCCCTGGTTCTTGCTCCGGTACAGACACCTGCCTCTTTAGAAATAACCGTACCATCTTTAGCAATGGTCACCTCAGGCAAGAATATATTTTCTGACATGGCGATTTTCCTCATTCGAAGGCAACTCAGAGTCTGATACATTTTGTGGTTGCTTTCCTTTATAGTTCATTTCACTTTCTAATACTGGATGAGTGAGACTTCCTCTTTTCACAGACTCCCTTCCACCGTCTGGCAGTAGCACCACCAGCTGCAACTCCATCACCGGCATGGAAGATTCTGCATGAGTATCATGTTCCACCGGACCTTCATATTTTTCCTTTACTTCTTCTTCTAGGGTTTCGTTAAATCCAACACTTCATAACAAAATGATGCCTCCATGTAATGAAATCTATATTCATAGACAATTTCGTATTTCCATGCATCTCTTTTATCGGATGTCTCATATTTCCAGTCATAAGATCCTTTCTCTTGGTGATTAATCAAGGGATTTCTCCCCTAAAAAGGAGGTGTAATTAACGTCGTAGCATTTAGGTGACAACGGGTCTTTGGTCTCGATCTGATAACCCCTTTCATTTGACGAAGACAAAGGGTGCATATATAGACCTTAGGTCCTTTGACCTTTGAAGGTAGAATACATGGTCATCTGTGTGACTGGCATGCCTGCACTTTATGACTATGAGTTCATCAGCAAGCCTAATGAGATTTGAACTTGCAATATGCACATGCCCACACATCCAAACATAAATTAAAAATACTTCAAAAATAAAAATATGTCCCACACATGGGTACTTCGAAGGTACAACATACTCGGTCCTCATGAGAGAATTCACAAGTTACAGAGATTTACGAAGGTCTTGAAGAAGGATTTCCTAATCCAATGAGATAGAGTGTCCGTAGGAGAGATTGTCCTTACCAAGATTCCCAAGGGTGAAGAGAGAGAAGGCCTCTCATCCTAGGATGTCCTAGGATGCAGGACTAATGTAGGATCTCCCCCCACAATAGCACAAATGAAATCTCTGTAACACATAGAATTTGCATCCGACATAGTCAGCCTATTTCTGCAAATTGTGCCCCTTCAGTCAGATGTTGATCTGAGAGCCAAGAGGTTGTCAGACTAGCGTCAACTCCCTCATATGTGTACTAAGTGAATTGGAGTCCTATTGCGCTGACATAGAAAAGGAGAAAATCTATGCTGACTGGTTCAGACATAGAGTCAAGAGCAACCAATGATCAAGCAATATGGTAAGATATCACACACAAAAAGTAGTAAAATAGAAAGAGATGATAGATGGGAGCAAGAATAAACACACAAAAATTCTAAGCAACAAACCAAGGAATATGTGAAGATGATTTTTTATTTAATATTTCGACTTTGTTGTAGTACACACCCACAAATCAACTATGAGAAAAGAGAGAGAGAGAGAGAGAGTACACGTGGTGCATGAGAGAGGGGAAACATACTATGTAGGGTACAAAAGTGAGGGACATACATGGTTGCCAAAAGGAGAGGCACACGTGGGTGCTAAGAGGAAAGGGTAATCAAAATAAAAATAAGAAGAGCCCCACAGTGATCGCCAATTTGTGGATGTGTTTAAACTACAATAAATAAGAAAAAGAGGAAATATAAAATATAAAAAAAGGAAACGAGGGAGAAGAAAGAGATGATATGATATGAATAAATAAAGGAACAAAGACTAAAGAAAGAGAGAGAAAGTGTGTGTGTGCACAAGATGGAGTGCGTGATCGCCAGAGACCGTAGGTCTCAAAGGAAATAAAGGAGTGATCAATGCACCTTGACTTGGGAGATGTGTGGGACTTGGGGCTTGGTCCTTCTTCTAACATTCAGCGGGACGATGTACAAGATCTATTTTGATTACCCTCGCAAGACAAAGAAAACAATAACAAGATATCTAGATTAGAGTTCAACTGAGTGTAGTATCAAATCCAAGGTGCATGAAAAGACCAAAGCATAGGTCAAAACACACCTTGTGGTGGTTTTAAATCCCTAGAGAATAGGTGGGTTGGTGTATGATGTGTAGTATCAAGTGTGTGTAAAAGAAGGTATGACGCATGCAACAAAACTAATAAAAGAAGAATAGAGAAAAAGTAAAGAAAGAAGAAAAGGATGGGGAGAGAGAGAGGCGACTTGATGAGGAGCTCAATCTCCTTGATGAAGGCTTAATGAAGATCCAGCGATGCTTCCTTAGTGAAGAGAACTCTCAACTCTCACAAAAATTCTAATGAACTCCCAAGCACTAAAGAGCATAAACCACCCTCAAGAGCATTAGCTTCCAACCTCTCAAAGAATCATTAGGGGGTTCAACCTCTCAAATCGCCAACCTCAAGGGCATTAGAAGGGGAGACCATAGGGGAATTTATAGGAGAAAATGCGTGGCTTGGGGGTCCTAAAATGAGCTAGACTAGGAGATCTTCTCCTCTTAAAGTTGTACGACAACAAGGCAATGAGCAAAATATAGTATTAGCAAATTGGCATCTGGGAAAGACGATGCGATTTGAAATAGCATCTTATCGATAAATCATAGTTTAAGAGTTTCGAAATACGTTTAAAAAAAATGCCAAAATTTAGAAATGAAAAGCCAAATTGGCATCCAAAAGACCAAACATCATTCAATTATGGCAATAAAAGTATCCAAAATCGTAAAAGAAATTTGCTAGAGTGCATCCAAATTATGGAAATGGAATTCCTGTCCAGATGACTTAAGGCGGGGTTGAATTCGCGATGCTCAGGGAGACGTGCAGATTTTCATAAAAATGCATCCAAATGCCTGATGTCAATTTGAAAAGGTCAAATTTCTTCACAAGCAAGTCAGAAAAATTCCTAAAAATAATTTTAAAATAAAAATTAGGATAAATGCTCAAATGATTAAATAATGAGAACCACTTTAGGACATTATAATGTGACATGAAAATTTTTCAATATAGTGTCAAAATTGACGTGTCTACAAGGACGTGCTTGGAGCTGGGAAGGGATACTAGAGAGGAGGAAATCACAGGAATAAAACCCTAGAAGAGGTGTTCATCTTGTTCTTGCCCTTAAGTCTCTAAAACACTCAAAGGTAGGTATTCTCACTGGTTAAATCTAATTAAACTCATATGTACGTCAACCATCATGCCATAATCATAATCCCCTTGTTTTCCCCAATTTTTAAGATCCATACAGTGAGTATTTTGTGTTCAAAGATTATGTTTACATGTTCATATGATATCTTATTCTTCTCTCCAAATCATGTTCAGCCTATGTTTAGTTGCCAATCTAGGATTATTATACATTTATGAGCAAGTTAGGATGGTTTTAGAAGTGGTTTGATGATTTTTCCTTCAGTATACATCAAGATCTTTGTGTTTTATTAAGCATGTATATCCCACGGGTTCATTGTGTGAGATCGCGTTGGTACCTATGATCGCCTCTTGAATGCGCCCTTACGATAGACTGTGCTCAAGTCACACTCAGTCAAGCCCACATGTTTGCTTGACTTGAACGCACTAGGCTACCTAACCATGTTTTGAACGTGCGCAGTACCTTGACCGTGTTTAGACTGTCAGCTTGAAAACCCTAATTTTCTTTTAAAAAGTGCCATGAATCTATAATTTACTTTCTATTAATGCCTGATAAATCCTAAAATGTGTTAATTAGTAATGTATCTTATTATTTAAGATGATAAGATATAATGTCTCATAGGTTGGTTGGCAATGCTCCTCTTCTTTCCATGCTTCCTATCATGGATCGTTAACCTCAAGCTTCTGTGAAAGATGTGGTGGATCAGATTGATCACCCGCTTCGTGGCTATGCTTTGATTCAAAATATTGTGGACAAGATCACTCTTAATGATACCCTGGATATTTGTGTTTGAATGGGGGTGGCTAACGGTGTTTTCTCTACTAGATCTATCTTCTAAGAAATCAGACCACGAGGTATATACCAACCAGCTTTGAGGAAGGTTTGATTGCCTGCTTTTAATCCTCGTGCATCTCTTTTCTTTTAGAGGGTACTTAATTGAGAGGTGGCAACAGATAATCACATTTTGGCCTCTGGTATCCAGCTAGCTTCTTCTTGTTCTTGCTATAGGTTTGCTTTTGTAGAAGACATGGATCACTTGTTTATCTCTGGTCAATTGGCCACTGCGCTTTGGCGCTAGTGTCTCCCCGCTACTTGATGAACAAGTTTGTTTTGCACAACCATATTTGTAGCAACTCTCAATTTTAATTGATAAAATAAATTTAATTTACAAGAAAATGTGTATAAATTAAAACCCATTACGCAAAAAACAGTGATGGACTTTCATAAATTAGTTTCAACATGCTTATTGGGCCACCAAGCAAAGCCCAGGATGGATTGTAGATAATAATCCAAATGCGTACTAATTATAATATTTTTAAAAGGGGGCAGAATCATTAGTATTACTCATAAATATCCCAATAGAGTCCTAACATATCCTAACTAGTTGGCCATGGAATTAGAGGCCCACCTTTGTTGGGTTCATATTCTGGAAACTAAGTGAATTCACACTCTAAGTGATAAATGAAATCAAACAATGTTTTTAATGATGAATGAGTTGAATTGAGGTTTCATACATGTCAATTAAGATGATACAATATTTGGTTATCTATGTCTACATTATACCTAACTATACATGTTTTATCATGCAGGTACAAATGCATATAACCAAGCCTTCTCAAATCATGAGAAAATGATCACAATCACAGAGTATACATGTACCTGTCGACAGACCCAAAGGCATATGTCGACAGATGCCGCAGTTGTGATCAGACTGAAGAGTACTGAGAGCACCTGTCGACAGATTCTCAGAGACCTGTCGACAGATGTCGCAGACAGAAATGCCAGAGTGTGTTTGGCAAAACTGTCTCTGCCTGTCGACAGATGGATATCCCTGTCGACAGATGCCACAGACCAGAGCAACCTGAAGTCTGTCTGTTGCAAATCTGTTGCAATCTGTCGACAGATACTCAGAACCTGTCGACAGACGCAGAGGATCTTCAAATACGGAAACCTTCCTTCATATCCAAGATTGTGTTTTCAAGTCCCACGACTCTCCACATGAAAACACAACTATATAAGCATCCTTTTGAAGAGAATCTCGTACAGAAGCAGCCACAACCAAAAACCCTAAAGCCAAGTCCAAGAGAAAAGAAGTTGCTGCTGCTCTGCTTCAAGTCTGCAGTGCAGAGACCGAAAGATCAGTTGATCCTGCAGTACTGAAGATAGATCGTCGTGGATTCAACCTTCTCCATCAGTCCAGAGCACTCAAGTCGAAGTTTGAACTCCATCCAGGCGTTCTCAGAAGAGTTCCACATTAGGATTTACTCCTACACTCTGAACTCTTCCTGTTTCATAATTCTCATCAACTGTGTGTGTGTTTGTGTGATTCAAGCGTCTCTTGTGCTTGAGATCACGTGTGTGTGTTGTTCTGATCGTGGGTGCACATCAGAAAACACGTGTGTGTGTGAGTTGTAGTCACTAACTCGCTCATAAGCAGTTTACTCTGTGTGTGTGTGTGTGCCGTGGACGTAGGATACACTGTTGTGTACTCCGAACCACGTAAATCTGCGTGTCTCGTGGTTTGATCATTTCTACGATAGATGTTTGATAGACACGTTGCATATCACACACTAGATAGGTTTCTACATCATCTACACATAGTTTAGATCTTGATACTGTCTTGATAATCTGTGCTTTAAGAAAAAGAACGTGATAATAGTTTTTAAGAGGCAGTAATCTATTCAACCCCCCTTCTAGATTACCATATTGGGAATTCCGCAACCCTTCAATTGGTATCAGAGCGTGGTTTCTCCGATTTATTGCTTTATCTATTTGATCTAACGATCAGGAGATTCACGATCAAATGGAATCTACCAAGGGGTATATGGCCGAGGGACACTCTGTGACCAGGCCACCCTTCTTTGATGGCACTGACTATCCATATTGGAAAAACCGCATGCAGGTGTTTCTACGAGCACAAAACTATGAATTGTGGAAGATAGTCAGAACAGGACCATATGGATTGCCTCAAGACGAAGATACATGGACCAAGGACCAGATTGCAAAAGGGACACTCAACTGGAGCGCCCTCAACATGATGCAGTGCGCGGTCCACCCAAAGGAATACTCGAGAGTCTCCACATGCACCTCAGCTAAGGAGATGTGGGACAAGCTCGAGTTGATATATGAAGGTACGTCTGAGGTGAGAGAATCCAAGGTAAGCATGTTAGTCTCAGAATATGAAATGTTTAAGATGAACCGTGATGAGACAATTTCTGACATGTTTGCTAGATTCATGGTACTTATAAATGGATTGAAAGGTCTTAAGAAGGAATACTCAGAAAGTGATTTGGTGAGGAAGATACTTCGGTCTCTTCCATCCTCTTGGAACACCAAAGTCACTGTCATCGAGGATTCCAAGAATCTTTCAACAATGAAAGTGGATGAATTGATTGGATCTCTCATGACTTATGAACTAAATGTAAAAAGAAAAGAAACTGAAGAGAATCCAAGGAAGTCAATTGCCTTGAAGGCCTCCAATAAAGTATCTTCAGATTCCAAAAAGAATGCCCAACAGGAAGGGTCTGAGTCTGAAACCTCTACTGATAGTGAGAATGATGAAATGGCCATGCTCACTAGACAGTTTAAGAAGTTTTTAAAATTCAAGAGAAGAGGTTCAGGAAACTCCAAACCTTTCCAAAAAGGCACCAACAGGTTTGATTCGTCCAATAAAAAATCTGATGTTGTGTGCTATGAGTGCAAGAAGCAGGGACACATGAGAGGAGAGTGCCCCGAGCTCAAGAAGAAACTGAAAAAGGACAAGTTCGTCTTCAAGAAAGCCAAAGCAATGCTGGCTACATGGAGTGATGAAGACGATGATGAAAAAAGTCAAGCTACCTCAGGAGATGACGAGATTCACTGTCTTATGGCAAGGAGTGATGACTCCTCTGAGGTAAATTCTTCCTTTGAGTCTTTTTCTACTGCTGAATGGGAAGAAGCATACACTGTCCTTTTTGAAAAATTCCGTCAATTCAAATCAGAAAATAAAGCACTCAAGAAGAAAGTTAATTTCCTTATTCATGAAACTGATAATAATGATGAAATTGAATCTCTGAATAAGGTAATTGACATGATGAAAATAGATGAACAAACACACAGTGAAGAGATGGATAGCATGAAAATTAAGCTTCAAGAAGCTCAAAAAGAGAAAGATGATCTAATGAACCTCCTTGAAACTCTAAACAATGAGCATACTGATCTAAAAGAGAAATTGGAAAAAGCTGAAAAGGAATTGAAAGGCAAAACAAAGGATCTATCTAGTTTTGTCAAGAGCAAACAGAATCTAGATGCAATCTTAGGATCCAATGTGTTTGTTGCTAGACATGGGATTGGGTTTCAAAATCCCAAGCCAAAGGAAACAGGAAAAATCTGCTGACTAATTTCACTGATCCTATCCCAAGTTCTAGCAATCAAAATCCCTCAAGGAAAAGGAAAAATCAAACCAAGGGCAAAAACCAGGAACCTAAGGCTACCAAATTTGTTCCAACTAAGCTTAAGGAGTTTGCTACCAACCCCAAACAGGGATGTCCCAAGGCAAAACAGCAAGTTCCTAATGCTAAGCTCACTAGGCAACAAAAGGGTAAGATGCCTATGCATGCAACTAAGAATCCAAAATCCACTGTTGTTCATAAGCCATCATCATGTAAGATCTGTAAAAAGATTGGGCACAATGAAAAACAATGCTGGAACAATCCACTAAAACAGAAATTTAAACAAATCTGGATTCCAAAGCATTTACTGTTTGGCATGAATGATGAAACGGCACCCAAAGTAATTTGGGTACCAAAACCTCTTGTCTGATCCACATGTGCAGGAATGCCTAGCAGCTCACAATCAAAACAAATGGTACCTGGATAGTGGCTGCTCGAGGCATATGACGGGCGATAAAGAAAAATTCAGTTTGCTCGTGGAAAAAGACGGAGGTCACGTTGTCTTTGGAGGTAACAACAAAGGCCAGATCATTGGCTCAGGTAAGGTTGGTAAGTTTGCCTCCAACTCAATAGATAATGTACTATTAGTTGATGGTCTTCATCACAATTTGCTTAGCATAAGTCAATTGTGTGATAAAGGCCATAAAATTGTTTTTGAATCAGATTCATGTCAAATCCTTGATAAGGAAACAGGAAGTCTCAAATTTCTGGAAAAAGAATGAATAACATCTACATGGTTGATTTGGATGATCCAGAAAATAATGATTTATGTCTTGTAGCAAATAAACAGGATGAGCTTACATTGTGGCATCGTAGGCTTGGACATGCGAGTTACAATGTTTTGAACAAGATAATGAGGCTCAAACTTGTAAGTGGACTTCCTGAAATTCCATTCAAGAAAAATGAAAATTTCTGTGATGCATGTGCACAGGGAAAACAGACCCGAAAATCCTTCAAATCGAAAGCACCGGTAAGTACTTCCAAAGCATATGAACTGTTGCACATGGACCTATTTGGACCTACTAGAACACTGAGTCTCACTGGCAAACGGTATGGTTTTGTCATTGTAGATGACTTTTCAAGGTTCACTTGGGTGAAATTTCTGGCTCATAAGAATGATGCACTGAATGTTTTTGAAGACTTCTTCAATAAAATTGAGCATGGAAATGTCCACAAGATATGCTCCATTCGCACTGATCACGGGGGAGAATTTGACAACCACTCCTTCACTGATTTCTGCAGGAACCAAGGAATAGAACACTTGTTTTCCTCCCCAAGAACTCCAGAACAAAACGGGGTTGTGGAGAGGAAAAATAGAACCTTGGTGGAGATGGCTCGTACGCTTCTGATCGAAAATCAACTCTCCAGAACCTTTTGGGCAGAAGCAGTAAACACGTCATGCTACATTCTCAATCGAGCCATGGTAAGACCGGTATTCAAGAAAACTCCCTATGAGCTTCTGAAAGGTAAGAAACCATCCCTTGGATACTTCAGAGTTTTTGGTTCAAAGGTGTTCATACATAACAATGATAAAATGATCTGGACAAATTTGAAGCCAAAAGCGACAAAGGTATTTTCTTGGATACTCAGAACACTCTAGAGCTTATAGAGTGTTAATCTTAAAACCAGAAAAGTGGAAGAAACTCCACATGTTGTATTTGATGAATCTCAAACCAAATCTAACAGTCCTAATCCTTACAGGTTTCAAGATGACACTGAAGATACAACACATGAAGAACTGCAAA
This sequence comes from Colocasia esculenta, assembly GCA_014218235.1. Classification (NCBI taxonomy): domain Eukaryota; kingdom Viridiplantae; phylum Streptophyta; class Magnoliopsida; order Alismatales; family Araceae; genus Colocasia; species Colocasia esculenta. Next base: position 120,039,640 of record CM024753.1, on the reverse strand, counting down.
GAAAACCAAACACAATCTCTAAGTCAGTTCCAACAATAATCAATGGCTATCTACGCAGGTACAATGATGAAGATGACGGATTTCTGTTCAGAAATGAAGATGAAGTACCTGCACAAGATCCACAACACGAGGATGAACCACAACATGGAAGTCCTCCAGCCACCCCTCCTCCAGAACAGACTTCTGAAGTGCAAGATCAACCCGGTCCTTCAACAATCACAAGTGTGAGGTACTCTAAAGCTCATCCACTTGAGAATGTCATAGGTAACATAAATGATTCAGTTCAAACTAGGTCTCAAGTTCATCAAATAGTTGAACAGGATCATTTAGCCTTTGTCTCTCAAGTGGAGCCTAAAAATGTTGAAGAAGCCTTAAACGAAAATTCATGGATTGATGCTATGCATGAGGAGCTAGGTCAATTTCAAAGAAACAATGTCTGGAGCTTAGTTCCTAAAACCCCCGAAATTTCTGTAATTGGAACACGATGGGTCTTTAGGAATAAACTAAATGAAGAGGGAAAGGTGGTGAGAAACAAGGCTAGACTGGTTGCAAAGGGGTATAATCAGGAATTTGGTGTGGATTTTGAAGAATCTTTTGCACCTGTAGCTAGACTAGAAGCAGTCAGAATCTTGTTAGCTTATGCATGCTCAAACAAGTTCAAACTATATCAAATGGATGTTAAAACTGCTTTCTTAAATGGCTACATCAAAGAGGAAGTTTATGTCTCTCAACCACCTGGCTTTGAACTTCATGACAAACCAAACCATGTATACAAATTGCACAAGGCTCTCTATGGTTTGAAACAGGCACCCCGAGCTTGGTACGACAGGCTAAGCCAATTTCTGGTAAGCAAAAACTACTCACGAGGTAAAGTAGACCAAACTCTCTTTACAAAGAAAGTTCGCACACACATCATTGTTGTTCAAGTGTATGTGGACGACATAATCTTTGGCTCTACTAACCCATCACTGTGTGAAGAATTCTCACATCATATGCACAGTGAATTTGAGATGAGCTTAATGGGGGAGCTTCAATTTTTTCTTGGTCTGCAGGTCAAGCAAATGGAAGATGGCTTCTTCATAAACCAAGAAAAATACGTCAAAGAGCTTCTCAAGAGATTTCAGTTTGAAACTGCAAAACCTGCCTCAACACCGATGAGCACAAGCATTAAGCTAGAAAGTGATGAGAAAGGTAAACCGGTAGATGCTAAACATTTCCGAGGTATGATTGGCTCACTCCTCTATCTTACTGCAAGTAGACCTGACATACAATTCAGTGTTTGCCTCTGTGCTAGATATCAATCTAGTCCAAAGGAAAGCCACCAAATTGCAGTTAAGAGAATATTCAGGTATCTCTCAGGTACACATGACATGGGTCTTTGGTATCCGGCAGGGAGTAGCTTTAACTTAATCTCATATTCTGATGCTGACTATGCTGGATGTAAAATTGACAGGAAGAGCACTAGTGGCTATTGTCAGATGCTTGGTGGTTGCATGGTTTCGTGGGCATCCAAGAAGCAACATTCGGTTGCACTCTCCACTGCAGAGGCAGAATATGTTGCTGCAGGGAGTTGTGCAACACAGGTGTTGTGGATAAAAAGTCAGTTGTGTGACTACGACATTGACCTTGGATGCACACCAATCCTATGTGACAACACTAGTGCAATCAATCTATCCAAGAATCCCATTCAACACTCTAGGACAAAACACATAGAAATTCGTCATCACTTCTTGAGAGATGAGGTTGCAAATAGAAATTTGGAAATTAGCTTCATACCAACAGAACAACAACTAGCTGATATCTTTACAAAACCATTGGCAGAGGATAGGTTCACATCTCTTAGAAGAGAATTAGGCCTATGTAAAATTCAGTGACAAATATCCCCAGTCCTTGATGAATGTCCTTCGTAAGCAACAACTATGGGGTATATCAAATGGTGATTTGTGGAAAAACAAGTTCGGCTTGTTTGGAAACCTTCATGCGTGAGAAAACATTCTCCGCCAAGTACCCGTAGTTGGAGCCCATGAAGGGACATCCATGTTGGATAAAGGGGTAAGTCTCATTTCATTAGCCAAATTACTCTAACACAAAAACAAAAACAAAAAAAAAAAAAAAAAAAAATAAAAAAAAAATCATAAATTAGATAATACCAAAAACAGTCTCAATTCCATGAATGTTTTGCTGAATACATGTGTGCTAATCTTGCTTGGATTGAATTGCATTGATCAACTTTGTGTCTTTTCATGAGCACACATTATGGGGGAGCTAGTTCAAAAGTGGGTGTTATTGTGAAGGAAAACATTTTCTTTTGCTGTTCATTAACTCCTTCACATAAAATGATCTTTTCATATTCCCTTCTTTCTCTAGACTGGCCTTCAACAATGATCTGTCGACAGCTCCTTCTTCCTGTCGACAGATAGGCATCCACAGACCACAGGTTCTGAACTCTGTGTGCATCTGTCGACAGTCAACCATGCATCTGTCGACAGATCTCACAGGTTTTGTCCTCCCCGCACACCCTTCACTCTGTCTGTGTGTAGCTGTCGACAGACACACCCTGGCTTGTCGACAGATATCACAGTACTCAACTAGCTGAACACCCATCTCTGTCTGAGTGTACCTGTCGACAAGCTCCCCTTAGCTGGACAGACACACTTCTACCTGGCATTCCAAGCCTATTCAATCCAAACCTCTTTGAGCTGGTTTCTTTAAAATGTCTAAGGTGTTTATCTGATGTTAATAACATATTGATCACATCATGTGCATAAGATATTAAAGCAATTTTCAACAATCTTGTGATTTTTACATAATACTCAAGTTAAGTCTAGGTTCAATCATTCTGGAAACATTTCACCATTTTCAAAAACTTAACACCTAACTCTTCTTCATTATTTACTTATAGGCAAACATGATTCTTTTTTCAAAGGTATTATGATCATTGAGCTTAATGTTTACAATTGCTAGATAATCAATCGCTATATTAAACTTGGGTTATTAACACAATACTGGAGAAAAGCTACCTAAACAATTTTATTCCATTAGATTAAAACTACATAATTTGGAAAAATGCAGAGCAATGATGAGTTCTTGCTGAGTAACCGGGGAGTGGGCATCACAAATGTTTGCCCTCGCGTCAAAAGGCTAATTCGTCAACTCTGTACAACGGTATGATGGACACTTTCACTGAGTAACTGGGGGTACGGGCACGAATAATGTCTACCCTCATGTTCAAAGGCGAGAAGTTATCTTGATTACCATTTTTTTTCCATTGCATAAATGAAGGGCAAATGAGGACAATAATGCAATAGTGTGAAGCCTCCACTGAGTGATAATTCCCATGAGTAATTGATGTTTTTGAATGTCTTGGCATGTAGATATTTCCCTCCTTGATCATTTGCACCTCCACTGAAGATTGTGTTGTCCTATACTCTAATTAATAAAAGAAGAGTAAAAGTGTTTCTTTTTGGATACCGTAAGTTTTTCTTCATGCTTCAGCTTCAGGCTAATTCAGTATTATGTTTGAACCATTAAGATATTTGAAGTGGCTTTACATCTTCATGTATATGATAGGTTCTTATATATGTATTCGTCATCTATTCACCTTAGGTAATCTGTTAAAAAACACTGCTCAAGAGGTCCACTTCAAATTCCTTACAAAAATCCAACAAAGTCATATTCTGCAAGCATCTGTCGACAGATACAAATCTGTCTGTCGACAGACGCCGGCTGTCCTGTTGGAAGCTCAACGGACACGCCGTTTGGGGCAGACTTGGTGGGCCATTGCCTTTTAAACTCCCCCTCCTCCTTTATATAGGCATCTCCGGCCCTTTCCACATCCAACACCACCCCAGCCATCCCTTCCCTCTCTCACATACATCCTCTCCCCTTTCTGGACGGGAAACCCTACCTCCATCTCCCTTCTTCTTCTTCCCACTGTCTCCAGCACTTCTTCCTTTTCTCCATCCGTGCCTCGTCTTTCCATGGCACCCAAGGCGAAGAAGTTGGCCTCACGTCGTCGTCCCGCCTCCTCGCCCGGCGAAGGATCCAGGGCTCACGATGAACGTCGGACCAAACACCGGGATGATCGCCTTCCAGAGTTGGTCGTACCTCCCCGTCTCAATCTCAAACGGGTTCACGGTACATTCACAAAGTTTGTTCCTCCACGTTTTGTGGATTTCCACTCCTTGGCCGATCTCTTTCCCAACCTCCAACCCCTGTTTGATACCCAGGGTTGGACAGTCTTTCTCTACGCTCATACGGCATACTCCTCCACTGCCGTAACTGAGTTCTTCAACAATCTCCCACCTCGCTCAAGGGTTCTACACCTCTGTGAAGGGCACTCCCTTTCAAATCACTGCTAACCTTCTTAGCACTGCCCTCCAGATTCCGAACACCGGGGCGGATATTCTTGCTCATCATCCAGACGCCTCTGTCTACTATCCCCTTCTTACTCTTCAACCTTATGATACAACAAAGGAGATTGCTAAGCTCAATGCCAACACCTTCCCTCCACTCAACCGCATGATTCACCAAATATTCACCACTTGCATTGCGCCAAAGCATGGCAGTCGTGAACTCGTCACCAATGTTCACAAATCACTGTTTACCTTCTTCCTTCATTGTGAACCAATAAATCTTCCTCTCCTGATGTTTAACTTGATCACCAAGTGTTTCTACCAACCCAGGAGATCCATGCCCTTGCTTGCCAAATTACTTCTCTTTTGAAGTTTATTGGCATTTCATTCCAGACAGTGAGTGTGTCTCACTCAACTCCCGCAACAGCTTTGATATCACTGCCGCCTCACGCATGGGCTACAAGCTAGTGGATGGGGTCGTCACCGGGAACTTAAGGGCAAGGCACCTGCTGCTGCCGAGGATGACGATTCATTGGGGCTGTGCGATCAAAGTGATGATGAAGATGAGCTGATCTAGATATACTAGATGTATAGGAGGGTCATGTCCTGTACTTCATTTCAGTCTGAGCAATGTTGTTTCTGTCTTTTGGTTATTTCCTTTTCTTTATGTATTTTACTTCATGTTACTCTAGTCACACTTTTGTCATGTGAATGCTTCCCTTCCAATGAATGAAATCACATGTTCTGTGCAAATCTACATATGTGAGTGTTGTCTTTACTTTTGATGTTGTCAAAAGGGGGAGAAGAAACCTCAAGTTCATGAGCATTAATTGAATAATTTTGTCATCATCAAAAAGGGGGAGAATGTTGGGTTCATATTCTGGAAACTAAGTGAATTCACACTCTAAGTGATAAATGAAAATCAAACAATGTTTTTAATGATGAATGAGTTGAATTGAGGTTTCATACATGTCAATTAAGATGATACAATATTTGGTTATCTATGTCTACATTATACCTAACTATACATGTTTTATCATGCAGGTACAAATGCATATAACCAAGCCTTCTCAAATCATGAGAAAATGATCACAATCACAGAGTATACATGTACCTGTCGACAGACCCAAAGGCATATGTCGACAGATGCCGCAGTTGTGATCAGACTGAAGAGTACTGAGAGCACCTGTCGACAGATTCTCAGAGACCTGTCGACAGATGTCGCAGACAGAAATGCCAGAGTGTTTTGGCAAAACTGTCTCTGCCTGTCGACAGATGGATATTGCCTGTCGACAGATGCCACAGACCAGAGCAACCTGAAGTCTGTCTGTTGTAAATCTGTTGCAATCTGTCGACAGATACTCAGAACCTGTCGACAGACGCAGAGGATCTTCAATACGGAAACCTTCCTTCATATCCAAGATTGTGTTTTCAAGTCCCACGACTCTCCACATGAAAACACAACTATATAAGCATCCTTTTGAAGAGAATCTCGTACAGAAGCAGCCACAACCAAAAACCCTAAAGCCAAGTCCAAGAGAAAAGAAGTTGCTGCTGCTCTGCTTCAAGTCTGCAGTGCAGAGACCGAAAGATCAGTTGATCCTGCAGTACTGAAGATAGATCGTCGTGGATTCAACCTTCTCCATCAGTCCAGAGCACTCAAGTCGAAGTTTGAACTCCATCCAGGCGTTCTCAGAAGAGTTCCACATTAGGATTTACTCCTACACTCTGAACTCTTCCTGTTTCATAATCTCATCAACTGTGTGTGTGTTTGTGTGATTCAAGCGTCTCTTGTGCTTGAGATCACGTGTGTGTGTTGTTCTGATCGTGGGTGCACATCAGAAAACACGTGTGTGTGTGAGTTGTAGTCACTAACTCGCTCATAAGCAGTTTACTCTGTGTGTGTGTGTGTGCCGTGGACGTAGGATACACTGTTGTGTACTCCGAACCACGTAAATCTGCGTGTCTCGTGGTTTGATCATTTCTACGATAGATGTTTAATAGACACGTTGCATATTCACACACTAGATAGGTTTCTACATCATCTACACATAGTTTAGATCTTGATACTGTCTTGATAATCTGTGCTTTAAGAAAAAGAACGTGATAATAGTTTTTAAGAGGCAGTAATCTATTCAACCCCCCTTCTAGATTACCATATTGGGAATTCCGCAACCCTTCAACCTTAAGTCAATAGAAGGATAAATGCTAGAGAAAAGGCTAGAAAATTATGGAAATTCGTAGTTGCAGGAAGAGTTAGGAGTTTAGAAGGACTTTAAACATACAAATACACCCTAATCTTGTTTCTGGCTGACCTTATTGATCTTTTGGAGCTTGGAGGATGAGGAAGGGAGGCTTTTGGATGAGGAAATTGAGGAGGAAGAGGCTTGGAAGTCATGTTCTTCGCGTTCAGACCCTAGGATCCTAAAGCACTCAAATGTAGGCAATCTCTCAAGCAAAAGTAAATTAAACTCGACCCTAGATAGTTTATGATCCTAGCTACGAAAGCCCCATGTTTTCTCCAATTTTTATCATGTTGTTTATGAGTATTTCATGCCCAAAGTTCTGTTAAGAACATGTACCCGACCCACCATGTGCAACTTAAATCCATGTCTATGCTTCATCTCGTGCCCTGAAACTTGTATTGTACATGTTACATGATGTCAGGAATCTATTGAAATATTTTTCTCCAATTTTTATCAAGTACTCTTTTCGAATTAAATCTTTTTTTGTCATTGTGTTAGATTTTGGTTCATTGTGAAGTACCCTATTCATAGCATGCTCATACCATGTTAGAAATCTAACTACTCTTTACTGTTGATACCTCTGTAAGTCTAGTTTTGTTAATACTAATTTCGTGATTTTTCATCGAGTATACGATTTGATTTTAATTTTTAAAGGCCTCTATGTCAAGCCCTTAGAGGATTGGACCGCAACCCAAGGTGCTCCATTTCACTTTTCGGGCTCGGGTAGGATCCATGAGAACATGACGGCCCGATCGGTCGTGTTCTCAACAAGGTCGTGACACAAGAACGCATCACGTTATTAACCCGACGGTCCACTACATCGCATCATCCTGTTCTATTCCGATTGCCATTAAAGCGATAGATCATGAGGCCGCAACTATGAACCGATTGACATGGATGCGACCGGTCACACCCTCGCCTTTTAGTTCATCATTCGATTGGCCTGATTGGATTCCCTTGAACGTGACCGACCTAACCGTTGCGATTTGAACCCGACTGGTACACACATCGCGTTTCCACTTTGTATTTCCAGAATCATAATATATCAATTAAATTTTGCTAATCATGCTCTATAATCATGGTTAAACCCTTGTAATGCTCTGTGATGAATAGTAACATCATGTTAATCAATTTTCATTAATATCCACATGATTTTCTTATTTAAAAGACATGTTCACGACTGTCATATGCCATCTTGGATTTTCTCTCACATGCACACACCAACATGAATTTTTTCCATTAGACCTTACATAAACCACCTCAATAATATATCTGATAATTAAGTGCAACATTTCATGTTAATTTCTTTATTATTTTAATGGGCTTGTCTTCGTTTCATTCACTTGATCTGGATACCGTGATCGCGTCCCTCTCCCTTCAATCACTCAAGGCAAGATGGGAAAATGTTTCTACACACTCTTTCTTGACTTGGATGGACTCTCCAATGGGAATACTCCTGACTGTATCAGGTAATCCTTGTCAAGGCCTCTGTAAGACTCTTTGGCTTTGGCGGACATCCATTGCCGACGAGCAGGTTGTACCATCAATACCCATGATATCCTTAGGGATCAGTACGATCCAACGGCCTTAGAATGCTCTCTTACCTTGAGATCACGCCGGACCTCTAGACTTTGTTTGTAGCACGGCCAATGGGTGGCTAGTGAATTCTACCAGACTACCAACACACAACTATGCATATTGTGCAACTGTGACTATCGTATGTTTAATGTTGTTTTACGTGAATTGATCTATAGTTCTCATATATTCCTTTTTCTCTCATCTATTCACATTCTCTCTACACTCTCGTCTATTCTTCAATTACTCTTATCTATTCTTGGTACTCTCTATTGGCCATCTATTGATTATCTAAGATTAAAACATAATCAATGCTAGAAAACATTATAAAGAGCCCGATCTGGTCCTGGGAGATGCACCTAAAAGTGCCAATGCCCATGGGAGTTAAATGATTAGGATGTTAGGCATGCATCCAAGTGCCAGACTAGCTAGATTAATCGAAGACAATCAAAACAAAGTGTTACACTCTCTCGATTGATGAAAGTCAATCAATGTGCTATTGTGACTTGTGTGCTATCATGTTATTATACTTGCTATCTCGTGATATGGTCAATCCTTTATCATGCTAGTTATTCTATATTCTTTGAAAAGTACCATTGTTCTATTATTTTACTCAGTCAACTTTACTTGATCGTTCTCTCTAGTTATCCTGCTATTCAAGACATTAATCACTTAAAGTATGCATGTGTTCGAGATATTAAGTCCTACTGGGTGTTATCGCTCATCCTACGCTATTTTTATAAGTGTTTCAGGTGAGTCTGATGAGGAATACCACACGCATGAGGATGGGGACGAGCAGTTGCAAGAGTGACCCATTAAGTTGTCAACCAAATGTCTTAGTATTAGTAAGTTAGTTTGCTTTCATTTGAATAAAGTACTCTCGGCCCAACAAATGTAATAGAGATAATTGAATTATCAATAAAGTTGGTTCATTTGGCATTATTTGAATTTTTGAAATGGTTTGATGTCTATTTTACACTCTATACTATTTATTTAACTGTAGCCCGCTCCGATATTATGCGTCAGGACGTTATAGCGTTACCGCTAGATGCTGGAGTGTCATCTTAGTCTCCAACCACCGCTCTCTTGCAGGTTTCATTTCCATATACGTTGTCATCTTACTTCTGTAGGAAATATGGAAAGCAAGGTGCTTAAAACATTTTGAGGCAAGGCAAAAATCGGTTGACAGAATATGTGAGGATATTCGTTTTTCTGTTATGGTGGCCATTCAGAACATTTCTTTCAAGTGTGCAAGTTCTGATGACCAAATCAGAATCCTTAACGCTTTTGGTTTCAAACAACGGTGAAGTTAAGAAGACCTTTGCTGGTGAGATGGAAGGCTCTGCTAGAAAACTTCTCTAACAATCTTGATGGGGCATACAAAGGTAACCGAGTGGAAGTGGAGGTGGTGGATGTTTTGGAAATTCTAATGGGGATGTAGTTCTTGCATTTGCTTTTTATTATTGTTAGGGCAATAGCATGCTAGCAGAGGTACGAGCTCTGTGAGATGGTTTAAGGTTGGCAGATTTTTATGGTCTGGCGGTATCGATGGTCTACTCTGATTCCTTTGCTCTGGTATAGTCAATGTTCAAGGGTGTTTGTCCTGCATGGAAATGCATATGGTGGTGGAGGAAGGCTACGGATTATTTATCTAACTCAGGGGCGATCATCTCTCAAGTTTACGGGGAGTCTAACAAGGTGGTTGATAGTCTAGCCTCATATGCTTGTCAGGGAGGATCTAATATAGTTTTCTACTCCTTTCATTCTTTGCATCTATGTTGTAAAGGCCCGATTGTCATGGATTGTAAGGACCTCGAGAACCCAACCCTCGGCCACAGCCGAGGACCCGATTTTCCCGGTCGCCGCCCACGGATCCGAGGACCCGGAAGGATTATAAACAAGTCTAACAGAATATGTAAAGGAAATAAACGTCAACTACTGAACTAGGAGCACACACGCGGAAGCAGAAAGAAGAGAAAAACCGCAGTGCATCGCTCTAGGTACAGTCGCAATACATAACGAGTACAAGTAAAGAGGGGAAGAACAAAGCCCTTAGGGGCATAACTCGAGGGTGAAGTACAACTAAAGGGGGATACCACTGCTACCTACAGGGACGATGACTACCGCCCCACCTCCTCTGCCCGACGCGCACCCGGCTGCTACTGAGAAGTCTCACTTGGAAAAGGAACGGATAAGCTTCACAATAGAAGCTCAGTAGGGACTACCAATCTCCTACTGTCTCTAACAGGCGGGAAAGAAATATATATAAGCAATTTAAATGACAGTAGTTCTATATATTCTAATCTACACAGGAAAATGCGGAAGTAAAGCTAACTAACTAGCAACAGTACGGAAGGACAGCATAGTCAGAAACTCTGTACGACTTGCACGTCGTGACCACCACATGGCTATAAAAACAGACAGAGGGAACTCTGCCTGCACAAGCAACACTAGCTACAAAAACCACTACCACTAGTCAACCGGTTAGGAGCGTCCACTGACGTCTTACCCTCAATCCAGGTCCAAACCTCCACGTCTCATCAGAGTGGTAGCAGAAACACAAGTAACACAACAATAACCGCCGTAGTCTAGCCGGACTACAGTCCCACACATGGCCTCTCTAAGTGGTTCTAGGGCCACAAAGAGCGAGGCAGTGAGAAGAAAGAGTGACTGGCCTGCGGCGAGAGGACTCCAAAACGGCCTTGGTGTACCAAACGAACCAAGAGAGCTCTGCAAATGACTCAATGCTGTTGTCCTAACCACCATTTTCCCCTCTTCTCCAGACTCCGTGACTCAAGCACGCTTGCCGCCTGGAGCACTCCCTCAACGGGCGCACAGGGACGAGGGTTCCAGGTAAATGGTAACAACCTCTCTTACGGGACAAGCCCTCAGGTGCCAAGCATCGGGTGAATGACTAGAGTAGGACCGTACTAGGAACTAGCACTGGTGCCATGGGTATAGAAAGAATTGGAAACAGTGAAGACTCCACGGAAAATGGAATTCCGCAAGTATTTACCTGAATCTGATACTGTCGTGACGCACATGGTCATCGTGACACTGTCACGACGCCAAGGCCAGTCATGACCATGTCACGACGCCCCAGAATGTCGCGATGGCCATGCCGGTCATGACATCATCGTGACCTCTATACCGGTCGCGACCTCAGGCGAGAGGGGTCCCAGGACAGTCCTCATAAGGCCACCCCCAAGACCATACAAAAACACATCCATAGGGGGAGGGGAGCATGAGAAACACTATAGAGAGTTCTAATCAAGGCAAACCACCCTCAAACTCCATAAAGCATGAATCACAAGGAAACCTACACTCGAAGGAAACCTCACTCACCACGAGCATGGATCTCACACACCCCACAACCCCAAAACCACAGAGAAACAAAGATCTCAAGGGCAAGGTGAGCATGCTAGAATGAGAGGGAAAAAGGGGTCTCGACCTCAATGAGTAGAGCCGACCCATTGCGGCCTTCACGTCGAAATGACCACCTCCTCCTCGCTCCTAGCACCACACAGACGCCACCTACACGAACAGGGTGTCACCTCCTCGCCAAGAGCACCACAAACACACCAGAGAAGCAAGGGAGGCTCAGGGGAGGAAGAAGGAAGAAGAAGAAGAAGGGTAGAAAGGAAGGAGGGGAAAAGGGTCGCCTGCCTCGGTTTTGAACCAGCAAGCTTAGAGACGCGACGGGTCGGGCCTGCACGACAGAAACCATGTCGCGACCGCCCTACAGGTCGCGACCATGTCGCAACCGCCTACCCCAGCATGACACCAAAAGCGGTCAAACCTCGAAGACCGAGAAAACATTATCACGACAGACTACCAGGTCGCGTCAACATTGTACGTGCCTGACACCCGACAAGGCCGTTTTGACAAAAGGGACAGTAGTTAGAACTGTAACGACCCCGAGAACCCGACCCTCCACCCAAGCAGATGACTCGATTTTCGCAGTCGCCACCCACGGATCCAAGGACCCGGAAGCGCTATAATGCAAGTCTAACAGAATATGTAAAGGATATAAACGTCAATTGCTAACTAGGAGCACATACGCGGAAGCATAAAGAAGAGCAGGACCACTGCGTATCACTCTAGGAACAGTCCTAACACACACAACTAGTACATGTAAAGATAGGGGAAGAATAAGTCCCTTAGGGGCATACCCCGAGGGTGATGTACAATTGAAAGGGGGAACCTGTAGCAACCTGGATTTTTCGAAAAATAAAAATTTAATAATAATAAAAATAAAAATAAAAGCAATTAGAAAATCAAATAAAAGAGAATTAAATAAAACCCATTAAATGAAAAGAAGTAATGGGCTTTGTTAAATAGACCCATTAGAAATTTGTGGGCCAAAATAGAGATTTTTAAAAGAGGAATAATAGGAAAATACCCTAAATTCGTAACTTAAATATTGCTTAAATAGAAAAGAGGTATTTAAGCATTAAAATAGCTAATTTAAGATGGAATTGGATTCCTAAACATACCCTAATAGGTTGGCCACGAATTTGGATCCCAACCTAACCCAAATTGGACATGGCAAGCTTGGAAGGTGGAATTAAATAGGAAATCTCAGAATTAAATAGGAGTTAGAGTCCTATTAGGAAATAGAAACATAGGAAGCATAAATACTCTCCTAAATTCCCCATGGCCGGCCCTAGCTCGTTGCCAAGGGTTGCTGGACCAGGAGGAGAGGCCAAGGAGGAGGAGATCTCGTGGGGAGAAGACTCTCTCAAACTCTCTCTCTTGTTCTTCAAGTTCTAGCCCTAGAAGAGGAAATCGAGTAAAGGTAGGCATTCTCAGAAGCATAAATCATGAAATTTCATCTGTAGGTTGTTCCAACAATGAGAGACAAAAGCCCTCTTGTTTCATAATTTTCCATCGAGCATATCTTTTGTTCTTGATTTTTGAACTTCCGCACTCATCTTGACCCTGAACCTTCATGTTTAATTTATATCTCCTTGAATACTCTATCCCATGCCTCAAAATTTTTATTAGAGATACTGATGAATGTTAGGAATCTTTCGCCCCTGAATGCCCTAATTTTCATCCATCCTACCTTGTGAATTTATTCGTTGATCTCCACTGTGTACTGTACTATGCACCTTGTGAATAAACCTGTTTGATTCATATTGAGACCATGTCTACTATTCAATTCCTAGTTACTGTGAATACTACTGCATGTCTAGATTTGTTTGGAACTAGTTTCGTGATTTTTCATCACTTATCCAATTAGTTATGAATTTTCAAACCACCCTGTGTCAAAACAAGGCAACTTGGCCCACAATCCAAGGAGATGTCCTTTTCCCGCTCTTCTCAGGTGTAGGACCTGAGAAGGCGATGGCCCGATAGGCCGCGTTCTCAGGCTGGTCGCAACAATGCCACCCATCGCGTTCTGAACACGACAAGGGCTTTCGTCGCGTTCTGAACACGACAAGGGCTTTCGTCGCGTTCTGTCCGCCCGACCTGATCGACCTGTCGCGATCCTCAAATGACCCTATCGCGTTCTGCTCTTATCCCGTCGCGACCCTCACATAGGTACGTCGCGATCTGGGCTTTTTGCATGAAAACCCCCGATTTATGATGCTCTAATTTTCTACAGTACTTGTACACTTTGTTAACTATCTTAAACACAATAAACAAGATTGATAATCATGGACATGTAATTAGTTAATTAAAAAGTCTTTCACTTGATTATTTCATCTCCATGATTCTCTTAACACATGCAGACACTTGAATCATCCAACATGGCTTAATCGGGCATGAAAATATTTCATATTGTATCTGATAATTTATTAGAATAATATATAATAATTGTCATTTTTTAAATAAACTTGTCTACGATTCTCGCGATGTTTTGGGAATATCGTTATTGACGCTCCACTGTTCTAGAATTTCTCTAGAACGTCGAGCACTTGTTTCCTCTACACACATTCAATTGCCTTGGACAAACTCTCTGTCAAATATTCTTTCTGCCGGACTAGTGAATCTTTATTCAAGGCCTTCGTAAGTCTCCTCTGTCCATAGGTTCCCACATGGTCGATGAGCTGGTTGTACCTAACACCTATGATACACTCTAGGGATCCGTAAGATCCATACAGCCTTAGATTGTTCTCTCTCTTAGCTTGAATCATGCCTGACCTCTGAACCTGTGCATACCTAGCTAGTGGAAGGGTAGTGAAATCCACCAGACTGCCAATACCAATCGCACGTGTTGTGCAACTGTTACTACTGCTTGTTTAACATTGTCTTACGAATATGTCTTTATCTCATCTACTGTCTTTGCACTCTCGTCTATTCACGTTCACTCAACTATCTCGTCCATTCATCTAGTACTCTCATCTATTTCTTAGTACTCTGTTTGGCCATTAAATTGATTGTTTATGATAAAAACATGACTATGCTAGGCAACATTATAAGGGCCCGATCTTGTCCTTGGGAGGAGCACCTGAAAGGCTATACTTCACGGGGGTCTAATGATCAGGGTGATTGGCATCCACCTAACACATGAACACGCTAGATTTGATCTATGGAAATCAATCAAACAGTCAATTATTGGTTTACTTGAACTCGTGGTTGAAAGAATATCGACCAACACTTGCTATCGGGACTTGTGCACTATTGTGCAACTTTACTTGTTATCTTGTTATACGGTCAATCCGTTATCATACTTGTTGTGCTATACTCTCACATATGGTGCTATTGTTCCTCGTTATTGTGTATCATTACTTTCTATACGTTTCTCATTATTCTCTCTAGTTGTCCTGCATTATAAGACATTAATCACTTAAAGCATGCTTGATCCTGAGATTTAAGTCCTACTGGGCGTTATCGCTCACCCTACGTTATTTGTCGTTGTGTTCTCAGGTGAGACCGAGGATGACACTTACACTCAAGAGGACGGGAACTACCAGGAGTGTAGTCATGAGTACCCTAGCATCTTAGTACTATGTTAGAGTGTTAGTTAGTCTTTTGCTTTCATTCAATGTAATTGAGCCCTATAGAATGGCTCTGACATTAGTAGTTCTAACTAGACATTTGAAAAGTTATTAATGAGATGCAATTGCTTAGTATTTATCTTGTTGGTTTGATGTCAGTGTTGATTTTAGCTCGTGTACCGTTTACTTGCAACTACCTCGCGTTCTGATATTTCGCGTCGGGGCGTGACAGTTTTGTGGTATCAGAGCCTAGGTTGTTCTAAGTATAGGATGATCTAGGTTGACCAGCCTTGACTATATAGTCAATTAGCCTACCTATGTGAGTTGTGGGTAGAACATTTGGTAATAAGTTAAAATAAACTCACACACGCACCAACTTAGTGCAATCATGATATCTTACATTAAAATTTCTATTTCTGAAGGAACTTAAAACATAGCAATGGCAACAGAGCGTGCACAACTACGTGACATGCAACAAACTATCCAGTAGCTCACTCAAGCACTACTTCAGGCTGCTGGAGCTCGTGGAAACGAAGGAGCCGGACATCTGCATAGGAATTTCCGCAACTTGAACCCGCCTCGTTTTAGTGGGACTACTGATCCCGACGAGGCAGAAAACTGGATGAAGGAGATATAACGCATCTTCCGTGTCATGCAATGCGCGGATTGTGATAAGTTACTACTAGCAACTTTTCAAATAGAAAAAGACGTCTGTGCGTGGTGGGAGTCCGTGGAGGCCACCAGGGCCGATGCATAGTTCACCTGGGCAGAATTCAAGGAGCACTTTAACTCCAAATACTTCTTTAAAAGGATCCAGGAGAGGAAGGCCTCCGAATTTGCTGCACTGAAGCAGAGGCACCTTACGATCGCTGAGTATGAGGCACAATTCTCCCGATTGGCACGTTATGCTAATCATCTGGTCAACACAGAGAAGATGAAGGCGAGGCAATTTCTTAATGGACTGAAGCCTTCATATATTACACAACTTGCACCACTCGACATCCAGACTTATGCCTCGATGGTAAAGAAGGCACAGCTACTGGAGGATGCGACCGACCTTACAGATCGTATTAAGGGTAGACTAGTCAAGAAGGAACCAACATCAAGTTCCTCAAGCAAGCCCACAAATGACAAGAAGCGGCCGTTCAACATCACGGGAGGGCCGAATCAAGAAAGGAAGCCTAAGATACCTACTACCCAAACAATGACAAGACCAAGTGTGAGCATTGTGACAAACCTAGTCATACTGCTGCTGAGTGCTGGAGGAAATCAGGAGCTTGCCTACGCTGCGGGAATCGCAACCATCGCATTTCTGAGTGCCCGGTGCTAAAGGAGTAGGAGAAAGAGAAACGCCCTAATGGGCAAAAGAAGCCTGGCCGACTGCAAGCTATCCAGGAAGTGGAGCCCACCGAGGAGGGTGGAGTCATAGAAGGTACCCTTCAAGTTTTCACTCTATCAGCATTCGTTTTATTTGATACTGGAGCAACCCATTCATTTAAATCTCAAAACTTTGCTGATACTTTGAATGTAAAACCTATATCTAGGGTTGTGAATTCTCTGTCACAACACCACTGGAGAGAAAAGGGGAAACTGAACAAATATTTTCCGTCTGCCGATGTAATGATCAGAGACCATAACCTCACAGTCGACCTGGTGTGTATGCTCATGGAAGGCTATGATGTGATTTTGGGAGCCTACTGGTTGTCCACTTATGGGGCAAGTGTCGACTGTAAGAAAGGGAAGGTTACTTTTAGTGATTTCCCAAAGCTGTCATTCTCGGGGATTAGACACAAGAGACGGATGTCTCTAGTCTCCGCCATAAAGGCCCATAACATGATAAGGAAAGGTTGCATCGCTTTCCTCGCGGCCGTAATAGTTGAAAAGAATGGTTCTAAGATAGAAGACATACACATAGTCCAGGATTACCCAGATGTGTTCCCCGAAGATCTTCTAGGGATTCCCCGGAATGAGATGTCATCTTCGCCATAGAGTTGATCCCTGGAGCTGCCCGGGTATCACGACAACCGTACCGGATGTCACCTACCGAGCTAAAGGAATTGAAGGCGCAACTGATGGAGCTGCTAGAGAAAGGGTTCATCAGACCCAGTACTTCCTCATAGGGAGCACCTGTGCTGTTCGTTAAGAAGAAGGACAGATCGATGAGGCTATGCATCGACTATCATCAGCTCAATCATCTAACCATCAAGAACAAGTATCCATTGCCTAGAGTCGATGAACTTTTCGACCAAATATCCAGAGCTCAATATTTCTCCAAGATCGACCTTCGATCTGGCTATCACCAAATATGGATCGAGGATGACGATATTTTCAAAACGGCTTTCAAGAGCAGGTATGGACACTATGAATTCATCGTTATGCCTTTTGGTCTAACCAATGCTCCTGCAGCCTTTATGCAACTTATGAACAGCATATATCGGCAATACCTTGACAAGTTCGTGGTCGTCTTTATCGATGACATCCTCATATATTCAAAAACCAAAGAAGAGCATGAGGAACATCTGAAGATAGCACTGCAAGTCTTGCGAGACAACAAGCTATACACAAAGCTAAGCAAGTGTGAATTCTGGCTCTAAGAAGTGTCCTTCTTGGGTCATGTCATCTCAAAGGACGGCATCTCTGTTGATCCTTCCAAAGTCGAAGCTGTACTCAATTGGGAGAGACCAACCAATGTCACAGAAATCAGAAGCTTCTTAGGACTGGCTGGCTACTACAGACGGTTCATCAAGGACTTCTCCAAGATCGTCGTTCCCCTCACGCGTCTAACACGAAAGGAGAACCCCTACTCTTGAAGTAATGAGTGTGAGAAAAGTTTCCAAACTCTTAAAGATTATCTTACCTCGGCACCTGTTCTCACTCTACCCATAGAGGGAGAAGGTTTCTCTGTCTACACTGATGCCTCAGGAATTGAGCTAGGGTGTGTATTGATGCAAAAGGAGAAAGTCATCGCCTACTCTTCCCGAAAACTGAAGACTCATGAAGTCAACTACCATGTGCATGATCTTGAGTTAGCTGCCAAGGTCTTCGCTTTGAAAATCTGGAGACATTACTTGTATGGAGAACAATTCACTGTCTATTCAGACCACAAAAGCTTAAAGTACTTATTCTCCCAGAAGGAACTCAACATGAGACAGAAAAGATGGCTAGAATACCTGAAGAATTTCGAATTCAACATCCAATACCATCCAGGCAAGGGTAATGTCCTGGCTGATGCTCTTAGTAGAAAGCCGATGGCGTCTGTTTCGAGTCTAGTCCTTGGCGAGATGCAACTACTAGAACAATTCGCAAGGATAGGCTTAAATATTGAATATAGGGATGATCGAGTCGTGGTTGCCAATATCAAGATTCAATCTGACTTGCTGGAAGAGATTAAAGTTCAATAAGATAATGATCCATTCTTAGTTCGCATTAAGGAAACCTTAGCCGAAAGATCAGACTTCGCTATGACTGAGGATGGAAGACTAGTGTTCCAAGGGAGGACATGCATTCCCGACAATGAAGAACTGAAGAGGAAGCTAATTGATGAAGCTCACAAGACAAAGTAAACTATCCACACTATAGGTACCAAAATGTATCAAGACATGAAAAGAATATTTTGGTGGCCGAACATGAAGAGAGAGGTAGCCGAACATGCCGCTCATTGCCTTACTTGCCAACAGGTAAAGGTAGAACACATGCGCCCTTCTGGCGTACTAAGACCACTAGACATCCCGAAATGGAAGTGAGAAAGCATTGGCATGAACTTCATCATGGGTTTACCCAAAACTCGTGGTGGACTCGACGCCATATGGGCCATTGTCGACCGACTAACCAAATCTGCCCACTTTCTAGCCATAAAGAGTAAGTGGTCGGTAGAAGTACTAGCTGCCTTATATATCAAAGAGATTGTAAGACTACATGGCGTTCCATCATCTATAGTCTCGGATCGAGATCTGAGATTCACATCTCATTTTTGGAAAGGACTGCAAGGTGCACTGGGTACTAAACTCAACTTTAGTACTGCATTCCACCCACAAATTGATGGGCAAACTGAAAGAACCAACCAAATAGTGGAAGACATGTTGAGAGCTTGCACTATAGACTTCCAAGGATATTGGAACGAGCACCTATCCCTTATTGAGTTTGCCTATAACAACAGTTATCAGGCAAGTATTAAGATGGCACCGTTTGAAGCACTCTATGGAAGGAATTGTAGATCTCCTGCATGCTGGAATGAGGTGGGAGAATAGCAATGGCTAGGCCCGGATATGGTACAACGAACAACAAAGGACATTCAGGTGATTAGAGACCGGCTCAAGATTGCTCAGTCCAGACAAAAGAGCTATGCCGATAGAAGAAGGCGAGATTTAGAATTTCAAGTCGGTGATCATGTACTTTTAAAGGTGTCACCTACTCGTGGCATCCAAAGATTTGGTGTAAAAAGAAAGCTCAGTCCTAGATTCATCAGTCCTTTTGAAGTGCTCAAAAGGATTGGTGAAGTCGCATACCGATTGGCATTGCCGCCAGACCTGGCATGTGTACATAATGTGTTCAATGTTCATGCTTAGGAAATACGTCTATGATCCTACGCATATCATTTGCCACGAGAAGTTGATGTTAAACAAGGACAAGACCTACGAAGAGAAGCCAGTGAAGATACTGGAATGGAAGGTGCAATAGCTCAGGAACCGTTCCATTCACGTGGTTAAAGTCTTATGGAATAATCGCGGAGAGGAAGAAGCTACATGGGAACCGGAAGGAACCATCAGACGGAACTACCCCAATCTTTTCGGTAAGACATTCTCTCCGTTATGATTATATGAATTTGGGGACCAAATTCTTTTAAGAGGGGGAGGATGTAGCAACCTGGATTTTTCGAAAAAATAAAAATTAAAAAATAATAAAAACAAAAAACAATTAAAAAATCAAATAAAAAAGAATTAAATAAAACCCATTAAATGAAAAGAAGTAATGTGCTTTATTAAATGGACCCATAAGAAATTTGTGGGCCAAAATAAGAATCTTTAAAAGGGAAATAATAGGAAAATATTCGAAATTCGTAACTTAAACATTGCTTAAATAGAAAAGAGGTATTTAAGCATTAAAATAGGTAATTTAAGATGGAATTGGATTCCTAAACCTATCCTAACAGGTTGGCCACGAATTTGGATCCCAACCTAACCCAAATTGGACATGGCAAGCTTGGAAAGTGGAATTAAATAGGAAATCTCATAATTAAATAGGAGTTAGAGTCCTAATAGGAAATAGAAACATAGGAAGTATAAATACTCTCCTAAATCCCCCATGGCCGGCCCTAGCTCGTTGCCAAGGGTTGCTGGACCAGGAGGAGAGGCCAAGGAGGAGGAGATTTCATGGGGAGAAGACCCTCTCAAGCTCTCTCTCTCGTTCTTCAAGTTCTAGCCCTAGAAGAGGAAATCGAGTCAAGGTAGGCATTCTCACAAGCATAAATCATGGAATTTCGTCTATAGGTTGGTCCAACCATCAGGGACAAAAACTCTCTAGTTTCATAATTTTCCATCAAGCATATCTTTTGTTCTTGATTTTTGAAGTTCTGCACTCATCTTGACCCTGAACCTTCATGTTTAATTTATATCTCCTTGAATACTCTATCCCATGCCTCCAAATTTTTATTAGAGATTCTGATGAATGTTAGGAATCTTTCACCTCTAAAAGCCCTAATTTTCATCCATCTTACCTTGCGAATTAATTCGTTGATCTCCACTGTGTACTATACCATGCACCTTGTGAATAAACCTGTTTGATTCATGTTGAGACCATGTCTACTATTCAATTCCTAGTTACTGTGAATACTACTACATGTCTAGATTTGTTTGGAACTAGTTTCGTGATTTTTCATCGCTTGTGCAATTAGTTATGAATTTTCAAACCACCCTGTGTCAAAACAAGGCAACTTGGGCCGCAATTCAAGGAGCTGTCCTTTTCCCGCTCTTCTCAGGTGTAGGACCTGAGAAGGCGACGGCCCGATAGGCCGCGTTCTCAGGCTGGTCGCGACAGCACCACCCGTCGCGTTCTGAACGTGACAGGGGCTTTCGTCGCGTTCTGTCCGCCCGACCTGATTGACCTGTCGCGATCCTCAAACGACCCTATCACGTTCTGCTCTTACCCCGTCGCGACCCTCACATGGGTACGTCGCGATCTGGGATTTTTGAATGAAAACCCCCGATTTATGATGCTCTAATTTTCTAAAGTGCTTGTACACTTGGTTAACTATCATAAACATAGTAAATGAGATTGATAATCATGGACATGTAATTAGTTAATTAAAAAGTCTTTCACTTCAATCTTTCATCTCCATGATTCTATTAACACATGCACGCACTTGAATCATCCAACATGGATTAATCGGGCATGAAAATATTTCATATTGTATCTAGTAATTTATTTCAATAATATATATTAATTGCCATATTTTAAATAAACTTGTCTATGATTCTCGCGATGTTTTGGGAATACCGTTATCGACGCTCCATTGTTCTAGAATTCCTCTAGAACGTCGAGCACGTATTTCCTCTACACACTTTCACTTGACTTGGACGAACTCTCCGTCGGATATTCCTTCTGCCGAACTAGTGAATCCTTGTTCAAGGCCTCCGTAAGTCTCCTCTGCCATGGGTCCCACATGTCGCGAGGGTTGTACCTAACACCTATGATACACTCTAGGGATCAGTAAGATCCGTATGGCCTTAGATTGTTGTCTCTCTTAACTTGAATCACGTCTGACCTCAGGACCTGTGCATACCTCGCCAATGGAAGGGTAGTGAAATCCACCAGACTGCCAACACAAATCGCGCGTGTTGTGCAACTGTTACTACTGCTTGTTTAACATTGTCTTACAAATATGTCCTTGTCTCATCTACTGTCTGTACACTCGTATATTCACGTTCACTCGACTATCTCGTATATTCATCTCGTACTCTCATCTATTTATTGGTACTCTATTTCTCCATTAAATTGATTGTCTATGATAAAAACATGACTATGCTAGGCAACATTATAAGAGACCGATCTGGTCCTTGGGAGGAGCACCTGAAAGGCTATAACTCGCGGGGGTCTAATGATCAGGGTGATTGACATCCACCTAACGCATGAACATGCAAGATTTGATGTATGGCAATCAATCAAACAGTCAATTATTGGTTTACTTGAACTCGTGGTTGAAAGAATATCGACCAATACTTGCTATCGTGACTTGTACACTGTTGTGCAACTTTACTTGTTATCTTGTTATACGGCCAATCTGTTATCATACTTGTTGTGCTATACTCTCACGCATTGTGCTATTGTTCCTCGTTATCGTGTATCATTACTTTCTATATGTTTCTCGTTATTCTATCTAGTTGTCCTGCTTTATAGGACATTAATCACTTAAAGCATGTTTGATCCTGAGATTTAAGTCCTACTGGGCGTTATCGCTCACCCTGCGTTATTTGTCGTTGTGTTCTCAGGTGAGACCGAGGATGACACTTACACTCAAGAGGACGGGAACGACCAGGAGTGAAGTCATGAGTACCCTAGCATCTTAGTACTATGTTAGAGTGTTAGTTAGTCTTTTGCTTTCATTCAATGTAATTGGGCCCTATAGAATGGCTATGACATTAGTAGTTGTAATTAGACATTTGAAAAGTTATTAATGAGATGCCATTGCTTTAGTATTTATTCTTGTTCAATGGTTTGATGTCTAGTTCTCACTCTATACCTGTTTACTTGCAACTGCCTCGAGTTCCGATATTCCGCATCAGGGCATGACAGAACCACTGCTGTCACGTCCCGAGCGTTTTGCAGTGGATATTAATAATAATGCGGAATAATTCGAGTCGATATCCCGAGACGTGAACAGTCGGCAAATAAGCCTCTAGCTAGCACGCACTAAATGTATAACAACATACATCATCATAGGGCCCAAATATTGAACTCAAGTAATCTTTTATTTAAATCTCAACTCATTGTATTCGAAATGAAAACTATTACAAGACTATGACTCAATAAAAGCAAAAGTACATAATACCTCACTTCCTACTACATTGTTCTAACACTCAAAATAAACTAACTATAGAAAAAGTCACTAGTCTACCGATTCGGAATGACCGGTAGAGAGTTTCCAAATCCCCAAGAAAGGGCTGCCTAGTAGTGCAAGCGTGTAGTGATGTACAAGTGTCAATTCACAAACCATCGGTTTCAAACTCGGCAAGCACTTAGCATGATGACATGACATGAAAGTATGCACTTAACTAAACATGGATTGCAAGATTTTAAGATAACAATTTATCATTTTAAGATGCTCGAATCGTACAAAGAGTGAATCAAAAGTTACATGAATGGTCACGTCATTAAGAAAGCAATTAGAATAACATTCATGTAATTAAAACTTTTAAATGGGTTAACCACTTTTAAGCCATTAAATAACCATCATATAATGATCAGACCCAAGACATACAATTTACAAATTAAATATAATATTAATCAGACCTCGGGTATAGCGGTTAGATTTGCAAGAAAATAAGTGGGGTTTCATGCAAAATCCTTAGGTCGCGACGGACCCTTGTAAGAGTCGTGACGGGGTCAGATCAGAACGCGACAGTGCCTTGTAAGGATCGCGACAGGCTTGTCTGATCAGGCAGGCAGTTCGCGACGGGTTCATATGAAGAAGGCGACAGGGCTGTCAGACCCGGAGGTCAGGTCGCGACGACGGTTCTGTCGTGATCAGATCGTGACGGAATTCTTGTCGCGATCTGCCTAAGAATGCGGCCTATCAAGCCATCGCGTTCTCAGGTCCTTGGCCTGCGTCTGACAGAGAAAGGACAGTGCTTTGGATTGCGGACCAGACTTTCCCTGTTTTGACACAGGGTTGTTCTAAAATTAAGAACAAATTGCACAGTCCATGAAAAGTCACGAAACTAGTTTTAAACCAAACTAGACATTCAAGGGTGCTTATGTTAGAATGTGGAGCCCGAACTCTGAAGCATATCTCCATAAGGGTTCAGGTCGCGGTTCAGCATTCGACTGCCACAGCCGAAGTCAGAAATGAAGCAGTCGATTGAATGATTCGACTCACGTAGTTGAATGTCAGATGTGAATGATTCGACTCATGCAGTCGAATGTCAAATGTGGAGGATTCGACTCATGCAGTCGAATGTCGTTCTGAGGCAATTCAGAGACATAACCCCTTTTGCCCTTGTGTGACTCGATTGTGGCGCCCTTTCCTCCCAGTATATATAAAGGGGGGTTTTGTCCTCTTTGTATGTGACATAGTGTGTATCTTTTCTTGGAGAAGAAGTATTGAAAGCTGTTGTGGTCGTGGACGTAGGAAGGCTTCTTGCCTCCGAACCACGTAAAATCTGGTGTTCTTGTATTCTTCTTCCTACCTCCTTCTATCTCTCTCTGGAATCTACGAGTGGGTAGTGTGAGAGAGTTGTCGCTGACCTGAGTGTTGTTCCGTCCCAACAGCTTACAATAAATTGGAATTATAAAACAATGATGGATTCAATAGACTTTAATCAAGTCAAACACAAACGTAAAAGTCAAGTGCAACCCGAAAACATAGTATCATGTAGCGACCCTCTTTCAACGCTTATAACTCTCTAACTAATGACATGTAGACAAAATGTTCAACACAAGACATGATGATAACAACTAGTAGAAAAACTTTCATGTTTTGGGTTTGCTCTAATTTGGTCTCAAATCGCATGCAACATATAAAGAACGGGAAAAGCCCTAACAGTGCGCGACTTGGGGAAAATGCTTATAACTCAAAATCTACTCATTGGAATTCGATGAAACCAGTGGGAAAAGAAAGGTAACTTGATGATCTATACATTGGTATAGGATATGTTAATTTTTGGCTTGAGAAAACCTACCTTCTGGGTTGAAGAAGTCTCATTTTGTTCCAGAAAACCCGTGTTCAGACCATTGTTTGAAGAACGCCTATTACTCCGTGTATTCTGCATGGAATTTGGGCATTCCACTTGGGTTAGAACGTAGACTTGACCCTAGTTCCAGGGGTATAGGCCTTGTAAGGTTTGGGTAGGGTTTGACCTACCTTTGGTCGACTTCAAGTTGACTATCTGTGCAGGTCGCAGCAAACACAACGGGGAAGAAGAACGGCTTGGTGTGGGGATCTCCTGCTCCCCTAGCTGCCAAGAACTCCTCCACACGACCCCAACAAGATGTAAACTCATCCCCAAGGGTTTGGTGGAGAGTATTTAAGCTACTATGGTGTTTAGGAGTCCTATTGTGGCTAGGAAAGAAGAGTTGCGGTTTTGGCTTGTTAGTTTCCCAATTTTAGGATTTCTTCCTCCATTAGAGTGTTTGAGGCTTTAGGAAACCTCCCACCCTAGTTAATCATGAATTTGGGTTGCCAAGACTGCAAGATCTCTTCACAATTCAACTCTAATTACCTCTTTCTAATTTTAGCTTATTTAAGCTACGAATTTCCATGCATTTTCTTGTTTTATTTGATTTTTGGGTCATATGTGGTCCATTGGCCCAATTATGATATTGGGTCATTAATATATAATGTTTGAAGTCTCTCCAACATTTTTATTTAATTTTTGGTTGCGTCGTATTTCCGTGTTAATGGTTTTCCGACTTGTTTCCTAATTTGGATAATCGGTCACAATAACTCTTAAACCAAGCCCAAATGATTTTTATTGACCCAAATTTCTTGATGGGTCATTATAGGATATTATTTGAAGTCCACATATGATTTTTATTTAATTTTCTAACTCATCCAAGTACGTGTGATAATAATTTTTCGACTTATTCATGGATTACGATAATAAGTCGCAAAACACTTTAAACTTGGCTAATATGATTTTTCTTGGCACAAATTTCTTTGTGGAACATTTAGTAATAATGTTTGGGGTTGATTTATAATTTTTATGAAATTTTCCGATGTGTTTTAGCATATACGATAATGATACATATGTTTTAAATACTCCGATATTATGGAAATTATTTATTTACATTTATTTGAGTTTTTATGTAATTAAAATTTTCGGGGTGCTACACCCTCCCCCACTAAGGAGAATTTGGTCCCCAAATTCATTGATCATTAATTGGCTTTTGAAAGTTATGATCCTTGAAGTCGTTTCGGATTTAATTCCTCTAATTGTTTCAACATCGTGGATGCTAGTCCAACATCTACACCTATGGCCACCTGTACTATTCATTTGGTTCCTTCCACTCCTGTTTTCCTTTCACGGTTGTTATAACTCCATCTTAATCCTCCAGATGAACTATGATATAATTACTAGATTATTCCTTTCTAATTTCTCCTTAATGATCTCCCCCACTTAGAAATGCACTAATAAGAACAACATCATAAGATCAGTCTAAAGGTTTAACAATCATACCTCCTTCCGGGAGCTCTGCTTGCGTTATTGCATTCACGCGTCCTGGACGCTTTACCCCTCCTTGGTTCCTTCCAACTTGGTCTTTTAGCATGGGACAGTTCGGTATACGATGTTCATGACTCCCACATCACAAGCAAGCCCCAGCCTTCTTCCAGCACTTGTTCGCTTGGTGCCCAGGCTTGTTGCAAATTTTACAATAATCCACCGTCATTGTTTCTTCTACTTTGATCTTTTTCTCCATGCCATAGTCCTTCCCAGTGGTTGGTCTTTTGTTGTTGTTATTGTTGTTATTGGGGAAACTTCCAGTTGTATCGACTGCTCCCCTTTTTGTAAAGGTTGGCTTTGAGATGTCCTTTCCCCTCATGCCTTCCACCTTAGCCATAGTATCTTCTACCAGTTGAGCTCTTTGGACCATCTCAGTGTAGGTTTGGATGTTGTGTGGTTCGAGCTTTTCAATGAACATGGGCCTGAGCCCATCCATGAAACGGTTAGCCTTTAGTCTTTCAGTTCCCACCAGGTGTGGGGCATACATAGCCAGACGCACGAACTGAGCCTCATACTCAGCCACGGACATTCCTTTCTGTTTCAGTGCAGCAAATTCTGCCGCCTTCTTCTCCTTCACTCTTTCAGAGAAATATTTTCCCCAGAATATCTCCAAGAATCCAGCCCACTGCAGTTCGCCAACATTAGGCAGGTGGGCCGAGGTGGCCTTCCACCATGCTCGGGCATGCTTAGTGAATTGAAAAGTGGCCAGCACCACCTTCTCCTTGTTAGTGCATTGCATCACTTGGAAAATCCTTTCTATCTCTTCCTGCCAGTTCTCTGACTCGTCTGGGTCAGGGGATCCAGAGAAATGAGGAGGGTTTAAACTCCTAAAATTCCAGTGTAGATCACCGGCTCCGTTCCTAGCTGCAGCAACCTGAACCACATTTTACAGGGCCTGGGTGAGTCCTGCCACTGTTTCTTGCATAGCTTGCCATTGGTTACGAGCCATTGCGGTTGAGTGAGAGAGTTATGAGGGTTCCTGAGAAAAGGATGGAAACCATTAATGTCTCCAGATATATTATAAGAGTCAATGGGTAGGAGTGTTCAATTCTTTCTAACATATTCCGAGTCTCTACCCATTCTCACCAGGTACTGTATTTAATTTCCATGACCTAGGTTCCATAGGTATCTCCTATTCCTGAAACATATATCCTATTTGGTATTCCGAGGCTCTGATACCACTAAACTGTCACGTCCCAGCGTTACGCAGCAGATATTAATAATAATGCAGAATAATTCAAGTCGATATCCCGAGACGTGAACAGTCGGCAAAGAAGCCTATAGCTAGCACACACTAAATGTATAACAACATACATCATCATAGGGCCCAAATGTTGAACTCAACTAATCTTTTATTCAAATCTCAACTCATTGTATTCGAAATGGAAACTATTACAGGACTAAGACTCAATAAAAGCAAAAGTACATAATACCTCACTTCCTACTACATTGTTTTAACACTCAAAATAAACTAACTATAGATAGACTCATAATTGGAACGCTCATCACTCAGACGCATTCCCATCCTCGACTTGCTCTTCCTCTTGAACTTCATAGTCACCTAGATTGGGTAAAAGTAGGGGATGAGCAAACTAGCCCAGTAGGATTTATATCTCAATGTGCGGGCAATGATATAAGTGATTAACATTTTAGAACTAGGTAAGCACGATGAATGTCATGATATCCATGTGCGAATAAAACTCATTAAAATATGATACATGAACAAGCTAGATAGAGTGATCACGATAGAACAAGATATTTGAACAAGATGACAAGATAGAACTATCAATAGATCACTTTGTACAAGCACGCAAGATTTCACTTGATGTCAAGAACACAAGATATCACTAATTACATTAAATGCAGGATGGCCATATCACGCAAGCAAGCAAGCACGCACGAGCATGATCATGTAACACTAATCAGGCATGTAGACACTAATGTATACCAAGAAAAGATCCATCAAGAATGTACACCAGGACACGTGTATGTGGCTATTGTATCTATCATTCAACACGACATGCAAGACTCCCAGCGCAGATGCAACGCCAATAATCATTATACCCCATGGTTAACAGTATATTTATGACTCTCCGTCATTGAGGCTAGACTGGAGCCCTTGGACACTCGCTGTGCCCGGTCAGCATCTCACTTAAATTTTAAATGTAGATACCTACAGTCATTAATAACGGCCAAAGAGAGTTTCAATAAGTAAGCATGTGTAATGTCATGATCATGATGATGATGAGAACAAGTAATAAGTAAATTGAACATGATTTCATAACAACAATGGTCAAGAGATAAATTTGGCAGCATAACGGCATGATTTATACTTTAATTCAATCTTTACATTAATGGCTTTAGTCTAGATTGAAAATCACACTCACGAGAACATGAAGAGAAAGGAAGTGCACGCTATCTCCAGGGAACTTCAATGGTACAACCAACTCGTCGGCCATGTGGGAATCCATGGTCAGAGGAGATTTACAGAGGCCTTGGAGAAAAAGTCACTAGTCTACCGATTCGGAATGACCGGTAGAGAGTTTCCAAATCCCCAAGAAAGGGCTGCCTAGTAGTGCAAGAGTGTAGTGATGTACAAGTGTCAATTCACAAACC
Organism: Colocasia esculenta; assembly: GCA_014218235.1. Classification (NCBI taxonomy): domain Eukaryota; kingdom Viridiplantae; phylum Streptophyta; class Magnoliopsida; order Alismatales; family Araceae; genus Colocasia; species Colocasia esculenta. The sequence goes on along the minus strand of CM024753.1, from coordinate 120,010,466 downwards.
ATCGGTTTCAAACTCGCGGAAAGCACTTAGCATGATGATATGACATGAAACTATGCACTTAACTAAACATGGATTGCAAGATATTAAGATAACAATTTATCATTTTGAGAAGCTAGAACCGTACAAAGAGTGAATCAAAAGTTACATGAATGGTCACGTCATTAAGAAAGCAATTAGAATAACATTCATGTAATTAAAACTTTTAAATGGGTTAACCACTTTTAAGCCATTAAATAACCATCATATAATGATCAGATGCAATTTACACATTAAATATAATATTAATCAGACCTCAGGTAAAGCAGTTAGATTTGCAAGAAAATAAGTGGGGTTTCATGCAAAATCCTCAGCTCGCGACGGACCCTTGTAAGAGTCGCAACGGGGTCAGATCAGAACACGACAATGCCTTGTAAGGATCGCAACAGGCTTGTCTGATCAGGCAGGCAGTTCGCGACGGGTTCATATGAAGAAGGCGACGGGGCTGTCAGACCCGGAGGTCAGGTCGCGACGGCGGTTCTATCGTGATCAGATCGTGACGGAATTCTTGTCGCGATCTGCCTGAGAACGCGGCCTATCGAGCCACCACGTTCTCAGGTCCTTGGCCTGCGTCCGACAGAGAAAGGACAGTGCTTTGGATTACGGACTAGACTTTCCCTATTTTGACACAGGGTTGTTCTAAAATTAAGAATAAATTGCACAGTGCATGAAAAATCACGAAACTAGTTTTAAACCAACCTAGACATGCAAGGGTGCTTCCAGTAAATCGGAATTAGAAAACAATGATGGATTCAACAGGCTTTAATCAAGTCAAACACAAATGTAAAAGCCAAGTGCAACCCGAAAATGTAGTATCATGCAATGACCCTCTTACCATGCTTATAACTCTCTAACTAATGGCCTTTAGACAAAACATTCAACACAAGACATGACGAGGAAAACTAGTAGAAAAACTTTCATGTTGTGGGTTTGCTCTAATTCGGTCTCAAATCGCATGCAACATATAAAGAATGGGAAAAGCCCTAACAATGCGCGACTTGGGGAAAATGCTTATAACTCAAAATCTACTCATTGGAATTTGATGCAACCAGTGGGAAACGAAAGTTAACTTGATGCTATACACATTGGTATAGGATATGTTAACGTTTTCCCCGAGAAATCCTACCTTCAGGGTTGAAGAAGTCCCATTGTTTTCCAGAAAACCCATGTTCAGACCACTATTTGAAGAACACCTATTACTCTGTGTATGCTGCATGGAATTAGGGAATTCCACTTTGGTTAGAACGTAGATGTGACCCTCTTTCTAGGGGTATAGGCCTTGCAAGGTTTGGTTAGGGTTTGACCTACCTTTGGTCGACTTCAAGATGACTATCTGTGCAGGTCGCAGCAGACACAATGGGGAAGAAGAACGACTTGGTATGGGGATCTTCTGCTCCCCCAGCTGCTAAGAACTCCTCCACACGACCCCAACAAGATGTAAACTCATCCACAAGTGTTTGGGGGAGAGTATTTTGTTGGGTTGAGTGTGAATTTAATACATTTCCCCTCATAATTTTGATGATGACAAGTTGTGATTTTAATGCACAATAAATGGAACATGTTAAATACATCACACATGTAATAACAATATTCAAAAAGTATGTTTCCAAACACATTTTATCATATATATTTATGATAATACATTGGACTAATGATTTATGTGTTTATTTCTCAGGGACATACATTTCTTGCAAGGGTAGTGTCAACACACCCACTACTGGTGTCGACACAGGGTATCAAACCCTAAGGCAAAGTCATGAAGAAATGGTCAAGTGTGTCGACACAGTCCCAAGTGGTGTCGACACTAGACCCAGCTCCCAGAGAACCCAGTTGACTGGTTAGGACAGTGTGTCGACACAGCCTGTGAGTGTGTGGACACTAGAGCCATCTCCCAGAAGACATGTTTTGTGGAATTGGGATAGTGTGTCGACACACCCAGTGACTGTGTCGACACACTCCAGCTGATTTTTCATCTTAAGTTACATCTGGACACGTGGCCTTCTAGGGATCACTTGGATTGGCCTTGGATCATGTGCCCACGTACCCCAAGGGTTCTTTTGGCCATGATGGGGTATAAATACCTATCTAATCGGCCCCCAAGAAGCATAACTCCTAGAGAGCCTTCCAGAAAGCGCCCTTTGGCGGCAAGACAGAGCTCTCCTCCTGTTCTTGCTCTCTGTGCTGCTTCAAGCCAATTCCCATCCTTGCAAGCACAAGAAGTGAAGATTGATCCATAAAGATGAAGTGAGATCACATCCAAGGGAGCAGAATCAAGTAGAAGCAGCCAATTGAGAAGAGTTCAAGAAGATCCAGAGGCACAAATTGCAGAGCATCGCCCAGGGACTTCAAGAGTTCAAGCATCTTCTCAATTCAGCCTTCTACAAGGGAGTTCATCTGAAGAACAAGGATTCTACATACAACTCCTCAATTCCCCTTAGTTCTTCTGAGTCATTCTTGAGATTGTGCATGATTTGTTGCACTAGTCTCCTTGAATGAACTCTTTATGGATCAGATCATTGCTAGATGATCTAGATCTTGTTGTTTTTTATCTAGCAAGTTGGTTGTGAGCCTTGGTGCTCAATTGTGTTGAGTCGTCCCACTCAGGTTGTAGTTGAGCAGTTCTGCTCAGGTTTCTAGAGTAGTCTTGCTCTAGAGGTTGTGTGTGAGTTGTTGAACTCAGTGTGTTGGAGTTGTCAAGCTCCAGTGTGTGGTGTATTCAAGTTGAATAGTGAAGCCTCACTGTGTGAGGGGTGGATGTAGGAATTACATTGTGTGATTTTCGAACCACCTAAAAATATCCTATGCAGTGGTTTGATCTGTGATTTCATTTCACTTTGCGCTAGATGTATGCATAGGATTTTCTCTTACACTTCTAATCAACTTGATCACACACGTTAATCACTTAATTCACACAATCACTCATCAGATCTGTGAATTCCTTTTCTAAGTTGACTCTGATTCAAAACATTTGTTTAAATTGGCTAAGCTTATGAAGTTTTGGCCTAGATCTATTCAACCCCCCCTTCTAGATCTGGTCCATCCCATATTCGATCCTACAATTGGTATCAGAGCGGGTTTATATCTGATCTGAGTGTTTCTGTTTGTTCTGTGAGTTTCACTTACTTGTTGCTAAGTTTTTCTTTCACTATACTTTAGTTTGATCAATGGATTCTCGAGGTTTTATGCTGAAGGCCATTCCATCAATAGGCCACCATTCTTCAATGGGACTGACTATCCTATTGGAAGAATCCATGCAAGTCTTCCTTAGAGCCCAGAACTATGAGATTTGGAGGGTAGTTGAGGTAGGTCCCTATGAAAACCAGGGAGAGAGAGGAAACCTGGACCAGGGAGCAAATTAGGAGGGCCACCCTGAACTACAGTGCCATGAACATGGTTCAATGTGCAGTCCACCCAAAGGAGTACTCAAGAATCTCCATGTGCAAATCTGCCAAGGAGATGTGGATAAGCTTGAGTTACTCTATGAGGGAATATCCAAGTAAAAGAAACCAAAGCAAATATTCTTGTTTCTGAGTATGAATTATTCATGATGAAATCTGATGAAACAATTTCTGAAATGTTTGCTAGGTTCATGATCATTGTGAATGGACTGAAGGCTCTAGGTAAGGACTACACAGATGCTAATTTGGTAAGAAAAATCTTGCGCTCTCTTCTTCAATTTGGCACACTAAGGCCACAGTTATTAAAGATTCTAAAGATTTATCCAAAATCTCTTTGGATGAACTCATAGGAACTTTGATGACTTATGAAATAAATTTGAAGAGAAATGAAGAGCACATAATCAAAACCAAACCAGTAGCACTTAAAGCTTCATCTAGTAACAAGGATAAAAATCATGAGAAAACCAGTTCTGATGAGTCTGAGTCCAATGAGGATGAGATTGCCCTCATGACTAGACAATTCAGAAAATTTCTAAAATCTAGAAAGGAAAATTCACTGGGAAAAAGAATTCTCATATGGGAAAAGAAATACTTCCTTTTCAAATGCCAATTCAAATAGAAATCAGAAAACAGATGAAGTGTTATTTGTTACAGGTGCAACAAACCAGGACACATAAAAGGAGAATGTCTTGAGAACAAGAAGGAAAAATACAAAAAGATCAATAAATTCAAGAAGCCTAAAGCAATGGTTGCCACTTGGTCAGATGAAGATCCAAGTGAAAATGAAGAAGAAAGGTCCTCAAGTTCTGAAAGTGAGGAAATTTGCTTTATGGCAAACAGTTCTGATGGAAAGGTAAGTACATCTTTTGAAGATTATACAATTGATGATCGGCAAGATACTTATGCTAAATTAGTTGAAAACTATTCTGAAACAAGAAAAGAAAATAAGCATCTAAAGAAGAAAATTGAAAACATCCTGCATAACCAATCAACAAACAAAAGAATCTCTAAATTGGAAAATGAAGTGGCTGATCTCAATGAAGAAAAAGAAAATCTTCTAAATGTAATTGATGAGCTCAAGCTTGCATCCCAAATGGCCAACAATGACTTTAAGAAACTGTCTGAAAAACTGGAATTGCAACAAAAGAAAAAAACAAAAGTGATGATGAAATCAAACATTAGAAAAACCAGTTGAAAGAAAAGAACAAGTCATTGAAACCTTTACAAAAGGAAAAGATAATCTGGATGCCTTGTTCGGAACAAGAATGAAATCTGTAACACATGGACTAGGATTTTTCAACACAAAACTCCAAGAAAGACAAATCTGGTGAAATGAGGGAAAAAGCACCTTAATAAAATTTGTCAAAAGTCCTAGTCCTGAGGAAAAACAAAAACAAGCAAGTGTCAAACAATACAACAATTGGTATCACAACAAAAATTTGAAAAACCAGAACAAAGAGAAACCAAACAGGTCGACACACTCACCTGACAGGTCGACACCAGTCAACAAAAAGATGAAATCTGTGACTATTGAGTCGACACCAATCAAAGACAGGTCGACCTGCTCAACCTCAAAAACCACCAACCAGTCAACCAAAAAATCAAATAAAAACTTGAAAAATAAGAAAAACACAAAAGAAAACATTCATGATAAACCTTGGACTTCCAAGACAGCACATCAAGCTGATTGGACCAATTCTTGGAACCAATGGTATTACAATCCTTTTTGGTACCATCCTCAATACTTCTATCCAAACTTTTCAATGTACCAACAAAACCTTGGTTTGGACCTCCACAAATGAACAGTCATGTCCAAATGCAAAACTCCCATCCTAATGAGAAAAATAACACTAGTATTTTTATTCCAAAAGGGAAGGATAAATTGAAAAAGGCAAAAAACACCACTGAAATAAAACAAAAGCAAAAAACAAGTTAGATTTGGATTAGAAAAAGATTTGCTGTTATTGTTCAAACAATCTGATGGTCCGAACAATGTTTGGGTACCAAAATCTTCTCTCCACTGATTAATTTTGCAGGAAGGTCGTGCACCCAACTCAAATGTGCGGTTTCTTGATAGTGGGTGCTCACGACACATGACAGGAGATAAAGCGAAATTTTCATTCCTGATTGAAAAGGAGGGAGGTTCTGTCACTTTTGGAGGTAAAAATAAAGGAAAAAGTCATTGGATCTGGAAAGGTTGGTCAATCTTCCTCAAACTCAGTTGATAATATTTTGTTAGTTGATGGTCTGAATTATAATTTGCTGAGCATTAGCCAACTATGTGACAAAGGTCACAAAGTTGTGTTTGAATCAGATTTTTATAGAATAATTGACTCTTCAACTGATTAAATAAAATTCTTTGGAAAAGAGAAAACAATGTTTACATGATCAACCTTGATAAAAACTTTTCTGAAAACATTTGTCTTGTTGCAAATAAAATGAAATTGCATGGACTTGGCACAAAAGACTTGGTCATGCAAGTTTCAGAACAATAAATAAACTGTTAAGGCTAAACTTGGTCAAAGGTCTTCCTGAATCTTTTTCAAATGTAGAGAATCAAATTTGTGGGATTTGTGCCCAAGGAAAACAAACCAGAAAATCTTTTAAAACCTTCAATGATGTACTCACATCTAAGCCACTAGAATTGCTTCATATGGACCTCTTTGGCCCAACAAGAATTCTAAGTCTGAGTGGCAAAAGATATGGTTTTGTCATTATTGATGATTTTACTAGATTTACATGGGTTATCTTTTTATCCCACAAAAGTGATGCTTGCCTTGAATTCAAGAATCTCTGTACCACTGTCTTAACAAGTTTTCCTTATAAAATCAAAAATATTTTGACTGATCATGGGGGTAAATTTGAAAACAAATCTTTCTCTGATTTATGTGCTGAACTTCACATATTTCACAAGTTTTCTTCACCAAGAACTCCATACCAAAATAGAGTTGTGGAAAGAAAGAATAGAACACTTGTGGAAATGGCAAGATCCATGCTCTTGGAAAGCAAATTGCCCAAATCCTTCTGGGCTGAAGCTGTAAATACAGTAAATCATATTCTCAATAGAGCATTGGTCAGACCAAAAATCAGAAAAACCCCTTATGAGTTGTTGAAAAACAAAAAAGCCAACCTTGTCTTATTTCAAAGTCTTTGGGTGTAAATGTTTTGTGCATAACAACAATAGAGAAAGCCTTGACAAGTTTGATGCTAAAAGTTATGAAGCCATTTTTCTTGGCTATTCTGAAATTTCAAGAGCTTTTAGAGTTTATTTTCTTAAAAACAAAACTGTTGAAGAATCTCCACATGTTACTTTTGATGAAAATTCCATTTCAACTCACTATTCTAAATCTTGCAAGGACTGTCAAGATAATCAAGAGGATGACTTCATTGTTGATTCTTCACCAACTATTGAGGAGAATGAAGACATTGATGAAAATTTGAACAATCACTCACCTACTCCAAGTGGATCAGGTAATGTTGTTCCAAATTTAAATGCACCTCAACAGGTAATTCCTGAACACAGATTTTTGAGAGATCACCCAATAGAAAATGTTGTTGGCAATGTACATGATAGGGTAAGAACTAGATCATCATTCTTGAATGCATTCATGAAGACCCACTAGCACTAATTTCCCAAATTGAACCAAAGTCAATTGATGAGCTCTAATGAATTTAGACTGGATAAATGCAATGCATGATAACTTCATCAATTTGAAAGAAATCAAGTGTGGAATTAGTACCTAGACCTAGTGACAATCATCTGTCATTGGCACTAGATGGGTATTCAGAAATAAATTGAATGAAAATGGTCAAGTCATAAGGAATAAAACCAGACTAGTTGCCAATGGGTACAACCAAGAATTGGAATTGATTTTGAAGAGTCATATGTCCCTGTAGCTAGACTAGAAGCTGTAAGAATATTCCTTGCTTTTGCATCTTCATTGAAGTTTAAAGTTTATCAAATGGATGTCAAAAGTTCATTTTTGAATGGATACATAAAAGAAAATATTTTTGTTGAACAACCTCCAGGCTTTAAAATGAAAAATATCATAATCATGTTTTTAAGTTTCATAAGGCTCTCTGTGGTCTTAAGCAAGCTCCAAGATCTTGGTATGACCGTTTGAGCTCTTTTCTGCTTGAAAAAGGATACTCTAGAAGTAATGTTGATCAAACTTTGTTCACAAAAACTGTAAATAAACAAATAATTACAGTCCAAATTTATGTTGATGACAATTTTTTGGATCCACCAATAAGAGTCTGTGCACTAAATTTGCAAATCAAATGAAAACTGAATTTGAAATGAGCTTGATGGGAGACTTACAATTTTTTTGGGATTGCAGGTTAACCAACCAGTGAGGGAATCTTCATAAGCCAAACCAAGTATGTCAAGGAACTTCTGAAAAGGTTTGACTTCCAGAACCTCAAGCACTCAAGCACAACTATTGCAATTAATGTAATACTAGAAAAAGATTCAATTGGTAAGTCAGTAGACCCAAAGACATACAGACGTATGATTGGTTCTCTACTATATCTCACCACTTCTAGACCTGATATACAATTCAGTGTATTCTTTTGTGCTAGATTTCAAGCAAATCCTAAAGAAAGTCACATGTTAGCTGTTAAAAGAATTTTCAAATATCTTGCTGGAACATGTGATCTTGGTATTTGGCATCCTACTGGTTGTAAATTAGATTTGATTGCCTATTGTGATGCTGATTATGCTGGGTGTAAACTTGATAGAAAAAGCACAAGTGGCTTGTGTTTGTACTTAGGTGGCTGCCTAATCTTTTGGGCTTCCAAAAAGCAACACTCAGTTGCTCTATCAACTGCAGAGGCTAAGTATGTTGCAGCTGGTCGATGTGGCACTCAAATTATTTGGGTGAAACATCAGCTTCTTGATTATAACCAAGAGTTAGGTTGTGTTCCCATTCTTTGTTATAACATAAGTGCCATAAATCTGTCTAAAAACCCAATTCAGCATTCTATAACAAAACACATTCAAATTAGGCATCATTTCTTGAGAGATGAGGTAGCAAAGAAATCTTTTGGACTCCTCTTTATTGAAACTGAAAAATAATTGCTGATATCTTCACTAAACCTCTTCCTGACAACAGGTTTTCATCCTTGAGGAGAGAGCTTGGTCTTTGCAAATATCCATCTTCTTGATAACTCTCATTGGGTTGAGTGTTTAGGCATGTTCTGGGGGAGTCACTGTTTCATCATTCTTCTTTGCTTCCTTGATTCATGTTGTTCACATCTCTCACGAATAACTTCCATTTCTTTTTTTCATAAATTCTTCAACTCACATTGTGTTGAAATTCTTGGTATATCAAATGGTGATTTGAAGAAAGATAAGTTCTGCTTGTTTGGACACTTTCACTATGGGAGAGTATGTGTCTCTGCAAGTATCAAGAATTAAAATTCAAGTGTTGAGGGGGAGTTTTTATTCTTCAAAAAGAAACATTTCAGTTTTCCCAATTCCTGCATGTCTTTGCTCTGATGAAATTTTTTGGAATCATCATCAGGGGGAGCTAATGAATTCACTACTCATTCTTTTACAAAATTCAAGATTCCTCTTGAGTTATATCAACTTCCACTCATGATGTGCTCATTAAGTTTGTCTAACCTCAAAATGACTTTTTGATTGATCTACTACATTTTTACAGTGAACTCTCAACTATACTCTTCAACCCTACAGAAATTTTAATGTCTTTCAAAGACTGAAGGATATGTGTGCGTTGAACTTAAACACCTCTTTTGCAACTGATGTGAGATAATTGATCTCAAATTTATAAAATTCTCCTTACATTTATTACTCAACAGAGCAATGGCAGAAATGCTGAGAAACTACAAACTTCACAATGAATGAAGTGCCATGTATGTCATGAGGTATTTTCTGCTATCTCTGTTCAAAGGGGTTCAACAAATTAAAAATAACAACAAAAGATGCTCTATACTTTTTGATGATGACTGAGTAACTGGAAATATTGGCGTCTGATAAACGTATATTTTCATGTCAAAAGGTTGTCATTTGCCCCTTGAAACTGTATAATTAGCAAATCTTTAGTAACCAGGGACTATGGTATGTAAAAAACATTAGTTCTTGAGTGAACAAGATTTCCTACATTTGATAGTTTGATTAACAAAAAAAAAAAAATGTGTGTCCAAGGAGAATTGCTTAAAATAAACATTTTTTTTTGTCTTCCATCAGTTTGCTTAAAGTTGTTTAACTTCATCACCATTGATTTCAATCTAAAAGACATTTTTATTTCTTTAGATTTGGAGAATATGGTAGTTCGTCATTGGCTGTTGGATGTCCTATATCACTCAAACTATCATTTTTAATGGCTCAAGTCACTAATGAATATATCCTGTAGGTTGTTGTGTAACATGAGTTATTGTTGGATTTTTGTTGACATATGACAAATGAATTCTTTGGCCTCTTAAAAAACCTTGTTCTGTTGATTCCATCAATATTTCATCATTTTAAAGATTTCCCATAATTTACAAATTTTCCTCATGCTCTTATCTTCAATATTTCTTCAGGCCAGGTCGACACAGTCTTCCTTATGTGTCGACTCAGTCATAGCCCAAGTCGACACACCCATCTCATGTGTCGACATATAGGCTGTTCCCGCGGTTCAAGTCTTGGGCACCGGTTTGGGACTTGGCGTTCCTGCGGGTTATTTTACCCTAAAACCCCTTTTATTTCCTAGGTCGACCCATAGCCGCCACGAACCTTTATAAACGACAAGAGATTTCATCTTTCTTCCCTCTTACCACCAATTTCTGTCTCCATCCTCCTCTCATCATCTCCGCCATCTCTGTCTCCATCTCTTGCTTGGACGATGCCTCCTAAGCACACTCCTCGTCGAGGCGCCCGGGCTAGGGCAACTGCCAGGGCGGCTGCTGTTGTAGCGCTTCCCACTGAGCGAAGAAGCAAACACCGCCACGACCCTGCAGAGCAGCCGATGCTTCATCTGCATCTCCTACACCATCCAAGAGAGGTAGGGTACCCTCTTCCAGTCGAGGTCCTTCCCAGAGGACATCTGCACACCCTAGGAGGAAGATATTGGTCTCCTCTCCTGAAGTCTCTGAGAATCTGCCTACTGTGCCTCCAGCACCTGATGGTACACTGATGGGCGAACTGACAAACTGGTCATCACTACTCGATCTCTATACCTCGAAGGGCAGAAAACACCCTGAGACAAGTCCTCAAACAATCTCCATTCTCTGCCATCAACAAACTCAAGCGAACACGCCTACTCAAAGCATCTGCCATGACGTTAGCCCTTCCCGAGTGATAGGAGAGGGTAAGGTCGTAGTCCTTCAGGTACTCAATCCATCTATGCTGCCTCAAGTTCAGATCCTTCAGAGTGAAAATTTACTGCAAACTCTGATGGTCGGTGAAGATCTCGAATGCCTCGCCGTACAAATAGTGCCTCGACAACTTCAGAGCAAACACCACTGCTGCCAACTCCAAGTCGTGGGTAGGGTAGTTCTCCTCATGCTTCTTCAACTACCGAGAAGCATAGGCAACGACCCCACCATGTTGCATCAGCACTGCACCCAAACCTGACCTCGACGCGTCAGTGTAGACCACAAAACCTCTGCTACCTGATGGTAAGACCAACACTGGCGCTGAAGTCAGCCTCATCTTCAGCTCTGAGAAACTCCACTCACAGTCCTCAGTCCAAACAAATCTGGCCTCAAGTCTAGTCAATCGGGTCAATGGCTCTGCAATCCTGGAAAAATCCTGGATGAACCTCCTGTAATAGCCTGCCAAACCCAAAAAACTCCGAACCTTTGACACTGAAGTGGGCTGCTCCTAAGACAACACTGCCTCAACCTTGGTAGGGTCAACTGCCACACCAGAACCTGAGATCACGTGCCCAAGAAAGTGCACCTCCCTCAGCCAAATTCGCACTTGTCAAACTTGGCATAAAGTTGGTGACACCGCAACGTCTCTAGCATGATCCTGAGATGCTCCTCGTGCTCCTCTTCCGAAGCCGAGTAGACCAGAATGTCATCTATAAAGATGACCACAAACCTGTCCAGGTACTCACGGAACACCCTATGCATCAAATCCATAAAAGCTATGGGAGAGTTCGTGAGCCCAAACAGCATCACGACGAACTCAAACTGACCATACCTCAAACGGAAGGCTATCATGCTGATATATGACTCTTTGATCCTCAAATAGTAGTAGCCTGATCTCAAGTCAATCGTCGAGAACACCCTGGCTGACTGCAATTGATCAAACAAGTCATCGATCCTCGACAACAGATACTTGTTCTTCATTGTTACCTGGTTCAGCTGCCTATAATCGATGCACAATCTCAAGCTGCCATCCTTCTTCCTCACGAATAGTACTAGCGCTCCCCACGGCGAATGACTCGGACAGATGAAACCCAACTCAAGCAACTCCTGCAACTGGCGCTTCAGCTCGTGCAACTCAGCCAGAGCCATCCGGTAAGGTGCCCTAGACAAAGGCATTGTACTAGGAAAAAGCTCAATGGAGAACTCTACCTCCTGCTCAGGCAGTAACCCAGGTAGATCCTCCGGGAAAACATCAGAGAACTCACAAACAACAGGCACATCAAAACCCGACGACTCGCTAGGCTCCAAGGAACACACAGAAGCAAGATGTGCTACACAACCATCGTGGATCAAATGACGAGCTCTATAGATGGAAATAAAAGGTCGCCGGGTAGACTAGATACCTCGGAAGTAGAGAACAAGCGCTCAGGGTATCTCAAACCGAACGGTCTTCTGCTGACAATCCACTACAGCTGAGTGAGCCTCCAACCAGTCCATGCCAAGGATGACGTCAAAGTCACGAAGCTGCAACGTGTACAACTTGGCCGGCAACTGGTGTCCCTTGACCTCAACTATGACACCCTCCAGGTAACCATAGGAATGCATTTAATCATCGAACGGGAGATCGACCATCACATCACACTGCCTCTCAAGGGTGTGACAAACCAGAGACTCATAAAACTCCTCGAAAGTAAAACAAAGGGAAGCATCGGGATTAACCAAAACATGAGCAGCTTTAGCAAGGATAGGCAAGGTACCTTTAAACAAGTTTGACGCCTCGGCCTGCTCCATGGTAAGAGCCATCACATGACCACGTCCACACCCACGCTGCGGTGCCTGCTAAGGTGGCTGCTGCTGCGGCGGCTGCTGGTGCTGTGGGAACTGCTACTGCTGCTGGTATGGTTGGAACTGCTAAGGCTGCTGATGCTGCTAAAGTTGCTAAGGTTGTAAATGATATTGCCCCTGCTACTGCTAACGAGGTGCCTGCTGCTGGGGAGGGAACTGGTACTGTGGTAGCTACTGTGTGTACTGCACTGGCTGCTGCGGCTGCTGGACTTGCCCCATCGGGCAATCCCTCCTGAAGTGGCCTGACAACCCACAAGTGTAACAGACTGCTTCCTGTCTGCCCTGCTCAGCTCCCTACTGGACTGACTGCTCTGCAATCCTCGACTGACGCTTCTACTGCCGACTCCATCCACCCCTGCGAATAGTCATCTGCTTGAACTTCGAGTGCAGACCAGAGCTGCTCGAACTGCCTGAGCACGAAGAAGAAGAAGTCGCATTGCCTCGACTACCTACGGGGTGCTGGTACAACGAGGACCTAGAAGAGGCTCCTCACTACTGCTGCTGCTGTTGGGGCTGCCAGGTCTCTCTCTCCAAGGCAGTGGCCTTAGCCACAACCTCTCCCAAAGTGGCACACATATGAGCAGTCACGCCCCACCTCAAATCTGGCCTCAGTCCTACAATAAACCTCTCTACACATGCCTACTCACCGCTGGCAACATGAGGGACATGCCTCAACAACCGAACAAATCTCTGATGGTATTGTGTAACAAAAAAATCACCCTAAACCAACTAATGAAACTGATCTCGTCTCTCACGTCGAGCATAGTCAGGGAAATACTCGCTGTGAAAGACCCCCAAAAACCACTACCACGATCTAATCCAAACGCTGCCCTGGAAAGTGGGTCTGCCGCTAAACCCTCCACCACTCATGGGCTGGTCCCTTGAGTTGATACACTACAAGTCTGACCTAGTCCTCCTCGGCGCACTCCATAGTCTCGAACGTGCGCTCCAACTCGTGCGTCCAACTCTCTGCCTTGTCTTGATCATACTCACCGAAGAACATCGGTGGTCGGAGACGCAAGAACCTCTCCAAGAGGGAGGTCCTGTCCTCAGTGGCAGCTGTCCTCCTCTGACCGGCCCGGCTACTCCCAATACTCGACGCCTGCTAAACTGCTGGCTGCTTCACCTGCGGATCTGTCTGCCGCTCTAGTACTGCTGGGGGAGGTACTGGAAGCTGACCTCCCACTGCTGCCTTCCCAGGCTACCACGCTCCTTGATACAGGGTCTTGAAGAACTGCTCGACCAAAGGGAACCAATCGGCATACTACTGTGGCTGAGGCTAGTACCACTGCTACTGCTGTCGGTCTGCTACTACTATTGCCGCTGCTCCCTGAGGCTGTGCCACTGACTACGCCACTGACACATCCTCCTGAACCTACCCCTATGCAGGCATATCTGACTCATCCTACTACTCCATCAACTCTCTGGCCTGCCTACGCCTGCGCGGAGCCATTTCCTGCACGGCACACAACCAACAAGGTTAACAATACCAACTCTGGTGGCTAGCAGTGTACTTGTACTATTGTTGGGACTTCCTGTTATAGTTTAAATCCACTACAAGTTCTGTCAGACTCTCACTCTGATACCAACTGTAACGACTCCGAGAACCCGACCCTCGGCCCAAGCCAAGGACCCGATTTTCACGGTCGCCACCCATGGATCCGGGGACCCGGAAGGGCTATAACACAAGTCTAACAAAATATGTAAAGGAAATAAACGTCAAATACTAACTAGGGGCACACACGCGAAAGCAGAAAGAAGAGCGAGACAGCTGCGTATCGCTCTAGGTACAGTCCCAACACACATAACTAGTACAAGTAAAGACAGGGGAAGACCAAGTCCCTTAGGGGCATACCCCGAGGGTGACGTACAACTGAAAGAGGGAACCACTGCTAGCTACAGGGACGATGACTACCGCCCCGTCTCCTCCTCCCAACGCGTGCCCTGCCGCTGCTGACAAGTCAAACATGTAAAAGGAACGGATGAGCTTCACAACAGAAGCTCAGTAGGGACTACCATCTTCTACTGGCTCTAACATGTAGAAGGACATATATATTATATATATATATATATATAATTAAATAACAACAGTTATATCTTCTACCTACATAGGAAAGTGTGGAAGCAAGCTACTAACTAACACGGTACGAAAAAACCCTATGGTCGGAAACTCCATACGATTGCACGTTGTGACCACCACACGGCTAGCAACACAAGCAGAGTGAACCCTGCATGGACAAGAGACAGTAGCTACAGAAAACACTATCACTAGTCAACCGGTTAGGTGCGTCTACTGACGTCTTATCCTCGACCCAGGTCCAAACATCCACATCTCGTCATAGTGAGACAGGAACACAAAGTAGCACAACAGTAACCGCCATAGTCTGGCCGGACTACGGTCCCATGCATGGCTTCTCTAAGTGGTTCCGAAGCTGTAAAGAGTGAGGCAGTGATTATGTCACGACGGCCTAGCCAGTTGCGACATCATCGCGAGCTCTATACTGGTCGCGTTCTCAGCCGAGAGGGGTTCCGGGATGATCCTCCCGAAGACCACCCCAAATCCGGTACAAACCACACCAATAAGGGGAGGGGAGAATGGGAAACGCCATAGGGACTTCTACTCAAGCCAAACCACACTTAAGACCCCATAAAACATAGATTATAAAGAATCTACGCTCGATGGAAACCTCACTCACCACGAGCATGATCCTCACACACCCCACGACCTAAAACCACGGAGAAACCACAATCTCAAGGGGGAAGGGATCATGCTAGAACGAGAGGAGTCAAGGGTCTCTGCCTCCAAGAGTAGAGCCGACCCGTTGGGGCCTTCAAGTCGGAATGGCCACCTCCTCGTCGCTTCAAGCTCTACGATCACGCCGCCTAAACGAACGGGGCATCACCTCCCACCACAAGCACCTCAAGGATGCCGAGAAACCACTGGAGAAGAGAGATCTCGGAGGAGGAAGAAGAAGAAGAAGGAAGTAGAGGAAGGAAAGGGAGAGAGGGGGAAATGGGGTGCTGGCCTCTGTTTTAAACTGATGGGCCCCAAGACGCGATGGGTCAGCCCGGCGCGACAACGAGCATGTCGCGACGGCCACCCATGGGCCAACACCAAAAGTGGTCAAACCTCGATGATCGGGAAACAAGAATGCGACAGTTGACCAGGTCGCGTCAACACTGTACTCACCTGACACCCGACAAGGCCGTTCTGACAGACAGGACAGCAGTCAAGTAGGTCAGAAAAGTAGTCATGACACCTTCATACGGCATGACAAGAATGCGATGCCCACCCCCGTAACGACCAGAACGCGACGCCTAGGTGTGTCGCCACACAAACCCTGTCGCGACAGGCTTCCCTATTGCGACCCTGACGACAGGACCAAGGGTCTATGAGGGCCAGGTCTTACACGGTTAGAACCAGAGTCGCATCACCTTCAAACTCCGTGACAAGAACGCGACGCCCACCCCCGTCGCGACCAGAACACGACGGCTAGGTGTGCCGCGACCAAAAGCATGTCACAACCAGCTCCTCTAGCGCGACAATGTCGCCACCAAGGGGTCCGTCGCGACCCTGAGGACACGGCTAAGGGCCCGAGATGGCCGGATGTTACATTCTACCCCCCTTAACAAGTTTTCATCCTCGAAATCAAAAGAAACTAAGTTTCAATAGGAAGAAACATAAGGAAAAACAACATACCAATCACTCAAACAAATAAGGGAAATGCTCTCTCATCTCATCCTTGTGCTCCACATGGCCTCGCCACCAACGTGATTCTCCCAAATAACCTTGACCAGCGGAATCTGCCTCTTGTGCAACTGCTGCACTCTGCGGTCCACAACTCTGACTGGGTGCTCTGGTACTGACAAATCTGGTGATACCACTAATTGCGAGTAATCTAACACGTGCGACGGATCTGCAACGTACCTCCTCAGTTTTAAAACATGAAAAACCTCTGTGGACGCTCCGTTCCGCGCCCCCGCGAGCACTTGCCATATCCGGAGGTTCCCAAACATTAATTCTCCCTCGTTGGCGTTAGATGATGGCTGGTTGACTTCTTTGACCTCGATTTGACCAAGTTGACCACAGAGAGAAAGAAGAAAACCAACAAGGTAATGAGCAGGATGTGATTGCCAGGGCCTTACCTGTGCCCAAGGAGGTACTATGATCGCGCCGGTGACGTGCCTCGCGCTGCGGTAAACGATGGGATCCCAACTTTCCTCTCTCCGGCCAGCCAAAGAGAAGAAGCTCCATGGTCTTGCTTGGGTGTTCCTTCCACAAAGAAAAGACTCTATTAGACGTAGATGCAGTGTAGTAAACATCCAAAACGAAAAGAGAAGGCCCAAAAGGTGAGCCCCGTACCGGTTGTAGACTTGAGAAGAGGGATGGCCAAGTGCTATGACCACCCTTCTTCCCTCTGTTTTTGGTTTGGAAAACCCCTTTTAGGTGTGTAGGAAGGTGCCCTACATGCCTAGGATGTGTGTGGGTGTGTGTGTAACATGTAAAGCTAAAGAGAGAGGAAAGTGAAAGAGAGGAAGAGGAGGGAGATGATCCTCATTGCAGTGGTTGGCGGCAGCATTGGTGGGCTCCTCCAACTCGGGGTGAAGCCTTCTGGATGCTCCAGATGTTGAGAGAAAGAGGGAGAACAAGAGTGGAAGCTAGGGTGCACTTTCTCTCTCTTCTCTCAAGGAAACAAAGCTTGGGCATCCATCATCTCCTCCTCTCACTTAGAAGGCCAAGGAGTGACCTATATAGGTAGTGGGGTCGGAGCTAGAGAGTCTTAGATGCTCAAGTGTGAGCAAACACACTTAAGCATGTGGCAATCCATGTGTTAAGGCTTGAACCAATGACTCGGGGACATGTAGGACATTTACTGGGTCAAGGGGGTGCCAAGGTGGCCCATTTGCCCGTTGGGAATGGCCCCATGCGTTGCATGGCCGAGGAGAGGGTGTTTAGTGGGTTGGAATCTCAGGCAGTTGCGTAGACCAAGTAAACCAGGTTGACGTCAAACGATGCTGCCGCCAACCCCATGCAGACGTCAACCCCTGTAGAAGCCAACATGAATCGACGTCCACGGGGTGTGCCGCCAACCAGAGGTTAGCGGCAGTCGATGTTGCCGTCTACATGGAATCTGAGGCTAGTCAACAAGCGGTCAAACCAGGCCTTATTGGGCCATGAACCACGTGGAGATGGGCCAAATCTCGCGTCTATAAATGCCCCTCCGAGACATCCGATCTTGCAAGGGAGTAGAGCAGACTGAAAGGTTGGTGTCTCAGAAAACAAAGGACGCGGAGATTTAATGGAAGACCCATCTCCGAGGATAGGAATTCTAGCATGCCACACGAATGAGTTAGGTAAGAAGCAAGTGACGAATCATCTGAGAGACAAATGTGGGTAAGTGGAAGGGTGATCTACCCGTGTAACTACAACTGCAACCCAACGGTAGGGTCCCTGACATTTCCGTGTAAGACTTTGACTAGTTTCTGGTGTTGTCTGAGTCAAAGGAGTTGTAATATGACGGTTGAATCGAGGGATCTCACAACCGGAGTCCGTTTTGGTACCGCTGACCTAATGAGGATGTCTGTCCAAATTTTGGGGGTTGTGAAGACAAGGATTGATTGATCTCTCAAAGGATTATCAAAACATTCTAACTGGAATCAATGTTCGGAAAGCCGGAAATCCATAATTAAGCTCATGACTGGCGAAAGGTTCACATGAACTCAATAAGACTGGAATGATTACTTGTGATATGCACAGTGGGACAAGTGGAGAAGGAGGGCAACAAAGACCCGATATTCAACTTGGATATTCAAGAAAGTGATGCTAACCTAGTAGGCCACTTGAGCTGGGGAGCCACAAAGTGATTGAGGAAAATCTCTATTTTTTTTTGAGTTAGTAAGAGAATGTTAGTAGTGAAATCCTAAATGCTGTTGGTGGGGTTCCCTATCTAAAATGCAAGTTAGAACTAGAGGAAATTTAAGGCCATACAATAACTGAGAGATCGCAAACCGTCATAGTTTTTGGTAAAGGGGTACTCTGGGTTCACGGTCACCAAGTTATTCACCTCTGGTGACTAATCCTATGTTAGACATACCTGTGCAACACTCAAGGTCGCATGAGTGTTCCTGAATTTGAAGCGCCGCTTGCGCTTAAATATCTGCAATACAACTTGAAGCACAAGATAATAAATAATGGTCATATAAAGCTTTGAAAATTCCATAATGTTAACGTCCATATCGAATGCCGCCAACATACTGTTGACGTCCACAAGAGGCGTCGTCTACCTGAGTAGGCGTCTACAAATGCTACCGTCAATAGGACACTGACGTCAAACGATGTGGACGTTAATATGCCAGCGGATTAGACTGAACATATGGCAATTGGGAGGCCATTTAGGGGCATTTGTCCAATGTGTGCTTGAATGATTTGCCCCTTTTTTTTCCTTTTTCCGTCTGTCAACACCTGACAACTATCTTTAAGCAATGAAAGAGTACGAGGCTGATGAAGTAACGAGAAATTGGTCCAACAAAAACATGAGATTCTTCATGGCAATAACCTTGCCCCTTGTGAACAAATTAACATGAAGTGTGATTTAAAAAGGGAGTTGTCGTCCTCAACAAAAACTTGTCCTTCAGACATCTCAAAGATTTGAAATCCTCAAGGGAGAAGGGAAGAAATAAGGGGATAAACTTCACGAGAGGATCAGCAAAACCATTAAATTGATCAGCTGTGACAGTCTTGACAACATGCCCCTTCAGGTGATTTCAGACTATCAAATTTTTGACTTGTTTGCCCCCAGACTTCTGTAAGGTGCTGATTGGATGAGAGAGTCTGGCCATGTGTGGCTTAGCGGGCTCAAGGTGAGGTGTTTTGTGGATCCCAGGGTCAGAACCTGGCAACCCCTACTTTGCCGAGCACCCGTATTGCCCTACTGCAATCGGCTAGGGAAAAACTCAAGCAATGTAGCATTTGACTTTGAGGGATTCTATCTCCAGGAACGGCCACGACCAGGCTCTTTTCTTTTCATTGATTTTTCTTTGTTTCTTCTTTTGTTTGCTTGCAGGGACATTGCCCTCTTCACATGCTCTGGTATCTTAGTCTCACCTTAGGGGAAGTTGCCTTCACTGTTAAGCTCAACAAGTTAAGGGTGCTGAGTGTCTTGATCAGTCGAGTGGAAGAAGAAGGAAGATTGTAACCTTTGTTGTGTCCTAGGACAAATAATTGTCTTGGAGTGACGACTCAAAATTTTAAGATGTGTGATGTGTGGATGTTAATTTGTCCTCCAAAAGACTTGGTTGTGACGCTAGACAGAAATCTCCATGACTTTGCTAGACCAAGGTCCTTGGTTCACTCAAGTGCCTTTTACTCTTTAACATGTGACTTGAGATGCATGACAGTTGCCAATCTATTAACCCCCAAAAAAAAAATTTGGATAAAATATGTGCACAATATATACACCATATTTTTTTGGATTTTTTTTTATATATTTTTTAGATTTTTTGTTTTGTTTTGAGAAAAGTAATTAAACAATTTTGAAAATGATATATACAATGAGTGGGAACATCCTGAGCAGAATGCCCCTAGGTAGAGATCTCACCTGGGTCTTTTAGCTATTGTCGAAGATGAGCCTTATGAAGTGGGATGGCCTTAGGCGAAGAGTTGCTCTCAAGGAGGTACCTGCAAACCAGTACTTACCTTTCTCGCACGACCACCTTGAATGATAATGGTGAAGGGTGAGATGGAAGACAAGAAGAAAGAGACAGAAGGCGAGAAGAAAGATTTTGATGGCGATAGATATGAATTGAGTAAGGTTAGGTAAGGGAATGTACAATAAGGGAAGGAAGAGGGAACATGCAATGAACAACATGGTCCATGGGGGAAAAGCGTGCCCCTTATGATGGGGTAAGCGTTGAAAAGAAGCGAGCTCCAACAAGTCGGGAGGCTTAGGCTTTGTGGGTGAATTGGGGTCTCCCTCAAGCATAAAAAAAGGGTTGAACTTGATAGAGATAGGGATGAAGTTCTCATGGCCAATGTGGATTGCCCCTGAGAAAGGAGTGTGAGGAGTTGAAATGGTGTGCCCTAAACCCGAGCTAGATTCCACATCAATGGGATCCCAACATTTGAAGATGGCCCGATATGAAATTGGTATAAGAATAAATAACGGACCATATAAATGATGGTATGCCCTTGAAACCAAAGTCAATGCAAACAACGAAGTAACCAAAGTGCCCCCTGAAAGTGCCTTGTTTGAAAATGAGGTAAATGGATCCAACTGGAATGAAAAGGTTGCCCTTGATCTTGGAAGACAAGCACATTGCAAGGGACTCAGTGGAGAACAAATCACTTTGAGTCCTTGTTGAAAGAGTCAAACATAAATGAGATTGAGGGACTCGAGGAGTTGACTTGACGAGAGGAAGGGGACCAAGCAATGCAGGCAATGAGCTAGGTGCCAGCTTTGCAAATAAGCTAACATGGCACATCAGCCTAAGAGCGATTGGCTTGGTCTCCTATGGAGCAGGAAGAACCATCTTTAAGAAAGCAGATTGCCAAGGAATAACGGTCCCATATCCTACAGGTCTCGGATATTCTGGTTCTAGCAGGAGATGATTGGGGGTTTGCAAAGCTGCTCTTAAGATTGGTGACAAAATGAGCTGGATTGGCAATGGATTGACAGTTTGGGCGACGACTTGAGTTGAGCACTGATTGGATGCCCCTAGCTTGGCTGATTCTCTGGCTTCATGCCCCTTCTCCTTACTAGGCACCTCTACAACAGTGGAAGGTTCCTGGGATTCTACAAAAGGGAATGGGTACCACTCCTCAAAACCTTCTACTCCCCAACATTGTTTTCTCCTCACAAATCAAGGTTCTGGACGTGTCATAGTGTTGACCCTTTCCTGGGACTTGGAGGAGGATAAGTTGTTGTTGTTGTTGTGGTTGGGGAGGGGGTTTTGCACAATACCCAGGTCCCGTCTTGTGTACCTTGATTTGGAGATGGCGACCTTGACATTGTCCCAATTGATCCTACCCTGCTCATTCAAATCATACACCCAGTCATGGAAAGTGAAACAATTGTGGATTTCGTGACCCGGGGTCCTATGATAGAGACAGTACTTTGAAGTATCAGCCCTCGGATGCACACCTTCCTTTTGTGGTGGGAGTTGGATAGCATCGCAAGACATGAGAGCGAAGAAAATGTCCCCAAGGGATTTTAGGAGAGAAGGATAGTATGATCTCTTCGGACCAGGGTGAGTATAGCCAGCAGATGAAGGAACAGTTGAATAGGGCATAGAGGGATATGATAGGAATTGGTGAGGACCAGAGGGAGGATTGGAGGATTGGTTAGGAGGCCTCAGCAGCTGACAGCAAGCATTAATAGACTCATCAACGAACACCCCATCGGTGGTGGATGCCGCGGGAGCCTTGCATCCCTTAAGCTTCCCTTCAAAGAATGGCGGGAGGGAGGAGTCCTTAATTTGGTTTTGGACCACCCTAGCTTGGTAGTAAAGATGTGCGAAGGAGGGGAACTCGCTAAGCATCAATGTGGATCGGAGCAAAGGGGTGGTGTTGGTGACTATCATCGTTATGGCTTGGGACTTCGAGATGGGAAGGTCGGCCCTTGAAGCCATGGATCTCCATCGGTTGGCGAATGTGACAAAGTCTTTGTCCGGCCTTATCTTTTCCGCCACCATGTCGGGCAGTGTAGGGACTTGGGTGGCCATGTAGGAAAAATGGGAGATGAAGCATTCGAAGACCATGTCAAAATTGATAAGATCCGATGCGGGTAAGGCGGTGAACCACCTCAAAGCCTCCCCTTCTAACGATTGTTGGAAGAGGTGAACTAAGAGGACCCGATCGTACAGCCACCAGTGGGAATCCATGGTGAAGCCGGCAAGATGGAATTGGGGGTCGGAGGTCCCGTCATACTTGCGGTCTTTCGTGGCCTTGAAACCCGGAGGAAAGTAGGCATTGGGGAGCTTGCAGTAGTTTTGGAGAGAGTGAGGCTTGGAGAGGGACAAGGACTCACTAAGAGCTTCCTAACAAGACCCTCCATCTCCGATCCAGAGATGGATTCGGATTGAGCGGGGGGTGTAGGTTGGACATAGGGTGGATAGACAGAGGGAGGAGTTGGAATGGGAGTAGGTAAAGGAGTGGGAGGAGGAATAGGAGTGGGGATGGGGACTTGGGATGGGGTGACCGGCCTGGGAATGGCCTAGATGAAGAAGCATTGAAAGGAGATGGAGATGGAGATAGAGAGGAAGGAGAGGCCATCGCCCGGATAGTATGCTTGGAAAGCATGGAAATAATGTCCTCAAGCGAATAGTGGGACATGAGTTTAGAGAATTCAGGGTCATCTTGGATTTCTTGAGCATATGTGGGGTTGACCCTCAAACTCACTCTCATTGTCGCCTTGAGAGGAGGATTGAACCGACTCCTCGGGCTGAACATTAGAATTAATCATTCCAACAAATTCATCACGGATGTTATCATCATATTCAAATGACAAATTATTAGACATGTTGACGGAGTTCAACCAAGAGTCCATTAGCAACACAACCTATTGATTTTAAAATGGTTAAGTTGATTAATTACACTGCTATAAGGAGAAATATAGATTTCTACTACCAAACAATGTTATCAAAACACGTCCCCAAAATTTTTAGATGTTGGAGTTATGTGTTAATTAGACTTGTAAAGGGTCAATTCTCTTACCTCTCACTCAAACCCAAGTGAATAGGCAGACTAAATAGGAAGGTAAACGTCCTCCTGCCCTGTACCATGAGGGAGTCCACGAAATTTAGAGACTTATGGAGTTCTCCTTGAAGCCAACCCGATTTACCTGAGAGGGAATCCCCAGATAAAAGGTTGTGAATCAAGAAGGGGCTATCCTAAAATGTGTGGGGAGGTTAGAACAGAAGAGAAATGAGGACCCCTCATGACTGAGGACCGTTAGAGAACAGAAAAGAAGCAAACAGAAAGAAAATTCAATCAAAACAGTCTAAAAACATGCTTCTGGGAAATAAACGGAAAGCGTATGGACGTTCAGTTCTTCAGAAACAAGTAGACGGCATGATCGATAGACGCTGACTAGAAGTAAACGACAGCAGATGTTGATGCTGAACAGAAATGAACGACAGGAGATATGGACATTTACCTGGGCAAGCGGCAAGATCTCTTGACGTCTACCTGTGTGTAGACTGAAACCCGTGGCAGCAGTGTTGGTACCACCGTGATCGCCAAAGCGGAGCTGTGGACGCTCCATTCCGTGCCCCCGCGAGCACTTGCCGTCTCCAGAGGTTCCCGAACGTTGCTGCTCCCTCGTTGGTGTTAGATGATGGCTGGTTGACTTCTTTGACCCCAGTTTGACCAAGTTGACCAAAGAGAGAAAGAAGAAAACCAACAAGGTAATGAGCAGGATGTGATCGCCAGGGCCTTACCTGTGCCCAAGGAGGTACTATGATCACGCCGATGACGTGCCTTGCGCTGCGGTAGACGATGGGATCCCAACTTTCCTCTCTTCGGCCGGCCAAATAGAAGAAGCTCCACGGTCTTGCTTGGGTGTTCCTGCCAGAAAGAAAAGACTCTATTAGACCTAGATGCAGTGTAGTAAACATCCAAAATGAAAAGAGAAGGCCCAAAAGGAGAGCCCCATACTGGTTGCGGACTTGAGAAGAGGGGTGGCCAAGTGCTATGACAACCCATCTTCCCTCCGTTTTTGGTTTGGAAAACCCCTTTTAGGTGTGCAGGAAGGTGCCCTACGTGCCTAGGATGTGTGTGGGTGTGTGTGTAACATGTAAAGCTAAAGAGAGAGGAAAGTGAAAGAGAGGAAGAGGAGGGAGATGATCCTCATTGCAGTGGTTGGAAGCAGCATTGGTGGGCTCCTCTAGCTCGAGGTGAAGCCTCCTGGATGCTCCAAATGTTGAGAGAAAGAGGGAGAACAAGAGTGGAAGCTAGGGTGCACTTTCTCTCTCTTCTCTCAAGGAAACAAAGCTTGGGCTTCTAGCATCTCCTCCTCTCACTTAGAAGGCCAAGGAGTGACCTATATAGGCAATGGGGTCGGAGCAAGAGAGCCTTGGATGCTCAAGTGTGAGAAAACACACTTAAACATGTGGCAATCCATGTGTTAAGGCATGAACCAATGAGAGGGGGCCATGTAGGACATTTACTGGGTCAAGGGGTGCCAAGGTGTCCCATTTGCCCGTTGGGAACGGCCCCATGCGTTGCATGGCCGAAGAGAGGGTGCTTAGTGGGCTGGAATCTCGGGCAGTTGCGTAGACCAAGTAAACCAGGTTGACGTCAAACGATGCTGCCGCCTACCCCATGCAGACGCAACCCTTGTAGATGCCAACACGAATCGACGTCCAGGGGGTGTGCCGCCAACTAGAGGTCAGCGGTAGTCGATGTTGCCGTCTACATGGAATCCGAGGCAAGTCAACAAGTGGTCAAACCAGGCCTTATTGAGCCATGAACCATGCGGAGATGGGCCAAATCTCATGTCTACAACCTCGTGCACACCTGCTAACTCTGCTGGAAGACTCAATCTGTACGCAACCTCCCCAATCCTCTCTGTAATATGGAAAGGTCCAATATACCTCGAATTGAGCTTTCCCTTCCTGCCAAACCTCATGACACCATTGGTCGGCAAGACTCTCAAGAACACAAGGTCACCCATGCTGAACTGCAACGGCCTCCTATGAACATCTACATAGCTCTTCTGCCTGCTCTGTGCTGCCTGAAGCCCCTACCTGACTAAACGGACTGTGTCTGCACACTGCTGTACCATCTCTGGTCCCAAAAGCTGCCTCTCACCATGTTCGAACCAATGAAGTGGTGTCCTGCACTGCCAACCATACAAAGCCTTATATGGTGCCATTCCAATGCTCAAGTGATAACTGTTGTTGTATGCAAACTCTACCATCGAAAGGTTGGACTCCCAAGTGCCACCCCAGTCCAAGCAACAAGCTCTCAACATATCTTCCAAAGTTTGTATAGTCCTCTCTGACTGACCATCTGACTATGGGTGGTACGCTGAACTCAGTCTCAACTCGGTGCCAAGGGCTCTCTGCAAACTGCGCCAAAACCTTGAAGTAAACCTCAGATCTCTGTTAGAAACAATGGAAACTGGGGTCCTGTGCAACGAAACAGCTCGGTCCACGTATAATCTGGAAAGCTTGTCCACTAACCAAGACATTCTGACTGGAAGGAAGTGCACTGACTTGGTCAATCTATCTACAATCACCCAAATACCATCATGCCTCTGCAGAGAACGGGGCAAACCAGCCACAAAGTCCATGGTGATGTCGTCCCACTTCCACTCGAGAATGGGCAACGGTAGTAGATAACCACCAGGATACCGATGCACTGCCTTCACCTGCTGACAGGTAAAGCAATGAGCGAAAAACTCTGACACGCCCCTCATCATCCCTGTCCACCAGAAGAACCTCTTCAGTTTATGATACATCTTGGTGGAACCAGGATGAACAGCATACCTTGACCGATGTGCCTCTGACAATAGCGCCTGACGCACATCACAAGGGACGTACAATCTGCCTCTGAACCTGACCTCACTGTCCTCGTCTAGCTCAACATCTGGCGTCTACAAAATATCTGCCAACTCTGAATCTTCCTGCTATGCCTCCAGCACCTGACGGTACACTGACGGGCAAACTGACAAACTGGTCATCACTGCGTGATCTCTATACCTCGAAGGGTAGAAAACTCCCTGAGATAAGTCATCAAACAATCTCCACTCTCTGACCATCAATGAACTCAAGCGAACCCGCCTGCTCAAAGCATCTGCCATGACTTTAGCCCTTCCCGGGTGATAGGATAGGGTAAGGTCGTAGTCCTTCAAGTACTCTATCCATCTACGCTACCTCAAGTTGAAATCCTTCTGAGTGAAGATGTACTACAAACTCTGATGGTCGGTGAAGATCTCAAATGCCTCGCCTTACAAATAGTGCCTCCACAACTTTAGAGCAAACACCACCGCTGCTAACTGTAAGTCATGAGTAGGGTAGTTCTCCTCATGCTTCTTCAATTGGAACCCTAGAGCAAACACCACCGTTTCCAACTGTAAGTCGTGAGTAGGGTCTCGAGTCTAGTCAATATGGTCAACGGCTCTGCAACCCTAGAAAAGTCCTAGATAAACCTCCTGTAGTAGCCTGCCAAACCTAGAAAGCTGCGAACCTCTAACACTAAAGTGGGCTGCTCCCAAAACAACACGGCCTCTACCTTGGCAGGGTCCACTGCCAAACCTGAACCTAAGATCACGTGTCCGAGAAAGTGCACCTCCCTCAGCCAAAATTCGCACTTGTCGAACTTGGCATAAAGTTGGTGACTCTGCAACGTCTCTAACATGATCCTCAAATGCACCTCGTTCTCCTCCTCAGAAGCCGAGTAGACCAAAATGTCATCTACAATGATGACCACAAACCTGTCTAGGTACTCACTGAACATTCTGTACATCAAATCTATAACAGTTACTGGCGCTTTCATGAGCCCAAACGACATCACGACAAACTCAAAATGACCGTAGCTCAAATTGAAAGCTGTCAGGCTAATATCTGACTCTCTGATCCTCAGCTGGTAGTAACCCGATCTCAAGTCAATCTTCGAAAACACTCTGGTTGGATGCAACTGATCAAACAAGTCATCGATCCTAGGCAAGGGATACTTGTTCTTCACTGTTACCTGGTTCAACTACTTGTAATCGATGCACAACCTCAAACTACCATCCTTCTTCCTCAGGAACAACACTGGCGGACCCCACAGTGAACGACTCAAATAGATGAAACCCAACTCAAGCAACTCCTGCAACTGGCGCTTCAACTCATGCAACTCAGTTGGAGCCATCCGGTATGGTGCCTTGGACAAAGGCATCATACCAGGAAAAAACTCAATGGAGAACTCTACCTCCCACTCAAGCGGTAACCCAAGTAGATCCTCCGAAAAAATATCAGAAAACTCACAAACAACAGGTACATCAAAAACCGACGACCCGCTAGGCTCCACAAAACAAACAGAAGCAAGATATGCTACAAAACCATCGCAGATCAATGACGAGTGCTACAGAAAGAAATAAAAGGTCGACGGTAGACCAGATACCTCAGAAGCAAAGAACGGTGTCCAGGGTATCTCAAACCGCACGGTCTTCCGCTGACAATCCACTATAGCTGAGTGAGCCTCCAACCAGTCCATGCCAAGGATGACGTCGAACTCTCAAAGCTACAATGCATACAACTTGGCCGACAATTGGTGTCCCTAGACCTCAACTATGACTCCCTCAAGGTATCCGAAAGAACTCATGTAATCACTGGATGAAAGATCAACCATCACGTCACACTGCCTCTCTGGGGTGTGACGAACAAGCGACTCGTAAAACTCCTCAGAAGCAAAACAAATGGAAGCACTAGAATCAACCAGAACACGAGCAGCACTACCAAGGATTAGAAAAGTACCTACAACTAGGTTTGACACCTCGGCCTCCTCCCTGGTGCGGTGCCTACTAGGGCTGCGGTGGCGATGGCGGCTGCTGGTGCTGTGGAAACTGCTGCTGCTGGTGTTATGGCTGAAACTGGCGAGGCTGTTGATGCTGCTAAAACTGTTGAGACTGGTGAAGGTATTTCCCTGCTACTGCTGACGAGGTGCCTACTATTGTGGAAGGTACTGATTCTGCGACAACTGCTGACTGTACTATACTGGTTACTGTGGCTGCTAGACTTACCCAATCAGGCAATCCATCCTGTTGTTGCCTGGAAAACCATAAGTGTAACAAACCACCTCACGCCTGCCTTGCTTAGCTCCCAGATGGACCGACTTCTCTGCAAACCTTGACTGGCGCTTCTACTGCTGGATCTGTCCACCCCCGCGAGTGTTCATCTTCCTGAATTTCGAGCACAAACCAGAACTACCCGAGCCCAAAGAAGAAGAAGTCGCACTACCACGACTACCTGCAGGATGCTCCTCCTTGTTGCTGCTGCTACTACTGCTGGGGCTACCAAGTATCTCTCTCCAAGGCGGTGGCCTTAGCCACTGTCACTCCCAAGGTGGTGCACATGTGAGCGGTCATACCCCACCGTAAATCTAGCCTCAGTCCTACAATAAACCTCTCTGCACAAGCCTGCTCACTGTCGGCGACATGAGGAACATGCCTCAACAACCTGACGAACCTCTGGTGATACTGAGCAACCATCAAATCACCTTGAGCTAACTCATGAAACTGATCTCGTCTCTCACGTCGAGCATAGTCAGGAAAGTACTCGCCGTGGAAGACCTCCAAGAACTGCTGCCAAGAAACCTAACCAAAACACTTCCCTGGGAAGTGTGTCTGCCTCTAAACTCTCCACCACTCATGGGTTGGTCCCTTGAGCTGATACACTAGCAATCCTACCTGATCCTCCTCAGCACACTCCATGGTCTCGGACGTACACTCCAACTCGTGCATCCAACTCTCAGCTGTATCTGGGTCATAGTCGCCGAAGAACGTCGGTGGTCGGAGACGCAGAAACCTCTCTAAGAGAGCGGTCCTGCCCTCAGTGATAGCCATCCTCCTCCTACCGACCCGGGTACTCTCAGTACCCAACAAGTACTAAACCACTGGCTGCTCTATTGAGTTCAAATGTGCATGATGATTGTGCTTAATGTTTTTGATGATGAATGACTTCATTGATGTTGTAAACAATGATAGACATGATCAAGATATGGAAGAAATGCACAAATGAAAACATGCTTTTATGACCATCCTTGTATTCATTGTATCTCACTTGGAATGTTTTTCATAAAGGTGTGAATGAATACACAAGACAAACAACCAAAGTCAAGTGCAAAAGACTAGAAAAACACAACAAGTGCTCACTTGTCGACAGGCCCCAAGGCATGTGTCGACAGATAGACCAAGACAGAACAATCAAGCTTCTAGGAGCACTTAAAAAGCAGTAACTGTCGACAGCTGGAGTGTGCTTGTCGACAGATATAGGTTGCCTATCGACAGCACCAAAATCGCATATCGACAGATCCTGTTTTCCAACAACAATATGGTCCTAGAAACCAGATGTCAGCAGTACTTGTCGACTGTTATGAAGCACCTGTCGACAGACGCAGGGATAAGTCAGAAACGTGATAAGAATATGATCTATATTGGGGTGTTAACTTTAAGCACAACTCTCCATACTTGGACACCACTATATATAGATTATATAGAGGTATTTTCGCAGCCAGGAGCCTCCATATCAAAACCCTAAGCAAAGACCAAGAAGAAAGGCTCTTTCTCTACTGCTCTGCTTTAACCCTCCTACTACTCCAGGAAGATCCTTCGAGAACAAGGAGTTGAAGTCGGTTTGTCCACGAATCAAGCTTCGTCTACATCATCTGATCATCATCAACACGAAGCCTAAAGTTCTTCTGGATGACCACATCGAAGAGTTCACTTCTGGATTTGATCTTTCAACTCAGAACTCTTCTTTTTCTCTATTTTCTATTAATCTGTGTGTGTGGAGTGGTTTAAGCGTCCTTTGTGCTTGATCCACGTGTGTGTGGTTGTTCTGAGTATGTGTTTGCCTTAGACAACGTGTGTGTGTGTGCTGTTGGTTGAACTCACTTCTATAAGCAGTTTTTTCTGTGTGTATGGATGGTGGACGTTGAATGCGGCATTATTGATTGTACATTTCCATTGTCTAGAGTTTCGTGCACGAATCAATATACTCACCTTCTCTAAACTGTCTCATAGATTTAAAATAGTAAAAATGAACTAATAGAGTGGTGAGAACATGTTGAACCACAGAGAGGCTGAATAGAATTTGACTTAAGAAACTGCTTTTTGGAACACTCTATTGACAATGCATTAAAAGTAAATATGTAAACAACACTGACCAAATCCCTCAATCTTGACAGATCAAATTTAATGAAAGAACAAGCTGAATTGAAATGAAAAGAGAATTGTTATCAACATACCCTCACAGTTGAGGGATCAAACAGGTAGACAGAAATCTGAGCTAGAAACAAACGGATGCACCTCTAATTCTGAAATGCTCTAGACTCAAAAGGATAAAAAGATGACAGAATAAGAATCTCAAAAGAAAATTTTAGATCATTGTACTCTCACAGTATGATGAATCAGCAAGACAATAATAAAAGAAATCTAAAACTTTAACTTCAAATTTCTGATCCGGCCAGAAGGAAGAGTAAAAACACCAACAAAATAGAAATAGAAATCTCATACAAAAGAAAACAAGAAGAAGAGCAGAGCTCTCTAATCTCTCAAATATAGGTTGCTTTCTGCTACCTCCCAAAAGATGAACATACAAACCTTCGATG
Organism: Colocasia esculenta; assembly: GCA_014218235.1. Taxonomy (NCBI): domain Eukaryota; kingdom Viridiplantae; phylum Streptophyta; class Magnoliopsida; order Alismatales; family Araceae; genus Colocasia; species Colocasia esculenta. The sequence continues at coordinate 119,979,554 of CM024753.1, read as the reverse complement.
CCCTGTTCCCAAACGTCGGACAGCCCCAGAACAAACCAAGGAATGAGGTGTTCTTGGTTGCTCTAAGCCGTCTCTACAGTGCACACCTCCAGCTCCCTCTCACTTCTGCTGTAGCTCCCTCGCACTTCTGCTGCTCGCCCAGAAGAAAGGAAAAACTGCGAAGACAGGAAGAAGTTCCACCTGGATCGCCCTTCCAGATGCTTACAGAAAGAACGAAATGCCCACTGAAGATAGAAACAGAGGCCGATCTCTAAAATCCTCAAAGAAGAAAAAAAGCATACAGATCCCCCTCACAGCTCCTGTATCAAACCATTCAAACACAGAAGAAATGGACAAATAAATGCACTGGATCAATTCCTCATAGCAGCTTGCAATGCACAGAAGAAAAAAATTGAAAGCATTCGAATCCCTCCTAAGTAGCTACAGAAGAATAGGGAAATGGCATAAGAAAGAAAAAAAATCCCCTCAGAATAGCAGAACTCTCGGATGTCGAACCTTACAGAAATCCTTACAGAAGAATGGAAGCACTCGATCTCTCAACCAGCAGCTAACAGCAAAGAAGAAGAAATCCAAAACAAAAATTACAAACTCCATCTCCCCTGCAGAATCATTTGAACCAACCGAATTCCAGACAAAATTCTAAACAACCGGAAGAGAAAAGAAGAGCACTCGGTCCTCTCACACAGCAGCCAACAAAAGACTAGAAGAAGAAGTAATCGAATCTCTGAACATAGAAGAAATGAAATAACAAATTGCACTGGATCGATCTAACTCAGAAAATTGCACAGAACAAAATAAAGAACTGTAAAGAAAGAAAAGTTGATGCTAGAAACCCTTGGATCGATCTCTCCCAATCCCTGGAATCACCCACCGAAGAAGAAAGAAATCTCGAACCCCCTTACACATAGAAGAAAACCCCAAAAAATACTGAACCTAAAACCCACTGGAATTCTGAACTCCGAAAGAAAGGAAAAAAACTAAGAAAACCAAAAATTGAACTCCAACTCATGAGGACCTTGCGGTCCTTTTATAGGTTCCTCCCCCATCTCCTCTTCCCGCCATCTCCATCGCCTCAACAAATCCGCACGCATTGGATCTGCAGCGCACCAGTCCAGCTCAGCACGAGCCAGCAGCACCATCTCCATACGCGCCATCCCCTGCTTCGCACAGGGGCTCCTCCCCACCGTGCACACACTAGTCGGGTCCGCTTCTGCAAGAGCCCGCTCATCGTGCCCCAGCGCCAGAGCTGCTCACACCCATCACGCACCAGCTTCACACCAGCATCAGCGCACCGCCTCCGTACGCCAAAGCTCCGCCCGCTAGATCTCTCACACACTGCCCAACCAGCTTCCAGATACCGCTTCCGCTGCTGCGCATGAACCAGACGCCAGCTTCGCGCCAGCCCCCCTGGCCACAGCCACACACTTAGTCTGTCGCACTGCCAGATCCGGATGCCGCCTTCGCGCCCTCCTCCGCCAGCTCTGCACACATGGGCGCTGGCCGCCTATTCAACCGCCCCAGCTCCAGTCGGATCCCTGTTCGCACCAGAGCGCCACCATCCAGCTCCTTCCAGTAGCTTCCACACCGCTCCCCAGATAGCCTGTTAGGAAGAAAGAACAAGTTAAAAAATGTGCATGGCCTATTCTAATTAGATGAGAGAAAGGCAGAATGGACCCATGGGGTGAAAAAATAGATGCTGGCGTAATGGGCCCATGAGAAGGGGGTATGTGGCATGATGGTATTAGGTGAGGGATGTTTATTTAATTAATTTATTTAAATTTGATTTATTTACATACTAATATTTAGAAGATGTTTATGTAAATATAAGATCAAATATTATTTATGTACAATATACCTATAAAAAGAGAAAACACTTTTATTGGTCAAACTATTCAAAAGACATTGAATTTATTAAATGAGAATCTAACTTTGTGTTCTACCCAAAAATTTAACTAAAAATGCTCAAACATTTATACATGGATGAAATGAAAATCAAAATGCTCATTATTTATAGACGAAAGATGTCGAAAATCAACTCTATGTATGAAATTTAACACTAAAAATTCTGCACTTATCACTCCCTCCTACTTGAACATTGCTAGTCCCTTAGCAATAAAAATTACTCCAAATGTAGGACTAGAAGATGTAATGTCTCATGCTAGAAAACCATCATGTAAAAGATTAATGTAGAGATATGTCTTTCCTAATTGTAAGGGCTTATGGCAAGAAATTAGTGCACAAATAATAGCTCACTTAAGAGTTCACATCAGCCCTTTTGAAGCTTCTCTTCCTTAGCTAGTAATTGAGATTAGATTAATTCGAGGGAGAAGAAAAGAATTGTGGAATAAGATCCTTGCTCAGTCAGATTGTGTTGTTTCTCTCAGTTCCATTCTGCCCAACTTTCTTGAGGATTATTTATCTGAGCTGAGGACTTTGTCCCTTTATTTGCCCTTTATGCACTCAGAATTTTTCTTTCTTTTTCATCCATAATGCTGCACAACCCATCACTTTTCAAGAGTATCGAGTCCAACTTTACTCAGATCCGGGGCATTTTTCATGGATATATATTTTTTTCTTTTCTTTTGCTTTTTCTTTTCTCTTATTTTCTTTTCCTCTTAAGGAAGGATGGGCAGTCAGGTTCCTTGATCACATGCCTTCACTTTCTTCGCAATTCACTTAAGGGGGGAGGGAGAAAACCAATCACCTCTCTCCTACTAGCCTTAACAAATTTGCTACATTCAGGTTTAGCTAGTCTAAGTGGCTGTGTAGTGTGTGTATAATAACTTCTTGCCATAAATCCTTACATAAGATAGGCAAGAAGTACATGTAATCCTTTACTAGAGGCTACCTAACATGGATGTCTACAAAGGGATGTGACAACTTCACAATTTTAATGGTTAAAGATCAGACACATAGTCTATGTTTTGCAATGCCAAGCATTTTTTTATCCAAAGATGAAACATTGTGAAATTTTCTTTTTATTTGCATAAGCTCAATATAAAGAAAGAAAAAAAAAGCATTGTTTAGGATGAGGACTATGAATGCATGCTTATTCTACCTCTCCCCCCTACTTATTTACAGGAAAAGAAAGTAAGACAGAGAATTACCTGATAAAGGAAATCTGTACACTTGGGTTTCCTCCCAAGAGCTCTAAGTTTATCGTCTTCAGCTAAACGCAATTAGGCTGCATTTGGTTTAGCTAACTTGGTAGAATCAAATTTCAAGGAAGATGGGCTTTCAAAAAAATGATTTAACCTATGCCCGTTAACAGTGAATGATTGTCCAGTTTTAGGCTCAAGAATAATGACAACACCATTGTCGTAAGCTCTGACAACAGTGTAAGGACCATCCTATCAAGACTTCAATTTTCTTGGAAACAGACGAAGCCGAGAATTAAATAACCAGACCTTATCATGCACTTGAAAAATTTTTCTACGAATTTTCAAGACTTCAATCAATTTCTTCTCCTGCCCTTCCTCAAGATCGCTAGCAATTATGATAGGCCAAGTCTCATTCTCTCCTAGAAAGATGTACTTTAAACTAGCAGGGAGTGGTTTTACCTCAACCTTAAGAGGACACTCTAAATGAAATGATGGATCATTATTCTGAAACAAGGAACTGAATTGTCCTTCCTCTCCCTCAAACCCTAGAGCACAGGGTTGGTCTACTGTTTCTTCCACACAAGGTTCCTCCAAGGAGTCTACCACTAGACAACTCTCTCCTTCAACATGATGCCTAGATGCCCTAAAAATATTGATACTAACCTGCCTATCCCCAAATGATATATCCATCATCTCGATAGCACAATCATTGTTGGCTCTAGCTGTGGCCAAAAAAGGTCTACCAAGGATGATGATAGACTGAGTTAAATCTTGAGGAGTGTTCATGTCCAGAATGATGAGATCGGCGGGAAAGTAACAATTATTGATTTTCACAATGACATCGTCAACTAAGCCTTTAGGAGTGGTGACAGAACGATCGGCTAGTTGAAGGACAACAGAAGTGGGTATTAATTCGCCTAACTTAAATTTCTCAAAAATAGCAAAAGGTAGGAGATTGACACTTGCTTCCAAATCCAAAAGGCCGCTTTCAAAAGTGACTCCACCGATGGTGCAAGGAATTAGTGGAGTGCCTGGATCTTTGAGCTTTTTAGGGAGATGATTCAAGATAATAGCACTCACAGTTTCTGGAAGAATGATTGTTTCAGTTGTATTTCTCATTTCACGTTTTGGAGTGCACATTTCTTTTAAGAATTTGGCATAAGCAGGCACATGCTTAATTGCATCAAGGGGAGGAATGTTGATGTGAACTTGCTTAAAGAGTTCCAAGAGTTCTTCATTACCAATTGGTTTATTTTTGGATTTTGGCTTTAAAGCTTCAGGAAAGGGAACTCTTGGAATGTAACAACTTGGGTCTTCATTCATTTTGATTTTGTCTAGAGGTTCTTCAGTCATTTTATTTTTCCCTTGGATTGTTCTTTTTCAACATTTTCTTCAATCTCTTCTTCAATTTCAGTTTCAATTTCATTTTCCTTATCCTCATGCAATGTTGACATGTGTGGGTGATGATTTATTCTGATTTTTGCACTTCTTAAAGTAGACATGATTTTAACATTTTCTACTTGGGGGCCCCTAGCTTGGGCAGAAGGATGGTCCTATTGTATAGGTTGATTCTGGTTTTGTGGTGCTGGAATGTTCTGGACAAAAACTTGTTGTGTGTTTGATGATGGAGGTGCATTTTAGCGAGTAGGTGGTCTGTACCCATGGACTTGATGGTATTACTGATTCTGATAAAATCTGGGAGGGTTGTTCCTTGGGTTTGCTATAGCTTGACTTGGCAGCTGACCTGACTCCCTCCCTTGACATACATCAGCAATCTGGGACTCTATCCTTGCCATATTTTGTTGAAAATTTGGTTTTGATTTTGATATTGATTTTTTTGTTCTTGCACAGTTTGGCATAGAGTTGCCATTTTGTTTTGGAGTTGATTTATTTTATTCCCAATTGGGCTGAGGAGGTGGTGGTTGATTATATGAAGGTTGCTGGAAATTAGTGTAAGCAAATTGATTGGAGTTTTGATTTCCTTGGACTTGTGGAGGTTTTGAATAAGAAGATTGGTCAAATCCCGAATTCTGATTAGGATAGGATTGACCATACATGGATTGCTTAAGAGAAGGTTGAGACACTTGTTCAGATTGATTTTTCCAAGAAACGTTCGGGTGATTTCTCCAACCAGGGTTGTATGTGTTAGAATATAGATCATAGGAGGGTTTATAGAAACCTTGGGCAGCTTGGACTTGTTCTTGAATAAAAGGGGGTAATTGGGCAGTAGTGGGACAAGCACTGGTAGGGTGAGCTGAGCTAGCACATATAAAACAAGTTTTAGGTGGTTGAGAAAATTTGGGTATGGCTTGCCCAGTTAGAGATAGTAATTGATTGAATTTTTGTTCCAACTTCTGCTCCATTCTCTGATCAAGTCTAGCTAACAGGTCTTCTACCCTAGAATCTAATTCTCCCCTCTCTCTTAATTCATACAACCCTGCCTTCTTTGATGGTCCTAGTGCCCTCTCATAAGAGTGGAGTAAGGCATGATTGATAGAATTCTCACTCAATGTTTCAAACAGATTATATGCCTCGTCCTCGATCTTAGTCATGAATGCTCCTCCACACGAGGCATCAACCATCTGCCTATTTGATTCTGTCAGACCTTCATAAAAAGCTTGGACTATTTGTCACCTCGACAAACCATGGTGGGAGAATTTTCTAAGCAACTCTTTCAATCTCTCCCATGATTCATGCGTTAACTCTCCCGGGTGTTGGGAGAATCCAATTATTGCTCTTCTCATGGTGTTAGTACGACCAATGGTGTAAAACTTCTTCAAAAATTCCTGTTGCATTTCTGGCCATGTTCTAATGGTTCTCCCTATGGTTCCTAACCAATGTTTGGCCTTATCTTTCAAAGAGAATGCAAATAGGGTCAGTCTCAAGGCATTTTCAGTGAAATTTTGGATCCTTACAGTGGAACAAATATCTAGGAACTCATCTATATGCTTATAAGGGTCTTCATTGGGATTGCCATAGAAGGATGGCAACATTTGAATGGTTCCTGGCTTGATTTCAAAATGATTTGCAGGAATTTCCGGCCTGATGCAAGTAGCAGGTTGATAATCAGCAGGAATAAAATACTCCTTCATCTGTTTGGGTACGACCTCCTCTACATTCCTAGCAACTTGGTCTTGGTTGGCCATCCTATGAAAGAATCTTTCAATCTCGTCTATAGGTTGAGCCAAATCTATGTTCTGGGAACGTCTACCAAGCATGCACAGTTGAAAAGCCTTCTATTTATGATTTTTGAATTTTTTAGATTTTTATTGGCTCTTATTTTTTGAATTTTTATGAACAAACACAAACAAACAAACACTTTTAAAATAAATTAACCTAAACACTAAGTGTTCCTTGTACCTATGTTATTTTGTTTTCTCAAAATCAGATTTATGCTTGCTTAAGTCCAATCCTAGCTCTTCTTGTACCGGCCAGGTAAGAGGTGGAGTGGAGGGAGGCCCCCCTTGCTTTCGCAAGGACCCAATTAAATAACCTCTAACTCACTTAAGCATAAACTTTTTAACCTCTAATCCTAGGCACTAGACTTAAAGAAAAGTTTTGGAATTAAGAAAGGATAAATCTAATTATGAACTCTAGGGCCAAGTCTACTGGTTTTTATTAAAAGGTTTAGGCAAATGCAAGAATGTGAAATTTTTTTTTGTGATTTTTGGGCAAAGGAAAGGGTGATGAAATCCCTCACCTTATCTTTATGTTTTCTAAAGGGTGATGCCCTTAAGCAGTCCCATTTACAAATATGAAGTGCAACCAATCAAGTTCAAACAAAGGTTTTCTAATGCTAAGTCTAATGCATGAAACAAGAGATAGAAAACTTACCTTTCCCCCGCACTCTTCAATGCAGAAAAAGAAATGGAATTCAAATGACAATTAAAATGATGAATGACCTAAAACAAGTGATTCTAATCTTAACAAGATGAAATTTTTAATTGCAAAACAAACGGCTTACGTGAAAGAGCGATTTGGAAGATTTTGTTTTGATTTAGATTTGTTTTAAATTTTTATTTGGTTTTTTGAACTAAATGAAGTGAAACTTAACTAGGAAAATATAAAGTGATACTATAAACTAATTCCAAACCACACAAACCACCAAGAGGCCAATTATTACATGCCAACGAGATAGAAATCTCTGTACATGCACAGAGAGTACATGAAATCCTCATTACAAGTTTCGCTCACACTCTACTATCTAAAATTCTGAATTTAAAACAAATGTAAAAGGAATTCAGCAAGCTCTCCTCTCCAATGGGCTCAAATGTCAAGCCCAATCTCCATGTTCCACTTCTTGTGCAAATCTGAAATGAAAAGCCCAATAATAAGTCAATAAGAAGCTCAATGCAAATAAAATCAAATGAAAGTAGATTTAAATCAAACTCTAACGCCTCCCCGGCAACGGCGCCAAGATGAACGCAGCTTTGTTGATTGTACACTTCCGTTGTCTAGAGTTCCATCCACGAATCAATATGCTCACCTTCTCTAAACTGTCTCACAGATTTAAAATAGTAAAAATGAACTAATAGAGTGGTGAGAACAGGTCATATCCACAGAGAGGCTGAATAGAATTTGACTTAAGAAACTACTTTTTGGAACACTCTATCGACAATACATTAAAAGTAAATATGTAAACAGCACCGACCAAATCCCTCAATCTTGACATATCAAATTAATGAAAGAATAAGCTGAATTGAAATGAAAAGAGAATTGATATCAATGTACCCTCACAGTTGAGGGATCAAACAGGTAGACAGAAATCTGAGCTAGAAACAAACGGATGCACCTCTAATTCTGAAATGCTCTAGACTCAAAAGGATAAAAAGATGACAGAATAAGAATCTCAAAAGAAAATTTCAGATCATTATACTCTCACAGTATGATGAATCAACAAGACAATAACAAAAGAAATCTAAAACTTTAACATCAATATCCTGATCCGGCCTGAAGGAAGAGTAAAAACACCAACAAAATAGAAATAGAAATCTCAAACAAAAGAAAACAAGAAGAAGAGCAAAGCTCTCTAATCTCTCAAATCTAGGTTGCTCTCTGCTACCTCCTGAAAGATGAACATACAAACCTTCGATGCCCTGTTCCCAGATGTCGAACAGCCCCAGAACAAACCAAGGAATGAGGTGTTCTTGGTTGCTCTATGTCGTCTCTGAAGTGCATACCTCCAGCTCCCTCTCACTTCTGCTGCAGCTCCCTCTCACTTCTGCTGCTCGCCCAGAAGAAAGGAAAAACTGCAAAGACAGGAAGAAGTTCCACCTGGATCGCCCTTCCAGATGCTTACAACAAGAACGAAATGCTCACTGAAGATAGAAACAGAAGCCGATCTCTAATATCCTCAAAGAAGAAAATAAGCATATAGATCCCCCTCACAGCTCCTGTATCGAACCATTCAAACACAGAACAAATGGACAAAAAAATGCATTGGATCAATTCCTCATAGCAGCTTGCAATGCACAGAAGAAAAAAATTGAAAGCATTTGAATCCCTTCTAAGTAGCTATAGAAGAACAGGGAAATGGCAGAAGAAAGAAAAAAAATCCCCTCAGAACAGCAGAACTCCCAGATGTCGAACCTCCCAGAAATCCTTACAGAAGAATGGAAGCACTCGATCTCTCACCCAGCAGCTAACAACAAAGAAGAAGAAATCCAAAACAAAAATTACAAACTCCATCTCCCCTACAGAATCATTTGAACCAGCCGAATTCCAGACAAAATTCTAAACAACCGGAAGAGAAAAGATGAGCACTCGGTCCTCTCACACAGCAGCCAACAAAAGACTGGAAGAAGAAGCATTCGAATCTCTAAACAAAAAAGAAATGAAATAACAAATTGCACTGGATCGATCTAACTCAGAAAATTGCACAGAACAAAATATAGAACTGTAAAGAAAGAAAAGTTGATCCTAGCAACCCTTGGATCGATCTCTCCCAATCCCTGGAATCACCCACCGAAGGAAGAAAGAAATTGCGAACCCCCTTACACATAGAATAAAACCCCAAAAAATAATGAACCTAAAACCCACTGGAATTCTGAACTCCAAAAGAAAGAAAAAAATAGAGAAAACAAAAATCTAACTCCAACTCATGAGGACCTTGGGTCCTTTTATAGGTGCCTCGCCCAGCTCCTCTTGCCGCCTTCTCCATCGCCTCAGCAAATCCACACGCACTGGATCTGCAGCGCACCAGTCCAGCTCAGCACGAGCCAGCAGCACCATCTCCATGCGCGCCATCCCCTGCTTTGCACGGGGGCTCCTCCCGCCACGCACACACCAGCTGGGTCCTCTTCTGCAAGAGCCCGCTCATCACGCCCCAGCACTAGAGCTGCTCACACCCATCACGCACCAGCTTCACACCAGCAGCAGCGCACCGCTTCCGTACGCTAAAGCTCCGTTCGCCAGATCTCTCACACACCGCCCAACCAGCTTCTAGATGCCGCTTCCGCTGCTGTGCATGGACCAGACGCCAGCTTCGCGCCAGCCCCGGCCCCCTGGCCACAGCCGCGCACCTGGTCTGTCGCACCGCCAGATCCAGATGCCACCTTCGCGCCCTCCTCCGTTAGCTCTGCACACATGGGCGCTGGCCGCCCATTCAACCGCCCCAGGTCCATCTGGATCCCTGTTCGCACCAGAGCTCCACCATCCAGTTGCTTCCAGCAGCTTCCACACCGCCCCCCAGATGACCTGTTAGGAAGAAAGAACAAGTTAAAAAATGTGTGTGGCCTATTCTAATTAGATGAGAAAAAGGTATAATGGACCCATGGGGTGAAAAAATAGATGTTGGCGCAATGGGCCTATGAGGAGGGGGTATGTGGCATGATGGTATTAGGTGAGGGATGTTTATTTAATTAAAATTTATTTAAATTTTGATTTATTTACAGACTAATATTTAGAAGATGTTTATGAAAATATAAGATCAAATATTATTTATGCACAATATACCTATAAAAAGAGTAAACACTTTTATTGGTCAAACTATTCAAAAGACATTGAATTTATTAAACGAGAATCTAACTTTGTGTTCTACCCAAAACTTTAACTAAAAATGCTCAAAATTTTATACATGGATGAAATGAAAATCAAAATGCTCATTATTTATAGACAAAAGATGTCTAAAATCAACTCTATGTATGAAATTTAACACTAAAAATTCTGCACTTATCAGACGTAGGATACACGAGCTGTGTTCTCCGAACCACCTTAAATCTTCGTGTCTTGTGGTTTGCACGTTTTCACGGTAGATGTTTGGTAGACACGTTTGAATGTTCACACGCTACATAGATTGCTAATCTCCTAATCACAATCAGCACACACACCAAAGCTAGAATTCGATCTATATCTGTTTAAGCTTTTCTCAAGTAAGTGTTAACATCGAAAATAAGGGTAAATTGTTTTTAATCAGTAGTAATCTATTCAAGCCCCCTCTTAGATTACTGTCTGAGGTGATTTCGCACACATTTCAATTGGTATCAGAGCGAGGTTTCTCCGGTTTACAGGTTTACTAGCTTGATCTCACGATCAGGAGTGATCCTGTTTAATGGAAACCAACAAGGGATTTATGGCTGAAGGACACTCAGTGTCCAAGCCTCCCTACTTTGATGGAACTGACTATACTTATTGGAATAACCGCATGTAGGTCTTTTTGAGAGCTCAAGACTATGAGCTGTGGAAGATCGTCAGCAAGGGGCCTTATGAGCTGCCCACTGACGAAGATACTTAGACAAGAGAGCAAATCCATAAAGGCACCTTGAATTGGAGCACATTGAGCATGATGCAGTGCGTCGTGCATTCGAAAGAATATTCGAGGGTCTCCACATGCAAGTCAGCAAAAGAAATGTGGGACAAGCTGGAGCTCATTTACCAAGGTACGTCTGAGGTAAGGGAAACTAAAGCTAGCATGTTAGTATCTGAATATGAAATGTTTAAAATGAAAAATGAAGAAACAATTTCAGATTTGTTTGCTAGATTCATGATAATAATCAATGGGTTGAAAGGTCTTAAGAAAGAGTACAGTGAGAGTGACTTAGTAAGGAAGATACTTCGGTCTCTTCCATCCACTTGGCATACTAAGACCACAGTCATTGAAGACTCTAAAGACCTATCAACAATGAATTTAGATGAATGGATAGGATCCCTGATGACTTATGAGATAAACCTAAAAAGGAAAGAAACTGAGGTTATTCCTAGAAAATCCATTGCATTGAAAGCATCTAATAAAGCCTCATCAAGCTTCAAGAAAGAGGTTCAACAGGAAAGTGATGAATCTGAACCGTCTAGTGATAGTGAGAATGATGAAATGGCCATGCTCACTAGACAATTCAAAAAATCCTCAAGTTCAAAAAGAAAAGCTCAGGTAACTTCAAAACTCTTCCAAAAAAATATCTCTCAAATAAGTTTGATTCTAATAAAAAATCTGACATGATTGTGTGCTATGAGTGCAAGAAACCAGGGCACATGAGAGGTGAATGCCCAGAGCTCAAGAAGAAGCTGAAAAATGACAAGTTCATTTTCAAGAAAGCCAAGGCTATGATGGCGACTTGGAGTGATGAAGATGAAGACGAGAATCTACAAGAGAATCTGAAGATGAAGAGATCCAGTGCTTAATGGCAAGGAGTGAGGACTCCAATGAGGTAAACTCTTCATTTGAAAATTATTTTGTTGATGAATGGGAAGAGGCATATACCTTGTTGTTCCAAAAAGTTTGTGAATATAAGTCTGAAAATAAGGCACTAAAAAAGAAGATCACCTCACTTGTTAATAGCACATCTAATAATGAACAGATTGCAATCCTAACTAAAGAAATTGAGCTACTGAAAATTGAAAAGGAAAGCCATATTGCTGAAATGGATTGCATTAAAGAAAAACTCCAGGAAAATGTAGAAGAAAAACAAGTTCTAAATACACTTGTAGAAACTCTTCAACATGAGAATCAAGAGATCCAAAAAGAGATGGAAAAAGCTAAAGAGGAACTGAAAGGAAAAACTGAAGATCTCACAAGATTTGTAAAAGGAAAGCAGAATCTTGATGCTGTGTTGGGAGTTAAAACAAATGTAACAAGGCATGGGCTTGGATTTCAACCAAAAAAACAAAAGAAACTTGGAGAAAAATTGATCACATCTTTTGTTAATAGCAGTCCAAGTACAAGTAAACAAGCTCCAACTAAAAGCAAGAATGCTCAAGCTAAAGGTAAGTAATTGCAAAATAAACAAAAGACTTCATCTGTTCAACAAGCTAAGAAAACTGTCAGCAGACCTAAAGAGACCTGTCGACAAGCCTGGAAATATGTAGAAAAAGAAACTCCAACCAAGCACCATAAAGGCCAAAAGCAGTCGCAAGTTATATACAACAGTAAGAGGATTGTAAAAACTCAAAAACCATCATGCAACTGTTGTACGAAACTTGGCCATACTGAAACACAATGCTGGAATAATTTGTACAAGTTGAAATGCAAACAAGTTTAGATTCCAAAGCATTTACTTTTTGGCATGAATGAAAGAGTGGGACCCAATGTAATTTGGGTACCAAAACCTCTTGTCTGATCCATCTATGCAGGAATGCCTAGCAGCCCAAAATCAAAACAAATGGTACTTAGATAGTGGCTGCTCGAGGCACATGACGGGCGACAAAGATAAATTCTTTTTTCTGGTTGAAAAAGATGGCGGACAAGTTGTGTTTGGAGGTAACAACAAAGGCCAAATAATTGGCATAGGTAAGGTAGGTAAGTATGCTTCCAACTCAATAGATAATGTGTTTCTAGTTGATGGTCTGAATCACACCCTCCTGAGCATCAGTCAGTTGTGTGATAAAGGTCATAAAGTAATTTTTTAGTCAAATGCATGCAAAATCAGGGATAAAATTTCAGAAGATGTCAAGTTTTCTGGAAAAAGAGTGAATAACATCTATCTTGTTGATCTAGATGAACCAGAAAATAAAAAATTGTGTCTTGTTGCAAATAGGCAGGATGAATTGTCCTTATGGTACCGAAGGTTAGGCCATGCTAGCTACAATATGTTGCACAAGATAATGAGAATGAAATTGGTAAGTGGACTTCCTGAAATTTCATTCAATAAAAATGTGAGCTTTTGTGATGCATGTGCACAAGGAAAAAAAACCAAAAAATCATTCAAATCCAATACTCCCATAATCACTTCAAAACCTTATGAATTGTTGCACATGGACCTTTTTGGACCTACTAGTACACTTAGTCTCAATGGTAAACGTTTTGGGTTTTTCATTGTAGATGATTTTTCTAGGTTCACTTGGGTTAAATTCCTAGCTCATAAAAATGAAGTTCTAAAAAATTTTGAAGAGTTCTTTAATAAGATTGAGAATGGAAACACAAACAAAATATGCTTAATCCGCACTGATCATGAGGGAGAGTATGACAATAATTCTTTTTCTGATTTCTGCAGGAACCAGGGTATCAAACACAAGTTTTCCTCTCCAAGGACTCCAGAACACAATGGAGTAGTGGAGAGAAAGAATAGAACCTTGGTGGAAATGGATCTTACTCTTTTGGTTGAAAGTCAACTCTCAAGGAGCTTTTGAGCAGAAGCAGTGAACACATCGTGTTACATCCTCAATCGAGCCATGGTAAGACCTGTGATGAAGAAAACCCCATATGTGCTCTTGAAAGGTAAGAAACCCAGTATTGGGTACTTCAGGATCTTTGGCTCCAAAGTTTTTATCCATAACAATGACATGGTTGATTTAGATAAAATTGAAGCCAAAAGTGATCCAGGTATTTTTCTAGGCTATTCAGAACACTCTAGAGCTTATAGAGTGTTTAATAAGAAAAACAGAACTGTGGAAGAGACTCCACATGTTGTTTTTGATGAGTCTCATGCAAAGACTAACAACGCAAATGCTTCCAGGTATGATGAAGAAGATGAGAAGCTACTGTCGACAGACCAAGAAGAGGCTATCGATAGGCCTGAAGAAGCTAACCCAAATGATCAAAACTCAAGATCAAATTCCCCAAGAACAATTCCTCAAGAGAAACATCATCAAGATCAAGATCAACTGGGTCCTTCAACAATCAGAAATGTCAGGTACTCCAAAGATCATCCACTTGAGAATGTAATTGGTAATGTAAATGATAGAGTTCACACTAGGTCTCACTATAGACACATAGTTGAACAAGATCATTTAGAGTTTGTTTCTCAAATGGAACCTAAAAATGTTGAAGAAGCTCTAAAAGAAAACTCTTGGATAGATGTTATGCATGAGAAACTTGGGCAATTTCAAAGAAACAATGTTTGAAGCTTAGTTCCCGGAACCCTTGAAATTTCAGTAATTGGAACAAGATGGGAATTTAGGAATAAACTAAATGAAGAGGGAAAAGTGGTGAGAAACAAAGCTAGACTGGTAGCCAAAGGGTATAATCATGAATTTGGGGTCGATTTTAAAGAATCTTTTGCACCAGTAGCTAGGTTTGAGACAGTTAGAATATTGTTAGCATATGCATATTCTAACAAATTCAAACTTTATCAAATGGATGTTAAAACTGCCTTCTTGAATGGATACATCAAAGAAGAAGTCTATGTTTCTCAACCACCCAGATTTGAGGATAATGATAAGCCTAACCATGTCTATAAATTGCAGAAAGCTCTCTATGGTTGGAAACAGGCACCTTGAGCTTGGTACGACAGACTGAGCAATATCTTGGTTAGTAAAAACTACTCTAGAGGTAAAGTGGACCAAACTCTCTTTACTAAATGTGTTCGCAATCATATCATTGTTATTCAAGTCTATGTGGACGACATTATTTTTGGTTCCACTAACCCCTCATTGTGTGAAGAATTTTCAAAACACATGCACATTGAATTTGAGATGAGTTTAATGGGGGAGCTTCAATTATGTCTTGGCTTGCGGGTAAAACAATATGAAGATGGCTTCTTCAACAATCAAGAGAAATACGCCAAGGAACTACTAAAAATATTTTAGTTTGAACAAGCCAAGCCAGCATCTACACTAATGAGCACAAGTGTGAAATTAGAAAATGAAGAGAAAGGTAAAATGGTAGATGCAAAGCAATTCCGAGGTATGATTGGATCTCTCCTTTACCTTACTGCAAGTAGGCCAAATATACAGTTTAGTGTTTGCCTTTGTGCTAGATATCAATCTAGTCCAAAGGAAAGCCATTTGGTTGCAGTTAAAAGGATTTTCAGATATCTCTCAGGTACATATGATTTGGGTTTATGGTATCCAGCAGGTAGTAGTTTTGATTTGGTCTCATATTCTGATGCTGACTATGCTTGATGTAAAATTGATAGAAAAAGCACTAGTGGGTATTGTCAATTTCTAGGTGGTTGCATGGTTTCGTGGGCATCCAAGAAGCAACATTCAGTTGCACTCTCCACTGCAGAGGTAGAATATGTTGCTGTAGGGAGTTGTGCAGCTCAAGTGTTGTGGATCAAAAGTCAATTGTGTGATTACAGCATTGACATTGGATGCACACCTATCCTATGTGACAACACTTGTGCTATCAACCTTTCAAAGAACCCAATTCAACACTCAATGACCAAACACATTGAAATTAGACATCACTTTTTGAGATATGAGGTAGCCAACAAGAACCTAGAACTTGACTTCATTTTAACTGAAAAATAATTGGCTGATATTTTCACCAAACCCTTGTCAGAAGATAGGTTCACCTCCCTAAGAAGAGAATTAAGCTTGTGCAAAATTCAATGAAACCAGTGCCAACTTATGGAGCAAATGATCTTCTTGTGTACTGACTATGTGGTATATCAAATGGTGACATGTGGAAGAACAAGTTAGGCTTGTTTGGAAACTATCATTATGCATGAGTAAGAATACTCCGCCAAGTATCTATAGTCAAGTAATACATAAAGGTCATGAACTTCAAATGGGGTAATTGATTTCTTTCAGTTTTGACACATGTATCTCTTTAAAAGAATGAAATTTTGGTATTTTTATGATTATGGATGTCTCTTTTGTGTGCAACTGCTTGTGATGAATGTGTAAATCATGATTGAATTGCTTGAATATTGAGTCATCACATGCACACACTATAGGGGAGTAAGTTAAGGCTGGTTGAGTGAAACTCTTAAGGTATACCGTTTATATCCATTGTGTCATTATCCCTCAATCATTTGGTTCACCAATGTCTCCATTCAAAGCCTCAAAACTGGTTTTTCAAGTACCTATCGACAACCCCCTTCTAGCTATCGACAGATGGCCTCTCCCAGAACCACCATCTTTTTGGCTCTCAGTACCTGTCGACAGCCAAATTCTTGCTGTCGACAAATACACTTTTCCTGTGAATTCCTCATATTTCCTCATCATTTCTCAATGAGCATGTTCATAACTCTTTGTCAAGGGGAGAATTGGTCATTTATACTAAGTTACAACCTTTCATACTCACATAGTATCAAAGACATTGATTAAATCACAATGATCATGAAATAATATTCTGTGTATGAGTCTAAGTTGTGTCATCTAGAATACATTGAACAAATCTAATGGCTTTAACCTAACTCACTTGAATAACTCCCTTGTGGATAATCATTTTTCTGAAATAGATTGACAAGTAAGAAGGTTCTTGAAATTAATGTTTTTCATTGGCTTTTAACCTTAGATAACATTTTGAACTTGATTTTAACAACAAATAAAAGGGAGAAAAACTACCTATTTCCAAATTCAAGAAAATTCAAATACAAAACAAATTTGAAATGGGAAAAGGCAGAGCAATGATAAGAATCATTGAGTAACCGGGGACATGGGCATCACAAATGTTTATCTTTGGGTCAAAAAGTCCTTTTATTATCTCTGCACAATGGTATAATGGTCACCTATACTGAGTAACTGGGGGTATGGGCATCACAAATGTCTACCTTCACGTCAAAAGGTGAAAGTTAACCTTATTACCACTTCTCCCAAAACAACTTAAAATGTTAGTGCAAATGCAAGAAATTAATAGAGTGAAGCCTCCATGCTTTTTAAAATCAAGGACAACTTGTTGTGTATTGTTAATTTCTAAATGAAAACATTATCTTCCTAACCAACTGAACATCACCCACTAAGGAATATATTTTTCTACAATGGTTTTATTCAAAGGGGTTATCTTACATTCATATGCTTTTGAGCGGTCTTTTCTAAATGCTACAACTTAAGAATCTCAAGGTATTATCTCTTAACCATTGTAGACCATTGATATGTCTTAATACTGGTGGGTATGACATTTTGTAATGGATATAAACCAGTTCTCAACCTTAAAATCCCATTTGGACACTCATTCCCCATCCATTTATATCAAAATCCCCTTCTGGAATACTTCTGGCCAGTAGCTGTCGACAACTACAAGGCACCTGTCGATAGCCGGATTTCTGGGCAGTCCAGAAGTCCAACCGGTTCATCTTTTGGCCGGATTTTATGGGACCCTTTTGTTTCATACTCCTTCCAAATCTCTTTAAAAGGGATCCCACGCCTCCTCACTCCTTCACCTTCCTCCAAAAGGTGGCCCTTCCCTATTTCAACTCCTAAACCCCTCTTTTTTCCAAACCGCAATCTCCAACTCACTCTTTGTTATTGTCTCCTCTTCCTCCTTCTGTCTTTCCCCTCTTCTGTGCTCATCCCCACTCCGACCCTTTCCTCTCCCATGGCACCCAGACGCAAGCTATGCGCTACTCATCAACGCCAAGCTTCACCTGAAGCCGGCGAGGGTTCCAGGGCACCTGCAGAGCGCCGGAGCAAGCACCGGGATGATCGACTCCCGGAACTCGTTGTTCCATAGGATCTGCAACTTACCAGGGTTCGAGGAGCCTTCCAATGCTTTGTGCAGCCACACTATGTGGATTTTGTTTCCCTCGAAGACATGTTTCAAGGTCTGCAGCCCCTCTTCGACACCCAGGGCTGGACGGTCTTCTTGTACTCCCACAAGCGATACTCTCCGATCACTGTGACAGAGTTCTTCAATAATATGGGGAACTCAGCGCATGATGAGCTATATACCACGGTGAGAGGTACTTCATTTCAGATCACACCCAACCTCCTCAGTCGTGCCCTGCAAATTCTAAACTCCGATGCTGACGTTCTTGTCAACCGCCCTTCTGCATCGGAGTACTATGCCTTGATCACCCTGCAACCATATGATTCTACCAAGGATCATATTAAACTGAATGCCAACTCCTTCCATCTGCTTCACCGCCTCATCTATCACATCTTCACCACCCTCATTGCGCCAAAGGATGGCAGTCGGGAGCTTGTGACTGGGGTTCACAAGTCCCTTTTCTTCTTCATTCTTAAGGGCCAGCAGATTAATTTTCCTGTTCTAATGCTTGACCTTCTCAAACAATGCTTTCGCAATTCGAAGAGGTCAATGCCTTACGATTTCCCTATCACTTCTCTCCTTACCTTCATTGGCGTCAACATTCTTGAAGGAGAGCTTGTTACTCTCAAATCCTGCAACTCCTATGATCTCACAACTGCTCATCGGATGGGCTACAAGTTGATTGATGGGAGAGTCACTAGGGCTCTTCAGGGTCAAGAGCCAGATGTGGAAGAAGAGTCAGCAGAAGATGAGGGTAGTGATGAAGACTCCCATGCTGAGCCAATGGATGCTCAGGGAGAAGATGCAGCTGTTTCAGATGCCCCAGCACCTCAGGTTGTTGCTCCGGATATTCAGTCGTTTATGGCAGATCAGTTGGCGCAGATGACCCAGCTGTTTACTGCTCACTTTGATCAGCTCAACACGAGGATGGACAACCTTGCTGATACACAAGCGAACCATGAGCAGAAGCTTGATCACCTCACAAAGGACTTTCATGACTTCCGTCATCCCACTGTTGCTGGGAATGACGATGCTTAGCATGTCTAGGATTAATATGGGGTCATGTAGTTTTCTTTATTAGTTTGGGTCATAGGTTAGTCACTTATGTCATTTCCCTTTTTGATTTTGTGTCATGTAACGGATCTCATTTTGAACTGTGTAATTCTCGCTCAAATCAATGAAATCATAGTTATTTGCTTATTGTTATTCATGTGTGCATGATCTATCTTTTTGAATGTTGTCAAAAGGGGGAGAAACATCAATTGTAATTTTGTCATCATTAAAAAGGGGGAGAATGTTGGGTTCAAATGTGTATGATGATTGTGCTTAATGTTTTTGATGATGAATGACTTAATTGATATTGTATTGATGTTGTAAACAATGATAGACATGATCAAGATCTGGAAGAAATGCACAAATGAAAACATGCTTTTATGACTATCCTTGTATTCATTATATCTCACTTGGAAAGTTTTTCATGAAGGTGTGAATGAATACACAAGACAAACAACCAAAGTCAAGTGCAAAAGACTGGAAAAACATAACAAGTTTCACCTGTCGACATGCCCCAAGGCATGTGTCGACAGATAGACCAAGACAGAACAATCAAGCTTCTGGGAGCACTAAAAAGTAGTAACTGTCGACAGCTGGAGTGTGCCTGTCGACAGATATAGGTTGCCTGTTGACAGCACCAAAATTTCCGGTCGACAGATCTAGTTTTCCAGCAACAACATGGTTCTGGAAACCAGATGTCAGTAGTACTTGTCGACAGCTATGAAGCACCTGTCGACAGACGCAGGGATAAGTCAGAAACGTGATAAGAATATGATCTATATTGGGGTGTTCCCTTTAAGCACGACTCTCCATACTTGGACACCACTATATATAGATTATATAGAGGTATTTTCGCAGCAAGGAGCCTCCATATCAAAACCCTAAGCAAAGACCAAGAAGAAAGGCTCTTTCTCTGCTGCTCTGCTTCAACCCTCCTGCTACTCCAGGAAGATCCTTCGAGAACGAGGAGTTGAAGTCGGTTTGTCCACAAATCAAGCTTCGTCTACATCATCTGATCATCATCAACATGAAGCCTGAAGTTCTTCTGGACGACCACATCGAAGAGTTCACTTCTGGATTTGATCTTTCAACTCAGAACTCTTCTTTTTCTCTGTTTTCTATTAATCTGCGCGTGTGGCAGTGGTTTAAGTGTCCCTTGTGCTTGATCCACGTGTGTGTGGTTGTTCTGAGTGCGTGTTTTCCTCAGACAACTTGCGTGTGTGTGCTGTTGGTTGAACTCGCTTCTATAAGCAATTTTTTCTGTGTGTGTGTGGACATTGGACGTAGGATACACGAGTTGTGTACTCCGAACCACCTTAAATTTTTGTGTCTTGTGGTTTGCACATTTTCACTGTAGATTTTTGGTAGGCACGTTTGATTGTTCACACCCTACATAGGTTGCTAATCTCCTAATCACAATCAGCACACACACCAAATCTAGAATTCGATCTATATCTGTTTAAGCTTTTCTCAAGTCAGTGTAAACATCGAAAAGAAGGGTAAATTGCTTTTAATCGGTAGTAATCTATTCAACCCTCCTTCTAGATTACTGTCTTAGGTGATTCCGCACACCTTTCATGCTCCACCTATGGATCTGCCTACTGCTCTGGTGCTACTGGGGGAGGTACTGGCAACTGACCTCCCGCTGCCATCTGCCCTGGCTGCCATGTCCCCTGGAACATGGCCCTGAAGAACTGCTCGGCCATAGGGAACCAATCTG
Organism: Colocasia esculenta; assembly: GCA_014218235.1. Lineage (NCBI taxonomy): Eukaryota > Viridiplantae > Streptophyta > Magnoliopsida > Alismatales > Araceae > Colocasia > Colocasia esculenta. The sequence goes on along the minus strand of CM024753.1, from coordinate 119,958,874 downwards.
CATACTTCTGTGGTAGGGGCTGGTACTGCTGCTGCTGCTGCTCACCCAATGTTGTTGTGGCCATTGCCTCGTGAAGCTGCGCCACAGACTCCTCTACTGACTCATCCTCCTGAACTTGGCCTGGCGCTGGCATATCTGACTCACCCTATTGCTCCATCAGCTCTCTAGTCTACCTACGCTTGCGCGGAGCCATATCCTGCATGGCACACAACCAATAAGGATAATGACACTAACTCGGGCGGCTAGGAGTGTACTTGTACTACTGTTGGGACTTCCTGTTGCAGTTTAAATCCGCTACAAGTCCTGTTAGACTCTCGCTCTAATACCAACTGTAACGACCCCGAGAACCCAACCCTCGGCCATAGCCGAGGACCCGATTTTCGCGGTCGCCACCCACGGATCTAGGGACCCGGAAGGGATATAAACAAGTCTAACAAAATATGTAATGGAAATAAACGTCAACTACTGAACTAGGAGCACACACGCGGAAGCAGAAAGATGAGCGAGACCACAGCGCATCGCTCTAGGTATAGTCCCAACATATAATGAGTACAAGTAAAGAGGGGAAGAACAGAGCCATTAGGGGAAAACCCCGAGGGTGAAGTACAACTGAAGGGGGATACCACTGCTAACTACAAGGACGATGACTACCACCCCGCCTCCTCCACCTGGCCGCTGCTGAGAAGTCTCACCTGGAAAAGGAAGGGATGAGCTTCACAACAGAAGCTCAGTAGGGACTACCAATCTCCAACTGACTCTAATAGGCAGGAAAGAAATATATATTATATATATATATAAACAATTAAATGACAGCAGTTCTATATATTCTAATGTACACAGGAAAACGCAAAGGCAAAGCTAACTAACTAGGAACGGTATGGAAGGACACCATGGTCGGAAACTCCATACGACCTACACATCATGACCACCACATGGCTGTAAACACAAACAGAGGGAACTCTGCCTGGACAAGCGACACTAGCTACGTAAACCACTACACTAGTCAACCGATCAGGAGCATCCACTGACGTCTTACCCTTGACCCAGGTCCAAACCTCCACGTCTTGTCAGAGTGGCAGTAGGAACACAAATAACACAATAGTAATTGCCGTAGTCTTTCTGAACTACAGTCCCATGCTTGGCCTCTCTATGTGGTTCCGGGGCCACAAAGAGCGAGGTAGTGAGAAGAAGGACTGACTAGCCAGCGCCTGGAAGACTCCAAAATGGCCTCGGCGACCCAGACCAACCAAGAGAGCTCTGCAAATGACTTGATGCCACTGTCCTAACCACCGTTTTTCCCTCTGCTCTAGAGTCCATGACTCGAGCACGCTCTCCGCCCAGAGCACTCCCTCAACAGGGGTCCCAGGTAAACGGTAATAATCTCTCTCACGGGACAAGCCCTCAGGTGCCGAGCACCAAGTGAATGACTAGAGTAGGACCGTACTATGAACTAGCACTAGTGCCATGGGTACAGAAAGAACTGGAAACAGCGAAGACTAATGGAAAATATAATTCTGCAAGCATTTACCTGAATCTGATACTGTCGCGACGCCCATGGTCGCCGCGACACTATCACGACGCCAAGGACGGTCGCGACCATGTCGCGACGCCCCAGAACGTCGTGATGATGTCGCAGTGGCCATGCCGGTCGCGACATCATCGTGACCACTATACCAGTCGCAACCTCAGTCGAGAGGGGTCCCGAGACAGTCCTCCCAAGGCCACCCCCAAGACTATACAAAAACACATCCACAGGGGGGAGGGGAGCATGGGAAACACTATGGAGACTTCTAATCAAGGCAAACCACCCTCAAACCCCATAAAGCATGCATCACAAGGAAACCTACACTCGAAGGAAACATCACTTACCACGAGCATGGATCTCATACACCCCACAACCCAAAAACCACAGAGAAACAAGGATCTCAAGGTGAAGGGGAGCATGCTAGAACGAGAGGGAAAGAGGGGTCCTACCTCAATGAGTAGAGCCGACCTGTTGGGGCCTTCACATTAGAATGGCCACCTCCTTTTTGCTCCTAGCACTACACGGACGCTGCCAACATGAACAAGGTGTCACCTCCTCGCCACGAGCACCACAAACACACTAGAGAAGCAAGGGAGGCTCAGGGGAGGAAGAAGGAAGAAGAAGAAGAAGAAGGGAATAAAGGAAGGAGAGAGGGAAAAGGTCGCCTGCCTCGATTTTGAACTGACAGGCCCAGAGACGCGATGGGTGGGCCGACGCGACAGCAACCATGTTGCGACCGCCCTGCAAGTCGCCACCATGTCACGACCGCCTACCCCGGTGCGACACAAAAGTGGTCAAACCTCGAATACCGAGAAAACCTTAACGTGACGGACTGCCAGGTCGTGTCAACATTGTACGCGCCTGACACCCGACAAGGCCGTTCTAACATAAGGGACAACGGTCAGAACCAGAGTCGCATCGCCTTCAGACGCTACGACAAGAACGCAACACCCCCCTTTGTCGCGACCAGAACACAACGGCTAGGTATGCCGCGACCAAAAGCATGTCGCGACCAGCTCCTCTGGCGTGACAATGTCGCGACCAAGGCATCCATCGCGACTCTGAGGACAGGGCTAAGGGCCCGAGAGGGCTGGGTCTTACATGGATAAAATCTGCTTGCCTTCCGTTATGCTAGTTTAGCTATTTTTGCTTATTGGGTCATGCCCATTCATTGGTGTATTTTTTCCTATTTTTTTATTTTTATTAATAGATCTAGCATGGGGCTTTTATACTGGGGGAGTGAGAACAGTATCTCCTTCTAGGAGGTAGTGCGCTTAGCTGGTATATTCCCCCATGACCATCTCTTTATTAAAAAAAATGATAAATTCATTTTAATCATGACTTAAATGTTCTCATGTACCCTTGAATTTCTCTCTTGAACTACATGTTGGTCGACAATAGCATAGCAGAAGGTGAGATTGAATGAGTGCTGCAAGATTTAACATTTAAAAACAAAACTTTGATGCGGAAACGTTAGTTAGAAAGTAAGTGTAGTGAACAAGTAAGCAGCAAACAAACACAAGGACAGTAATATAAAAGGGACACACAAATTTATTCTGGTTCAGCACTTCCCTCAAATAGAAGTTCTACGTCCACTCCCCATGCAAACTCTTGGAATTTTACTAACTTGGGGTACAGTCCCCCCAATGGACGTACAACACCCAACAACCCGCTGGTCCTCCCTTCTACCCAAGGGGAAAACTGAGTATAGTCACTCAGCTAGATGCAACACCCGGCACCCTAGCTGGTCTTTTATTTAATACAAAAGGCACAATGAGTATTGTCCCTCAGCTGGACTAACCACCCAGCAACTAGCTGGCCTTCTATTCTCGCATGAAGAGGAACACACATGTCTTTCTTAGAGCAAGCTATCAAGATCAAGTTCAGGAATAATGAACTTGACTTCCTTGATCTTGATAGTAGCCAGAGAGCTAAAAGATATGAAAGAAGCTAAATCTCTCAGGCTCATAGACTCTATCTCAAATTTACACTGTCACACATAAAGAGAAGAGAAAGAAGGCTTGAACGCTTGAACACTTGAGCAGAATAATTCTGACTTTTTGGTATATACTCATCACCACTAATGCTCCAAAGCCTTTGACTTTTTATAGATCTTCTGAAGAAGACTGTTGAGATAACCATTGGGGCTTCATCTTCTCCTGTTGCTCTTCTTCTTCTTCTTCTTCTTCTTCTTCTTCTTCTTCTACCCATTGCCTCTTAAAGATATTGAAGAAGACCGTTTGAATGATAGCTGTTAGACTCTATCTTCTTATGTAGCTTCCTTTTATTTAGAGTCTATTAGAGTCCCTTTTAGCAGGTCTCACGTAGGTCTTGTGTGACTACCATAGACCTACATATAATAAATGTATGGAAGATGATGTTAAGCAAAAGAAGTTGTGTGTTAGTCAGCCTATACTTATTTCCCTTTAGTCTGCAGGTTCTGTTGACATATTTCTTACCTACCACGAAAAGTCAACATGAACAAGTAGGATATAGTCTAACCAAATTTCTTGAAAGTAATTGTATTTCAAAAAATAGATTTTGAGACGTAGAATGCGCGGGAATTAATGTGTTGAAAATATATAGAGAGAAGAATTTGAAATATCCTTGGCATTATACATTAAAATAATTGTGATATGATTTAAACATAATATATCACTAATCGTTGTAAAGACATTAGTAATCGGTGCATCCAAAGTATTTAAAGTAATTTGTTCAATAATCAATATATTTGAAGTCATATTAACACTAATTGAAGCAATATATGACTTGTATTCATCAATCGATATATGAACAACACTAATCGAAACAATATAACGTAAGTGTTGACTAATCGATATCTAAATAACACTAATCGGAACTGTAGACACGCCAAATTTGACAACATATTGAGTAAATCTCATGTTATAATGCAATGCCTTAAAGTGGCTCTCCCTATTTAATTATCTGAGTAATTTTATTATTTTTTTGCATTTTTATAGAAGTTTTAGAGATTTTCTAGTGTGCATTGTGGGTCGTATCTAAAAGTTAATACGTGACGGGTTAAGTGGTTGCATTTCATAAATCTACTGGTTAAGCCTAAATCGATTCATCCGGAATATCGACTGCTAAATCTACATCAGTTCAATCCATCGCATTTGATAAATCAATTGGTTAAGTCTAAATCGATTCAGCCGAAACATCGATTGCCAAATCCACGTCGGCTCAATCTATCGTGTTTCAAACAACCGATTGGTAAAGACTGAATCGATTGAGCCTAAAGATAGATTGATAAATAATCTTATTCGTGATTGGTCAAGCCGACACACTTCTTTGTTCCGATTGATGCTTGTTCTGATTAGAGCTTGTGTCGATTGATCATATGAACATTGATTGATATGATACGTGACTGGTCAAACTAATGCATTTTTGGTTCCGATTCCCGGTCTAGTTCTTATTGATCTTATGAGAACATAGTCCTATCAAGTCGTCGCGATTAAGAATTTCCATATTCCACTTCTTGAAAATTTTGAAATGTTTTTAGAAAGCTTTTGTTGGCAAATGTATCCACGTTCGGTCAAGTGGTCGCACTTATAAATTTCCTTTCTTTGACAAGAATCAAATCTCAACTAAATACAAATTTCTCTCCTAACCGTGAAGTCATTAGTCGTCGCTATTCAAACTTTCCATGAACAAAATATGGTCAGAATCTGATTAATATTGGAAATTCATAATTGCGACTACCTTTTGGTTGTGATTTTACAATTGTTGTATTTTAACTGCCAGTCAAGGTATGGAAAGAGCTAGTCAAAGTATGGAAGTCTTTTAAAAGCGGTAGTTTGACCGGTCGTGATTCACTCAAAAGGCGTCCACTGAACCCGTCGTGATTTAAGATTTTTCTCCTATAAGAGGACCCCAGCAGCCATAATTTTTAAAAAAGACAACCCAAGTGTTGGCGAAGCCCTGCTGCATTCCAGAGTCGGAGAGAGCGTTCAAGCTTAATTGAAACATTTTCCAATTTGAGAGGCGGTGCTGCCGGTCTCTTAAGGTGGGTGTTCTTCCATTGGAGCTTGCTTGAAGCTTCTCCATAGAGCCATCAACTCCCCTTTGCAACAATCAAATTTTTCTCCCTTCTCTTAACTTCTTTCATTTGCTTTAATTCTTCTTTCTTTCTTTAGTGCATGCATTGATTCCCCCCATTTCCTTTATTTGTGTTCTTCACATCATCATCATCACACACATACCTACTTTCTTATGGGTTTAAAAACCACCACAAGGTGTGTTCATGCCCATGCAAGTCTTTTCTTTAGCTCCTTTTGAATTGATGCTACAGAACGTGGTCTAATCCTTTTTTTCATTGTTTGTTGTCTTTGTTCTTTGCAAGGTAGCCAACATCAAGTTTTCTTCGTCGGCCGGCCGATTGGAGAAGTAAGTCAACCCACACACTACAAGGAAAAGCGGCATTACCGATGGATCTGTCAAAATTTTTTACAGAATTATTTTCGTCGAAAATATCTGTCGACATTTTCGACGGAACATATTCAGACAGAAATTTGATCAGTATTTCCAACAAATAAATATCCATCGGAAATGTTGTAGGTATTACCGACGGCATTTCTGACGGAAATAATTACGTCGAAAATTACAACTTCCCCCCCATCCTCATCCCAAATCCCACCTGCTCTCTCTCTCTCTCTCTCTCTCTCTCTCTCTCCTCTCTCCTCTCTCTCTCTCTCCTCTCTCTCTCTCTCTCTCTCTCTCTCTCTCTCTCTCTCTCTCCTCTCTCTCCCCTCCTCTCTCTCTCTCTCTCTCTGGAGTGGAGGATCTTCGCCGCTGCGACCCCGTGCGCGCCGCCGCCACCCCGCGCTGGCGCCTCTGCCATTCTAGGTGTGTAATTGGGAATCTCCTCCCCCTCCCCCTTCCAAGCAACCCCACCCCCACCCCCTCCCCCTCCCCCTTCCAGCGAACCCCACCCCCACCCCCTCCCCCTACCCCTTCCGGCAAACCCCACCCCCACCCCCTCCCCCTCCTCCTCCCGGTTAAAGCCCACCCGTACCCTCTCCCACTCTCGTTGCCAGCCCCCTCCCCCTTCCAGTGAACCCCACCCCCTTACCCTCCCGGCGAAGCCCCCCCCACCCTCTCCCACTCCCGTTGCCAGCCCCCTCCCCATGAACCCCACCCCCTCCCCCACCCCTGCCAACCCCCCTCCCCCTCCTGGCGACCCCAGCCCCCCCCCCACTCCCTCCCCCTCCCACTCCCGGCCTCCCACCCCTTCCAGCCCCCCTCCCACACCCGCCCCCCTCCCATGCCAACCCCACCACCACTCCCTCCCCCTCCCACCCTCCCCCACCTCTGCCAGCCCCCTCCCCCCCTCCTGGCGACCCCCACCCCCACTCCCTCCCACTCCCACTCCAAGCCTCCCACCCTGCCAGCCCCCCCCCTCTCCTGGCGACCCCCATCCCCACTCCCGACCCCCCTCCTCTGCCTGCCCCCATCCCCACTAATTCCATCAAGATGTAAATCGTTTGGTGAGATAGAAAAATTCTAATAGGGCCCAAATGGCTCCCTTTCCCTTTTTTTTTAACAATGAAAAATCATTCATGCATCGATTAGCTGATGATCTTCTCTAATATCAGTACTCAAGTTTGATGGCTTCCACTTTAATATTTTGATTAAATAATGAAGACAATAAGATACCCAACTAATTGTGGCAATATAGCACATATTTTCTGAGAATGTGAGGAAGTGGTCTCATGTTGGTTGTAGTGGGCTCGTCCTCTACAAGCTCCTAGGCCCTGAACACGTTTCAGGCCTTTGTATGGCTTGACATGAGGGAAATCTGAGAGATGAACCATATGCGGGCTTCTTCTTATAATTCTGTGAAAAAATAATAGTTACAGAAAATATTCTTTTAAAAAGTCTAAAAAATAGTTTTTTTTGGTAGGAAATGCTCAACTAGTGTATTAAAGAATAATAGAATATTTACAAAGTCCGCAAATTGTGTGCGATAAACGAGACCACGAAATGGACTTTTATTATCAAAAGGGAAAACTAGAAAGCAAAAGAATAAATAATGATTGCAAGACTACTGAACATGAATATTGAATCTGACATGATACTCTTTCCCCTTCTGGAGGGAAAGTAAAACCATATTTGCAATTTTCTGGGAAAAAGGCACTCAAGGAAATGAAGCTACATGTCAGCATTTGTAGAGAGACAGCATGGGTGGGAGATATCCCTCTAGAAGTAGTTGAGAAAAGAGATGTCAAAAAAACAAAAGACATTCTTAATATGTTGGGAAAAATTTTTTTAGGACATGTTTGATATTATGATAGATCAGAAATAGAATGAGCTCTAGAAAATAGTAAACAAATCCCTTTGTTTTTCTGGAAAACTAGCCCATTATTTCATCATCTTTTAAAATTCTTTGTAAACCTATTTCATGTGAGGTTTTAATCCATGAACTCATAATTGTTATCGTACATAGATGGTTAATTACTAGACTACTCCTTAAATACAACGCGTCTTATGTACTTGTGTTTCTCTTTTGTCATCATTCTCGTGACAATTTAATCTTGCTGAATTTTCTTCTTTGCAAGGCTTTTTTTTTGTTGTTGGAGACATAACCTGTTACATTTATCTCATAGAAATTCCTTATGAACATGATCCTCGTGGGATTTGAAATAATAGAAAGTAAAACCCGTGGATTTTGATTACTCAATTTTTTTCAGGTATCCAAACATGGAACTCTTCATTACGGTTTTCATGTTCCAGGTGGCATCCTTGTTACATAACCTCAAGATCTACTTCGATTCACAAAATAAATAGAAGTAGGTGATCTAAATCACAGCGTCAAAATGAACCATGGGAGGTTACATATACATGAGAAACACAACCAGAGTCATAGTTTATAGTATGCACAACTACTCTAGGAAACTAAAGAAAAAGGCATCTGACCTAATAGACCTTTGTTTTGAATTTGAGGCATATTCCCATGCTAAAGAGCTCCTAGTATAGCAGATTGGCACCATATGGTACACTGATCTTCACGATGTTTTCTGAAGACTGACAGAATGGGCAGTAAGGTCCACTGACCTTCTTACCACCAGGGACCGGCCGCTGGATCACATTCGAGACTCTAGTGCATGTCTGGCAAACATGCATCTGTGAGGAGTCACTGAGTGTAAATAGACGTTCGTGAAGGTTCGCAGCGGCCCCATGGGCAAGTAGGCAGTCCCTCTCCATTTCTCCGAACCTGACTCCCCCAAATCTTTTCCTATCAGCTACTAGTTGCCGTGTAAGCGGGTGCACTGGCCCTATGTTCCTGAATTTCACCTTATCCTCTGCCATGTGAATCAGCCTCCCATAAAATGTCGGCCCCATGAAAATCAGACAATGCATCATCTCACCTGTCCGGCCATTGCAAACTCTCTCAGCTCCCCATCTTTGATATCCAGCCCTGAAATGCAAAGAATGGTGAGAATCTAATAGCAAGGGAGCTAGAAACCTTATTCCCGGTGATAATCATAGAAAATGTTCCTTAGTTACTGTTTCTAAGCATAAGCCATTGGTTCATCTACATTCCATGAACCTTCATTCAGAGATCACAAACCTCCTTGAACAGTCTCGTCTCACTTGGTTGACACTTGTTCATGTTTCAGGTAACATAGTCAATAAAAAATCAGAGAAGTCAAATTATTTTGAATCTTTATAAAATCACAACCACCAGAGTCCAGAACACCTGCAGCCTTGGTTGGAGGGGAGTCCAAACTCCAATATGGACATTGTGTGGAAGGGACCTTCCTCTCTACGAAAAGTCCACCAATTACATTTGCTATACAATATATATTAACAAAATCTTGGGAGTCGAGGCGAGGTGGGGTTGAGTGCGTGGTTGCCTCCTCATGGGTAACTTTATAGAGTTCCTTCCCATTGAATAATTATGTCCTGCTCCATGACATAGCAATGCAAATGGGCCTTTAACACCAGTGAGGTATATATCCCAATTTAGGAGAAAACAAATTGAGTACAAACTCTTCCTTCTAGACATTAGATCCTTGATTCGAAATTCATTCAATAGGACATTATTATATGGATTGTTTTTAATTATTTATTTTCAGTTTAGTTATTAGTATTGCAGTTCTTACTTTATGTAATTCATTTATATGTATGTGTGAATTTGTTTTAATGTTGCACTTGTTCATATGTAATATTTTGTTTTCATTTTCCTTTCATATTTATGTGGTTTTTAAATTTAATCTATGCATGTATAGCAATTTATCACTACACACACCTCACGAGAGCGTGTTAAGCCTGTGTCAATGAACCTTCCCGTTCAAGACTTTGAGATTGATGTGCACGAGTCTTATTTTCAATGATTAGAACGTGTACATCTAACTCAACGTCTTGAATTGTCACGTTTTGGACAGTTTGTGAATGTTTGATCGTAGTTAGGTGGTTATTTACTATATATGTTTATACAGTTGTTGAAATTTGTAGTTGCGTCTTCTCACTCCTCTCTGATATACCTTTATTAATTTTGAATATTTTCTTAGCCACTTAGAAATAAGTGTTTAATAAAATTTCTTAATCAATAAATATTTTTGGTATATCAGAGAGGTGTGGGGAGATGTTGCCGAAATTTTTAGCAAACTGTACAAACATATAGTAAATGACCATTTGAGTACGATTAAATACTCATGGATGTGTAAAAAGTGATAATCTAATTAATATGTCCTACCTATTCATTTTGACTTACTCGAATGATGTGAGGGTGAGTTGGGTTTTAACTCGTGACATGACATTTAATCTGTGTAGGAAAAATGCCGTATGAGAATCGGTCATAGATGTACCATGGAATAGTTAATGGAGTTGTGACAGAGGAGTTTAAAGATGGAGTTGACAGTTTCATTCGGTTTGCATTAAGGAATTCATCAGTAGCAGTAGATTTGATGGGTAACATCCGATGTTTGTGTTCGGCTTGTAAGAACAGAAAGTGGATATCGACATGGGATGTGCAGCATCATTTGTATACGAGAGGATTTGTTGCCCATTATGAGTTATGGTCGTATCATGGTGAGTTTAATATCCAGTTGTATGAACCGGCCAACTTTACCTCCACAAGTACATTCGTAGACATGGTTGTCTATGCTTCTGGTCCGGAATTGAATATTCACGATGACCAAACAAATACAGCTCAGAGATTTTATCAGTTACTTCGAGATGCTGATGAGCCATTATGAAATGGTTGTGAGAAGCATATACGGTTGTCTGCAATGTCGCAGCTACTGAATTTGAAATCTAAATTTCATATGAGTGAGAGTTGTTTTGATCGACTTCTCTTACTCATCAAGAGTATGCTTCCTCAATTAGAGAGGTTGCCCGATGATTTTTACTGTGCGAAGAAGATGACGAATGATCTGGGGCTTGGTTTTATGAAAATTGATGCATGTCCTAATCATTGTATGTTGTACTACAAAGTTGATGCAGATAAGACATCTTGTTGTATCTGTAAGCATGATAGATTCAAGCCTAAGAGAGAAGACAAGTCAAAGTAGAAGGATGTTCCATATAAGTCACTACGGTACTTTCTGATCACACCCAGATTGCAGTGGTTGTTCATGTCCCTGAAGACAGCTGGACATATGACTTGGCATGTGGAAAGAGCCCGTCGTGATGATGGTGAAATCAGTCATCCTGCCGATGGCGAAGCTTGGGCTCATTTTAGTTGTACTCATCCTTACTTCTTAAGGGATCCACTCAACGTGCGGCTGGGTTTATGCACAGACGACTTCAATCCATTCGGAGGCACGGTGGCATCTTACTCATGTTGGCCAGTATTTCTAACACTGTACAACCTTCTGTCAGGCATGTGCATGAAGCATGAGAATCTCTTCCTTTCATTGCTGATTCCTGGTCCAAAAAGTCAAGGAAAAAATATAGACAAATATCTCAGACTGTTGATTGATGAGCTGAAATTTTTATGGTCAGATGGGGTTCTCTCTTATTATGCATCCAGAAAAAAAAATTTCAATTTGAAGGCTGCATTAATGTGGACAATAAGTGACTTTCCAACGTACGACATGTAATCTAGCTGGAGCACACATAGGAGGTTGGCATGTCCTTATTGTATGGATGATTCTAAATCATTCATGTTGAAATCTGGGGGGAAAGCATGTTGGTTCGATTGTCATTGTCGGTTTCTACCGAGTGACCATCCTTTCCGAAAGCAGAAGGATTCATTTATGAAAAATACAATTGTGATGGATGAGGTAGATATGGAACGGGTGTCTTGTGGAAACATGGTGAGGCGGGTCCAGAACTTACCGACTGTATCACAACTGGCTGGTAGTAGCCGACAAATCCTAGGGTTTGGGAAGGATCACAATTGGGTGAAGCAAAGCATCTTTTGGGAATTGCCTTATTGGTCAACACTTTTGATACGACATAACCTAGACGCCATGCATATAGAGAAGAATGTTTTGGATAATGTGTTCAACACAGTTATGGACGTCAAAGGCAAAATGAAGGATAACGTCAAGGCACGAATGGATTTGAAAGTACTTTGCAGACGTCTAGAACTAGAACTACAGCATGTCAGAGGAAAAGTGGTTCAACCTAAAGCTTCATATGTGCTTGGGGCCAGACAGATTAAGGAAGTGTGTCAATGGTTGAAGCAATTGAGATTTCCGGATGGATATGTCTCGAATATTGCCCGTTGTGTAAATGTCAACGAGGGGAAAATATACGTAATGAAGAGTCATGACTACCATGTTTTCATGCAAAGATTGATTCCAATTGCTTTTCTTGAGTTGTTGCCAAAGCAGATATGGGGAGCAATGACCGAGCTGAGTCAATTCTTCTGGATTTTATGTGCATCTGAACTCAGACTTCATGACTAGCAAAATATCGAGCAAAATATAGTACAAACAGTCTGTAAATTAGAGAAGATAATTCCTCCAGCATTCTTTGATTCAATGGAGCACCTGATCATCCATTTGCCATATGAGGCTAGAGTCGGAGGACCAGTACAATTTCGATGGATGTATCCGTTTGAGAGGTATATTCCTATGTCTCAGTTTATTCACATTACGATGATCTTTTATATTTCATATGTGTTCATTTGAATTGTTTTCGTAGATGCATGAACGATCTTAAGTTGAAGGTCTGCAACAAAGCACAAGTTGAGGGCTCCATTATCCAGGCGTACCTTATTGAAGAGATATCGAACTTTTATTCGATGTACTTTGACACGGAAATACGAACTCGACGCACTCAACCTCCACGTAATGATGATGGTGGAGATTCTAATGTGTCTGATCAACTCTCTATATTCAAGTGTCCTGGACGAGCATTCGGATATTCTTCTACTCGTGCACTCGAAGATAGAGAGTTGGTAGCTGCGGAGATCTACATCTTCATGAATTGCGCAGAACTAGACCCTTACATTGAGTAAGCTCTCAACACTAATGTCTTTATGTATGTACCTCATTTACTTGCAAATTGCAGAACTTAGAGGTTGTGTTGCATTTTCATTGCAGAGAGTTTGACTTAGTCATACTGCAACGAAATTCACGTCTGACTGACGTGCAGGTTGAAAAAGAATGGGAGAAGTCTTTTGCTACTTGGTTAAGATATCGAGTAAGTGTCTAAATATTTTGATGCATAAGTGTTATGTTCTTATGTTCTTATGCATAAGTTGTTGTAATTTGTCATTATCTGTCCCTTTTTTAATAATAGGTTGAACAAGGCTTTATTACTGATTCAAGAGTATAAGAGATTAGTTATGGGCTCTCGAAGATTGTACGTGTCTATCCAGGCTACATTGTGAATGGATACTGATTTCTTCTTTTTTGGTAAAAAGGTCCTCAGGGCCTCAAACTAGGAGAGTGCACCCTCCCCCCCAAAAAGGGTGAATGTTCTCACTCCACCAGTGAGAGCAACCTGGGCCAGGGCTATTGAATAAAAGAATGTAAGTACAACATCCATGGGGCATACCCCAGTTAAACCATTCTAACATGCATGAGGCCAGATTTATCAATGACCATAGGCCCCTTACAAGGATGAGGTAAGGTGTGCGCCCCCCAGAAAACATCATTCCGCCTATTTTTAACAGTAAAATTAGCTAGGGAATCAGCAAGTTGATTGGTTTCCCGGTACACATGAGACAGCAGGATGGACTCTCGGCTAATGAGCGATCTAGCTTCTGTCCACCATCTGTATGAACGCCAAGATACCACCTTATCCTCTCAGAAGGAATTCACTAGAACTTGGGAATCAGAGTAAATAATAGAAAGCCTGTAGCCTAAGGACGTAGCCAGCCGAAGACCATCACTAAGCGCTCTTATTTCTGCAATCATGCTGGTTCCAACATCATAAAAATGTGTGAAAGCCACATGGACTGGGCCCTGAGAATCTCGAATACAACCACCGCCTCCACACTCCCCAAGATTCCCTTTGCATGCTCCATCAACATTAAGGCTGAAATCACATATAGGAGGAATCCATCGTATAAGTTTCAGCGGCTTGGCAGAGCACAGAGGGACATATCCAAAACCATGAAGGGCCTGCATCTCATAGGAATTAGGATCAACCATAAAATGAATAGTAGATAGAGAGTGTGCAATGCTAGATTTAATGTTGTTGATGATAACCCCAACATAAGTATGATTGGAATCAAACCTTCTTAAACATCTTTCCTTCCAGATATACCACAACATGAGAATTAGAGTATACAAAGAGACAAAGCCATATGGAGACCGGATATTTGAATGATGCATATAGCTCCACATACGAGCAATGATGGGGCTATGAAGGGTGACTCTTGGAGATATAAGGGGATGTATCCAACGCCAACGGGTAGCTGCAATATCGCTATGAATAAACATGTGGTCAGTATCTTCAGTGTGAGAGAATTCACAGCAAGAGCAGCGAGACACCAAAGGAATGCCAGTTTCAGAAATATGACCATCAACCGGAACAGCCCGGTTCAAAATTTTCCAAGAGAATAAGGAGGCTCTACGGTAAAAATAATTGTGCCAAATTTTTGTAAGCGCCAGTCTATGCACTCCCATCGGTCTGATCAGGTTGTAAGCTGACTTAGCAGTGAAAGAGCCGTTATTAGAGGCTACCCATAAACACTTGTCCTCTTCATTAGAAAGCACCAATCCTTCCATAACTAAATGGGGAATAATTGATCTGAGAGGATGGGAACAATCAGAAGCCACTTCGCTCAAGGAGGCATCTGCACCCCCATTGTCAACCTCGACAATGCCACTGAGTGGAATGTCACCAATCCAAATATCATGAAGAATTTTAATATTCCTGCCATTACCATGGACCCATCTGGTGTTTTCACTGAGAACCTTCATAGCTTCCATGTAGACAACCTTGGGCATCCCGGGTATGCTAGTCATGCTGTTAAGGAAAAACCACCTTCTAGCATAAGAGGCCCAAAGATAGGAGCTTTGTCTAATGTTCCATAACTGCTTGACAGCCAAAGAAATTTGCACATGCCACAAGCTATGAACCCCCAGACCTCCTTCATTAAAAGGCCTTTGAATGGAAGACCAGGCCACCCAATGCCGACGATGGGCACCATCAGTGCCATCCCAAGAGAAAGTAGCAGAAGCTCTATCAATGTAAGAGATAATGGATTTCGGTATATATGAGGCAGCAGAAAGATAGATAGGGAGAGAGGAGATGACAGAGTTAATCAAAGTAATTCTTCCAGCCTGAGATAACAATATAGATTTTCATGCATGAAATTTTCCATTCACTTTATCAACCAGGGATCTATAATCCACAGAAGTCAACCTGCCAGACTTCAGGGGAACACCCAGATAAACAAGAGTACCAGTTTGCCTCGTGTAACCAGTGGCCTCTTTGATTTTATTGGCGGCATGAGCAGTAACCTTCGCAGCTAACATGAAGAAACTCTTGTTGGGATTAATATGCTGACCAGATGAGTTAGCATATTTGTTCAAGAAGACCATCAACCGTCTAACATTCCTAATATTTCCATTCAAGAAAACCAGCATATCATCCACATATAAGAGGTGAGTGGGGGAAGGGAAGCCCCTAGGACCTGAATAAGGGAGAAAGTAACCAGAAGCAACCATGTTCTTGATACCTCTACTGAGGGCTTCTTCCATAATAATAAACAAAGTTGGGGCAATGGAATCACCTTGACGTAAACCCCTGGAAGATTTAAAGTAGCCAGCCGAAGAGCCATTAAAAAGGACAAAAAATCAGCAGTTTTGAAATCATCATACCAATGTACGAGATAAATCTGGAGGAGAAACAGAATTTCTTAAGAATGGTAAAGAGGAAATCCCATTCCACACTGTCATATGCCTTTTTATTATCCAGTTTAAAAACAACATTATTGCCTCTGGTTTTGTGGCCAATATCCCTGACCAATTGTCTAGCCATGGACACGTTATCCAGAATAAATCTACCCTTAACAAAAGCACCTTGCTCTTCTGAAATAATCATAGGAAGAATAGCAGTCAATCTATCAAATGGATTTTGATTTCATACGAGAGATTATGGACGGAATAAGTCTACAATGAACAACGACATATGTGTGAAGGGAAGTGCCTACAATGAAAATGAAGTAGACTATTATGGCATTCTCGAAAAACTCATTGAATTGCAATTTTTGGGACAAGGCAACAATGCATTTCTCTTCAAGTGTCATTGGTTCGATTCGACCTCTATTAATAATGACACAATATATGGGATCATCGATGTCAAACATATGTCCAAGTTGAGTACGTATGAGCCATTCATTCTGGTGGTACAAGTTCAACAAGTTTATTATTCGAACTATTCGTCCCTCAAATTGAGAGATTGGTGGGCTGCTTGTACTGTGAAAACAAGGCTATTCCCTATGTATGAGCTTCTCTCGGCTGATATAGAGCTCGAAGATGTTAATGACAATTTTTTCCAAGCAGACCAGAGTGACGCACGAGAGTTCGCTCCTTCTACGCAGTTCGATGTAGATGATATAAATGAACCAATTTGCTTATATATGGATAACGAAGAGGAAGAAGTTGACCCAAATGTCCCTGACGATCATGTTGTTGAGCGGGAGGTGGAGTCTGATGAGGAGGAAGAGTGGACCGATGATGAGGACGAAGAGGATGACGAAGATGACACTGAATTAGACATATCTTCAGCATCTGATGATGAATATAGATAATATTATAAAATTTTATAAGAACTGAGTGTTGTTTCTAATTATATGTTATTAAATAGCTACTTCAAATTTGAGTGCTAATGACATATATTTTTATTGTTCTCAATAGAGATATGATACGTGGAGGACATAGTGGGAGGGGGTCCACCTCGTCCGGTGCACCCTCCACTTCTGTAGGCCAAGGGTCTACGCCGATAGGTATATATGTACTCAACTCAATTATTTTATATTAACTTTATATTTTCTAACTTGCATATAATTTAGCAGGGTCTGCCTCTTGGCCGACTATGTCAGTTGTCTCGGCGACAAGTATATATATATGTACCCAAACACAAAACTCTATATATTATTGTTCATATTAACTTTATATTTTCTAATGTGCATATAATTTTGCATGGTCTGCCTTCCTGACTACACCGGTTGTCCCGGCGTCAGGTATATGTATATGTACCCAAACACAAAACTCTATATATTAATGTTCATATTAACTATATATTTTCTAACATGCATATAAATTTACAGGGTCCGCCTCCCCGACTATGTCGGTTGTCCCGACGACATGTATATGTATATGTACCCAAACACAAAACTCTATATATTACTATTCATATTAACTATATATTTTCTAATGTGAATATAATTTTGCAAGGCCCGCCTCCCCGACTACGCCAGTTGTCCTGGTGAGAGGCATATGTATATGTACCTAAACACAAAACTCTATATATTAACTGTATATTTTCTAACGTGCATATAATTTTGCAGGGTATGCCTCTCGCTCAGTAGCATCACCTTTCCCATCCCATTCAGCAGTAGGTACATGTATGTTTCCATACTTTATTACGTTTCTTGTCATCCAATTTTTTTAATAATAGTGTACTTAATTGTTTTCAACAGAGGTAGAGAGCCATCATCCAGCGGCGGAGGAGGTGGCTCAGCCAGCTGGACGCCAGCCATGCTGGATTTTTGGGTAAACATGATCACTTCAAACTTACTGTATTTCTTATTTATATTATATAGTTCATGTAGAAAATTAATGTGCAATTGCAGGGGGAAGATAGATCCAGGACCTTCTTCCCGCTATATTACATCGTTGCTGCACGCACACGTTCCAGGACCAGTGGACTCATGGAAAGTGTTCCTTATGCAACCCACAACCAAAAATTGGTGAGCATATTATTGTTCAATACATTAATTACATAAACTAATTATTTGAAACTAATACTGTGTTGAATGTAAGTGTCACGAGCTCGAGCGAGCCCCTACTTTTCGCGAGTTATTTGATCAGACTCATAAGCGGAAGGGGACGGATGGCTATGTCAGCGAGAGTGCTCGCACGATTGCTGTAAGTCAAAATATAATTTTTGAATTCAATTTAGATATTAAAAAAATATGATTTGAATAATACATTTTAATTTGTTCTGCAGGAGACCTATGACAGGACGATGGCGGATCGCTATGTAGAGGGCACTCCCTAGCAAGACTTGGATCCAGAGGCCTGGGTCGACGCAGTGGGGGGCCGAGCAAGGGCCGAGTGTACTGCTTTGGGGACAGCCGGATACTACTCTAATGTTGTCCTCATATGTGAGTTCGGTTGCTCCTCCAGCCTACGCGGGTTAGTCTGCTGCGCCGCCAGCAGTGGTAGAGAGGACATTAGAACCCTCATCCGGGAAGAGCTACAACTGCACCTTGGTGCCATGGTCGAGCAGGTGGTCGCTGCCATCCGAGGAGCAGGCCCCTCACAGTAAGCCCCTGAGGTCAGTATTACTATTAATTTCATATAGTTTGAATGAAATGAAACCACTAATCTAAACTGTTAAACACGCAAACTACTAATCTTAAAAAAAAACCCAATTATTGTTTAAGAAGTAGAGTGAAAAATATTATTATTTTTGTTTAAGAAGTAGGTGGGATATTGTCCAAAGAGCTCAAAAGGGAAAAAAGAAATCAAAATTAAGAAACCTAAAAAGAAGGTCCCTTTATACAATCAACTTATGGAAGGATAAAAGAGCCACCTGATATGTATAAAAAAAGATCTATGAAAAAAATCTAAATGAAAAGGATCAGAACACGCAACCTAGGGGTCCAAAATCAGTAATAGGGATCCGATCGGCATGTCGTTCACTCCGACACGATTGGGTGGGTGAGAGTGACGTGTGAAAATTGACAGAATTCTATTCGGATTCCCGAATTGGGTTCAGAGCTCAAACCACTAATCTTAAAAAAACATAAGTGTAAATGATCAAAACACGCAACCCGGGGGTCCAAAATCAGAAATAGGGATCCATTTGGCATGTCGTTCGCTCTGACACGACCGGATGGGTGACAGTGACATGTGGAAACTGACAGAATCCTAATTGGATTCCCGGTTTGGGTTTGGCGCTCAAATACTAATCTAAAAAAAATCTAAGTGTAATGGATCAAAACAGGCAACCTAGAGGTACAAAATCATAAATAGGTATCTGATCGGCATGTTGTTCGCTCTGACACGACTGGGTGGGTAAGAGTGATGTATGAGAATTGACAGAATTCTATTCGAATTCTCGGATTGGGTTTGGCGCTCAAACCACTGATCCTAAAAAAATGTAAGTGTAATGGATCAGAACATGCAACCTGGGGGTCCAAAATCAGAAATAGGGATCCGATCGGCATGCCATTCGCTCCGACATGACTGGGTGGGTGAGAGTGACGTGTGGGAACTGACAAAATTCCATTTGGATTCCCGGATTGGGTTCGGCACTCAAACCACTAATCTTAAAAAAATATAAGTGTAAGGATCAGAACACGCAACCTGGGTGTCCAAAATCAGAAATAGGGATCCGATCGGTGTGCCGTTCACTCCGACACGACCGGGTGGGTGACAGTGATGTGTAGGAACTGAAGATATCTTAATCGGATTCTCGGTTTGAGTTCGGCGCTCAAATCACTAATCTAAAAAAAACATAAGTGCAAAAGATGAAAACACGAAACCTAGGGTCCAAAATCAGAAATAGGTATCCGATCAGCGTGTCGTTCGCTCCGACATGACCGGGTGGGTGAGAGTGACATATCAGAATTGACGAAATTCTATTCGGATTCTCGGATTAGGTTCAGCGCTCAAACCACTAATCCTAAAAAAACATAACTATAAAGGATCAAAACATGCAAACCGGGGGTCCACAATCAGAAATAGGGATCCGATCGGCATGTCGTTCACTCCGACACGACTGGGTGGGTGATAGTGTCGTGTGAGAATTAACGAAATTCTATTCGGATTCCGGATTTGGTTCGGCGCTCAAACCACTAATCTTAAAAAAATATAAGTGTAAAGGATCAAAACACGCAACCGGGGGTCCAAAATCAGAAATAGGGATCCGATCGGCATGTCGTTCACTCCGACACGACTGGGTGGGTAAGAGTGATGTATGAGAATTGACAGAATTCTATTCGGATTCCCGATTTGGTTCGGCGCTCAACCACTAATCATAAAAAATATAAGTGTAAAGGATCAAAACACGCAACCGGAGGTCCAAAATTAGAAATAGGGATTCAATCGGCGTGTCATTCACTCCGACATGATTGGGTGGCTGATAGTGACGTGTGAGAACTGACGGAATCCTAATCGGATTCCTGATTTGGGTTCGGCGCTCAAATCACTAATCTAAAAGAAGCCTAAGTGTAAAGGATTAGAACACGCAGCCTAGGGTTCCAAAATCAGAAATAGGGATCCGATGGACGTGTTGTTCACTCCGACAGGACCGGTGGGTGATAGTGACGTGTGGGAACTGACGAAATCCTAATCGGATTCCTGGTTTGGGTTCGGCGCTCAAATCACTAATCTAGAAAAATCCTATGTGTAAAGGATCAAAACACGCAACTTGGGGGTCCAAAATCAGAAATAGGGATCCGATCGGTGTGACGTTCGCTTCGACACGACCGGGTAGGTGAGAGTGACATGTGAGAATTGACGGAATTCAATGAGGATTCCCATATTAGGTTTGGCGCTCAAACCACTAATCTAAAATAAAATTCAAGTGTAAAGGATCATAAATATTTTCTAATTAAACTTAGTGAATATTCATATATTTTAAATTTAATTTTTTGAAAATAATGTTATATTATTTTTATTTATGTTTCTAATATATAATTTTTTTAATATAGGATCCTCCAGCACCTGACGATCATGAGGCGGGGACAGCAGACGATCCGGCAGACCTTTCTTGATTTTTATTTCTTATTATTATGTATGATTTATATTTGTTGTGATTTATGATTTTATGTTAATTTTTATTTATTGTGGAATGTATTAAATTTTTAGCAAGTTTTGTAATTTATCATTTTTAGTTTAATTATATTTTTTAAAAAAATAAGTGGTCTATTTCCGACGGATTTTCCTACGGATAGTATCCGTCGGAAAAAAATATCGGCACACAAGACTGCCGACGGATAAACCGTCAAAATTTTCGACAGTTTACCGACGACAATTTCTATCAGAAGTTACCTACTACCGACGGTTATTTCTGTCGCTGAATCTGTCGAAAGTTCCGACAGATTTTTGGACCGAACTTTCTGTCAGAATTTACCGACTAATTTTTATCGTCAGAAAATTCCGTTGGAATTTCCGACGGAATTTTCCAATGGATATTTCTGTCAGAAGTACCGACGGAATGCCGACTGATTTTCTTTTTGTCAGTAATTTCTGACACTATTTTCCGACGGACTCTTTTCGACAGTCGTTCTCCGGAAAGTTGTCGGAAGGTCTGTTTTCCAATGGATTTCTGACAGAATCATTCTGTTGGAAAACTCGCTTTTTCTTGTGTGACACTCTCTCACGATCTTCGAGTGAAGGTGAGTATCCATCCTTCTCTCACTCTTTCGACACCCATGTATGTCTGTCGATCACACTCCATCTCTAGTGCATACACGCACTCTTTACCTCCATATATCATATGTACCATCTCTTATCTCCAATTTTATTTTGTTTAAATTCTTCTTCTTCTTCCTTTTTTTTTATTTCTCTTTGTGGTTTCAAAAGCACATCCACAATTGGCGATCACGGTGGAACTCTTTTATTTGTTTTTTGTTACCTCTCCATCTCACCCACGTGTGCATCTCCTTCAGTACCCACGTGTGCCACTCCCTTTGTACACCACGTGGTACAATTCCCCTCCCCTCGTACCCTATGTGGTACTCATTTAAAACCATTAAAATCGTCAAGTTGTTTTTCTTCAATAAAGTTTAATTAAAAAAAATCATGATCCTGCTCCCTTCCCCCTTTACTTGCTTCAACATGAAGAAATCACCATCATTTGACTCTTATTTCCTCAATGGTTGGCATAATATCCTTGTTGTCTTGGCTTACTGCGCAATTTGCAAGTCTCGAGTTTATGTTTGACTTGCAACGTGTTCAGACATCTCACTTTTTATATTTGTTGTGCGATAGTAAGAGTGGTTGCAATTTGCGGCAAAGTGCCAGAGGGAGTTGTTGCGGCTCTGACAGCTCCTGTGAGCTTTCAGATCTGCAACCGACTGAATGGTCGCGATTCAGTTTGATCCATGGCGGCTGAACCCATCGCATTTCTATATGGCCACAGAGCACCACTTTTTCTGTCAAAATTGCATTCTTGTTGCACTTGCAGGGCACACTCGGCTGAGGGACCTCCTTCCTTTTCTAGGATCCAAACACCCTTCTCAGTGAGAATGATCTCTCCATTGGTCATTCTGTCTCTTTGGACTAGAAAATCCTCATCGGACCTCCATAAGTCTCAATACTCCGTGGATTCCCTCATGGTGAACTGAGCAACTTGTACTATCCCAGAGACCTGTGCTAGAAGATTCTGTCATTGTGAAGGACTGTGCTTATTGAACCTGGAGTTGTCCACATACCCATCTAGGTTCATACCCATATTGGAGAGAAAGATCTCAATAAAATCCATTGAACTATATTGAAACAATTGAATTGGATGTAAGTATCCCCTAAGAATTTGTTAAAACTATTAACTTCTTCTTTCAATCTTGTTTGAGTTGTTGTTTGTTAGTAAACTTTGTGTGCTTATATCATGATGCTACATTCAGGAAAATCGATGGTATGGCCAAGTACGAAGATATGGATTACTAGGATGAGTAGTAAGATGAGGCTTACCATCCCAATTCTTCCAATGATGATCAATTAGCACAACTCCCTAATCAACAATCCCTCACCAACCAAATTCCCAAGTTTATGTAGCGGACTCCAACCAAGTTGAGTTCAACGATCATTCGCCGAGGCATGTCAGCCTCTGCCTCTCTGATTTGTCCCAATTAGTGGACCTCCTTAACAATCTCCACCCCTCTCAACTTCGGGAGGTTCAAAATGCATTCAAGGGGAAATCAATCCCTAATCCCTCCCAATCTCTACACCCAAACATGGGTGCCATTGAAACTCCTCATCACCCGATGGTCCACAATCCCCCTACTCCCTCGTGAGCACATTCTGTTATTCACTCTCTCCCCTAGAGTCATACTAGGAGGCCTTTACATATTCAGCCAAGCCCCTCTGTGGCAAGGCCAATTTACTCTCCTCGGGCTCTTGCCCATCCCTTTGCGCCCGCTGGCGCTTTTCACTTCCTCTCCGCTCAGGTGAGCGCACCACATCATTACCCCTCCGCTCACATTGGGGCCTCTCAGAAGCAACCCTCCGATCAACTCACCCAAGCTCTTCTAGCAAAGGTGAGCCACATGAATCAAGAATTGAAGAGGGTATCAGCACCCCAAGATTTCATTCATGTGGCTCTCCCTCCATTCCCATCTTTCATCTTCCCCCCTCGGAGTTTCCTTTATACCACTATTACTATAATGACCCAGGATCCGAATTACCAGTTACCTACTAGTAACTCGAACCCTGAACCGCCACTCACGAGCCGAAGCCCGAAAGGGTTAAAAGAAAGTGTCTGAGGAGAACATAAGTTGGGAATCGGTAAGAGGACATACCTCGCAGCGGAAACGTAATAATAAGAAGATCCCACAGAAGTAGATAGACGGCTACCAAAGTCGCCTACACTGCTCCACACCTTAGATCCGAGGACTGGCAATGACGTACCTCCATCAGTCGATACTGGATAGAGAACACCTGATGTCCCACACTTGGGACAGCACCTTCTCTCACAGAGAAGTCTACACTTGCAAGACACACTTGCAAGCACTCTCTCTCACATACATACAAGACACACTTGTATGTACTCTCGTGCACTACACACATGCACTTGTACTCCTCACATACTTGCATGCACACATGCATGCCATTGGGATGCACTTGGGGTGCTCAAGGGATGCTCTACCTCTTCACCCCTCATGGGGTATTATATGTGGAAGAGGAGAGGGTGTGAGGAGGGGGAATGAGAAGAGAGGAGGCGAGTGGGGGAGAGTGGCTGCAGCCTCTGCTGAAAATTTACAAACCACAAGAGCTAAAAACAAACCACTATATATATAACAACATGGTACAACTCAGAGTAGATCCAACAAAATTAAAGAGTAAAGCAAGTACGTACACAATAGAGTACCACTCTCAACAGCTAAGCAGGACCAGCACTGGAGTGACTCGACTCCTTAGCACCTAGAGCCGATGACGAACCACCGGAAAAGGAACGGAGTGAGTCTCAAGAAGTGACCCAATGGGGACACTAACCCCCACCGGTAAACAATACAAAAAGAAATGCAGGAAAGTAAGCTATACTAAAGTAACACTACGCTAAAACACACAAGAATCAGTGGCATGATGCCCAACTCCTCGCAGGAGCATGTCAAGAAACTGGAACCTCGCATGCTCAACAGCACACAACAAACACAACAACAGTCACACACACTCACACAAAAAGGTAGGACCAGATAGGGCCTATGGCTTGGCTCTTCGACACCACAGAGTCCTCAAACCCTAGCCACGTGTGCACACTCAGATGCTCTCCTTTATGTCTGGTCCTCGACCGATTTTCCCCTACGCTAGACTCAAACGGTGGAGAAGGGGCCTCATGGAAACCAGCTCGTAACCACCACAAGGGCATGCACTTAACGGAGTTGCACCTAACACTCAAGCTCACCGGCAGAGTAGCTCAACGCCAGTCATCTATATGGAGCCCATCTCGACGCCCGGAAAGAACACAACACAAACACAAGCACGGAAAAGCACTAAACATGCATAGATGGAGACACTCTCAACATCTGGCACATCGCACCAGGAGGTAGACACCACGTGTCCTAACCTCTCACACACAAGAGGGCTCACACTACTAGGACCTACTTGTGGGTAGACGGGAACCCTGATTGTCGTTAACCTAGGGTAAACGGCACATAACACTATCATCTACCATGGTCGATGGCAGCACCCCTTGCTGTTAACCTCACCTTGACGGCAAGGCACCTTTCCATCAAGTTCATCTTGAAGAGCTTGATAGTAGCACACCTTGACATCAAGTTCTTCAGCTTCCAGCAACTAATACGGCCCTAGGACGCTCCCCAGGGAGGTCCAGCCCAAAAGCACATGATCTGATGATGGGAAATGCTTTTCCTCATCAAACAACACCAGTGTAAAGTCGGAAAACTACGATCCAACACTTGGATCGAGCAGTATCCCCTAAAAAACATGGCATGGAGAAACCCTCCCCAAATCACGATTTTCACACAATACACATGCATTTCATGCTCACAACAAGACCAAGAGGGGTTCAGGGGTAGGATCCTTATCTCAAGACACCAAAACACCAAGAAGAACCTCAAAATTGCGTTGTTTCCCATGCACACCCTACGAAGTCAAATCCCCAAATCCATCATCTTCTCACCCTATCCGAAGCCGCCACGTGCACCACGATCTCTCCACAAGCTCTCGTCGGCAGCCAGAAGTGGT
This sequence comes from Colocasia esculenta, assembly GCA_014218235.1. Lineage (NCBI taxonomy): Eukaryota > Viridiplantae > Streptophyta > Magnoliopsida > Alismatales > Araceae > Colocasia > Colocasia esculenta. Next base: position 119,933,317 of record CM024753.1, on the reverse strand, counting down.
GGAGAAAGACGAAGGTGAAAGTGGTGGGTTAAAAGGGGAGAAAATGGTGGAAGAGGGGGCCTCGACTGCCGCATAAAAACATACCCAACATAGGTTGACATCAACCTAGGTTGCCGTCAACTACACCGCCTAGAACTTGATGTCAATATCGAATGTCGTCAGGTTCAACACTTGGAAAAGTCCAGAAATTAGAGTAGACGTCAACATCACTTTCCGTCAAGACCAAGTAGACGGCACACTATACTATCATCAACACACTATTGACGTCAGCCCCCTTGACATCAACCAACACTATTCCGAAAAGGCCCATTAAGTGTCTAATAAGGCTCATTGCCTTACAACCTCCCCCCTTAAAAGAATTTCTCCCCTGAAATTCCAACAAATATAAGGGGAAGAGAACTCACCAAAGAGGTACGGGAACTGCTCGTGCATCTCATTCTCCCTCTTCCAAGTTGACTCGCCGCCTGAGTGCCGCTCCCAAGCAACAGGAACCAATGGAATCACCTTGTTTCTCAACCTCTAAACTCGACGATCCTCAATGCACAATGGGAACTCTGGTACTGTCAACACTAGTGTCACCTCAGTCCACTCTGAACTTGGGGGAACGTAAGACTCATCTGCAAGGTACCTTCACAACATCAACACATGAAACACATCGTGGACTGCTGCCAACTCTAAAGATAATTATAGCCAGTACGCCAGACCTCCAACACGCTCAGTGATGGTGAAGGGTCCAATATAGAGGGGACTCAGCTTCCTACGCCTACCAAACCTCATCACCCTCTTCATAGGGGACACTCTGACAAACACCTGGTCCCCCACCTGAAACTCAACCAGTCACTTATGCTGGTCTACATAACTCTTCTATCGACTCTAACCTATCTGAAGCCTCTGCCTGACAAGCTGCACTACCTCTACTAACTGCTGAACCAACTCTAGCCCGGTGACAACATGCTCACCAACCTCAAACCAGTCAAGAGGAGTACAACATGGTCTCCCATACAGAGCCTCATAGTATGCCATGTCGATGCTGGAATGATAACTATTATTATATGCTAACTTTACCAACGAAAAATGAGCTGCCCACAATCCCTGCCACTCTAAACAACAAGCTCACAGCATCTCCTCCAAGGTCTGAATAGTTCGCTCTGACTGATTGTCTGACTATTGGTGGTAGGTAGAGCTAAACGCCAGATCTGTCCCCAAAGCTCTCCAAAAGCTATGTCAGAACCCAAAATTGAAGCGAGGATCTCTATCGCCTAAAATCTTTTACTTGTTAAATCTTGTATTATGGGTGTGTGTTTCAGCTCTTGGTGTTGGACTGTGAATTGATGAACTTGACGTCACAATTCACTATCGTTTACTGAAGTAGACGACATGATCGATTGCTGTCTACCTACTGTAAATGACATGGATCTGAGCCATTTATGTTTTTCTAAAATATTTAGTTTTTCGGTCATGTATGCTGACGGCATGATCGATTGCCATTTACCTCATGGAAAACGACAACCTATGTTGACGTTAACCTGACTTTCAAGTTTTTGCTGCTATCGTTCTGGAGCGAAGTGATCGACCATTTTCATGGCATTTATTCAATGGATCGGAACATTTTTAGTTCAATGGTCAGGATTAGAGCTTGGGTAAACCGTAGGAGTCTATATAAGACCCCAATTTGGCCTTTAGGGAGAGGTTTTTCGCTGGTTTAGAGGTGTGAAAAGAGGGCCGAAAGAAGGTTGTTGTGCGGCAAGTCATGCGGATTGAAGCGAGCTAAGAGGGGAGGCAACTTGCAGGATCGTGTTCAAAAGGATCTCCAAGCGTAAGTGTGGTTTTGGAGGACGGTTCAGGCGATCGAAAGCCACGAAGAGGACTGCCTTGTTGCCAAGGCGGGCATCTTCAACTTTTTCTTCGTTGCTCTAGAAGGAGGGGCAAGTAACATGGGGGAATGGTTTAGGATGTTAGACTCTATAGATATATCATTTTTATTGATTTTTAAACCCATGAATAAGAGAGTAGGATGGGGTTAAAGTTCTAGTATTTCATGTATGTTTTCTGGTTTTCTGACCGGAAGAACTTAACATAAACATCGACCGCCGTTTATTTCATGTAAACGTCAATGTATTGGACGTCTATATATATTAAAGGCACTATGTGCTGCCGTCAACTTATCTTAAAGATAGGGTATGTTGCCGTTAACATGTGTAAACGACAGTCTACACTACCGTTAAGTTCATATGTGTTGTTTTTCTATAGATCTATTTAATTGCTTATAAATTGTGATTCATGCATATACGGGGTTTTAGATAGGTTATATTCAGTGTAAATAGGCATTGTTATACAACAGATATATCATGAATATCACATGGACTATGCATATTGTTTTTTTAAGAAATATTTCCTTGATAAGATATAAAGAAAGAGACATAAAATGTGTATGATCTATGTTGTGAGATTGTGTTTGGGTTTCATATTACTGGTTAAATAGAAATACAAAGACTGATCATGTTCAGTTTCGCACAGTAAATGTATGTTTCATTTGAACTTTAAGCCATACTAGTAAATTCAAGTAATGATAAATAATCCTAGGAAATGATGCTTGATTCAGAAAAATATGAAATTTGGTGTATATAATGCATGACTGGGAAGAGACTTACTATCAAAATTTCAAGATTTTCTGTGCACTGTACTTGCTGCTATAATTTTCTGAATTATAAAGATGTACATGGGAATTGATGGATGTGAGAAAGAGTACATGAATATTGAAATTATGATCTACATAGTCAATATAGTATCGTGATAGGTCACTGTTGTGCAGTAGAATTATGATTTCAGAAATGATGAAATGAGTTGTATGGTCTTATATTATTGTCTTACTAAATGATTTGGCAACCATACATAATTTTATGAAAAAGTATGCTAGAATTATATGTGGATATTAATTAAATGAATATATGTCATGAGATTTTTGAATTGATATGGACAATAAGACATTGCTATTATAGAGATGCCTACATGGAACTACACCATAGAATGCCCCTATGGTTATGGTTCACCTACATGAAATTGACTACATGAATCTGTGTGCAATGGATGAAATCCTGGAGGTAGACATGTACTATTGGTTAAGGTGGGGAGGGCTTCCTCCGGTATTGCGCAGTGACCAAGACTTCATCATTGTTTTGCCTAGGTGATAAGTGAATGCTACATACTACATGATCTCTATTAATAGTAGGGCTATGCCTTGGCAATACTATCTACATGCTACATGATATTGTCTACATGTTACATGATATTGTCTACATGCTACAAGATATTGTCTACATGCTACCTGATATTGTCTCCATAAATGATATTGTCTAAATGGTACATGATAATGTCAAAATGCTAAATGATGTTGTCTACATGCCATACTACATGATAAGGTCTACATACCATTATCACATGTCATATGAATTGTTTTCTTTAATTGATAAGTGATCATCTTGTATGGAAAATGAATGACAAATGAACTAGAGTACATTGACAGGTAAGAGCTATATTGTATCAAGGATAAGTGATTGAATAGGTTGTCATGTTTTTAAAAATGGTTATATGATAAATCTTGAACTGTCTTTCCTTGTTGCTTGCTGGGTCTAGTAGACTCACACTTGATTAACATTTCAGGGGAGGCTGAGGATTTTGGTACAGCGGAGTTAGTCCATTCTGACTTTGAGCGTGAGGACATGAAGGCTTAGCTTTTGTTTCAGAAGTGTGTTTGAGTGTGAAAGGTTGCGGAATTCTCTATATGGTAATCTAGAAGGGGGGTTGAATAGATTACTGTCAATTAAAAGTTCTTATCAACTTCTTTTCACGAAGACATAGACTGTGAAAACTGTAACAGAGTTTAAGCTAAACTTTGATGTGTGTAACTTGACAATGGATAGAGAAACAATCTATCAGACGTGTGTAGAGACACCGTGCCTACCAAACATCTAACGTAGAAACGTTCAAACCATAGGACACAGAGTTTTACGTGGTTCGGAGTACACAGATTGTGTATCCTACGTCCACGGTCCACACACACACGTAGAAAACACTACTTATGAGCTAGTTCAACGACTACAACTCACACACACGAGTTGCTTAATGTGAAGCCACGATCAAAACAACACAAGCCACGTGAATCAAGCATAAGGACTGCTTGGGACACAACCACACACACACGGATATGTAAAAACTAAAACAGGGAAGAGTTCTGAGTTGAAACAAAAATCCTGATAAGAACTCTTTTGATGAACGTCTGGATGGACTTCAAGCTTCGTCTTGAGGGACACAACTTGATGCAGAGGCTTGAATCCATGACGATCAGACTTCAATACTGCTGGATCAACAGTTGGTTCAATCTCTGAACAGCAGGGAGAAGCAAAAGCAGCAGCAACACCTCTTGTTCTTGAACTTTCTCTAGGGTTTTTGGTGGAGGCTGCTTCTGTACGAGATTACCTTCAAAAGATAGCTTTTATAGTGTTGTCCACATATGGAGAGACGTGGTAGTTGGAACCACCATGTTTGGCAACTTAAAAACTTTCCGAATCTGAAGGTTTTCTTCGTCTGTCGACAGCACTGGGTGCTCCTGTCGACAGGTGTTGACAGGCAGAGAACTGGGAGTTCGGGAGCTGTGGATCACAATGTCATCTACCATTTTGTAGCCCATCTGCTGTGCAGCAGTGAGATCATAGGAGCTACGAGACTTGAGGACAGTCATCTCTTCTTTTGGAATAGGAATATCAAGGAACAAGAAGAGGGAGGTGAGCTGACATGCGTAAGGCATGGACCTCTGTGAGCTACGAAGGCAACTGCAGAGTATGGAGATCATGATTGATGGGTTCAAGGTTCAAGAATTTATGGAGCAGGGACTTGTGAACGGAAGTCACAAGTTCGTGACTACCATCCTTCAGAACAATAATGGTTGTGAAGATGTGGTGGATGCGACGATGAAGTGGAGGGAAAGAGTTAGCATTCAGTTGCTTACTAACCGTAGGGTCGCAAGACTGCAAAGTTATGAGGGTATGGTACTCTTCTGGGGTGGGATGATGGGACATGATATCTACCCCAGTGTTAGGGATTTTCAAGGCAACAGAGAAAAGATTAGGGGAAATTCGAAAGGAAGTCCTCTTGACTCTGGAATAGAGGTCACCTGTAGCAGTCTGTCGGAGATTGTTGAAGAACTCCGTCACAACGGTGCGAGAGTATCGCTTGTGATTATAGCAGAACGGAGACCAACTCTGGATGTCGAAGAGAGGCTGCAACTCGGGAAAAAGGTCTTCCAGAGACACGAAGTCGACGTAGCGGGGTTGCACAAACTTCGTGAAGGTGCCATGGACTTCGAGTAGGTGAAGGTTCTGAGGGATGATGAGCTCTGGCAGACGGTCTTCCCGTGCTTCGTCCGGCGCGCTCGGCGTTGCCCTAGAGCCTGTCCGACTTCGGAGACCGAGGATGACGACGGTGTAATCACAGGGATTGGCTTCCCCTCGACACACGAAAGTGTACTAAAACTAGTAGCATAAAAAAAAGTGTGTGATCGCCACTTAGATAAGTTGCCTAATGATATGGAAAGACAATGGCTAACTTAAACTAGGAAAAGGAAGAGAACAGGAAACTGACCTGGTGTCGCGGTCGCCATGGCCGCCGCATTTCTAGTATCGCGTCAGTGAAAGTCGACGCGTCTATTGTCGCGTCACCCTAGGCCATCGCGTTCTCTAAATGTGGGAGATTTGTTATTGTGACCTTCTTCTAGTCCTCTAGCCGGTCAGAGCACCAGAGCTTCTCGTAGACTTCGCTTGCTTGCCTGCCAATCAAAAGAAAACGTAAGGAGAAAACCCCATTAGAACATATAAAGTTTAGTATCTATTCTAAAAGACGAAGTAAGATGGGACACCATGGTAGGAACGCACCTGGGGTGGTTTTAAACCCCTGTGAGTGTGGGAAAACGTGGGTGGATGGTGGACGTGCTCTATTTAAAAAGAACAAAAAAATGCATGTAGAAATAGAAAAGAGGAAGAGGAAAGAGAATGAGCCCCATTAGGGCGACTTCCTGGCGTGGATGCAGCTCCGATGATGTGTAAAGGGGTCCAGGAGATTGCTAGAGTCGCCCTCTTCACGTTCCTTGCTCCATTGATGATGAAGTGAGTGAGTTGTGGGGAGTGGAATGTGAAGGGAATGAAGGGAATGAGACTAAGTCTAGTTCAGAGGAAATTTTGGCAGCCCTTCGGGGTAATCATGAGGCTCCCATCGTCCATGAGGAGGGGCCTTCCTTATATAGAGCTTGGAGTGGGAATATTAGGCATTATCTCCTCAAAAAGATTTAGAAATTAAAAGTGGGGGATAAAGCTCTATTAAATATCAGGTGTAGAGTCCTTAGGGGAGCTTAGGAGAGTCCTTAGGGCCAAAAATCCGCCCAAGGGGTCGGGATAACCCTCTTAGACCAAGTCAAAGTACATGGGAGGATAAATAGGGTGTGGTTATAGAGGCCAGAGATCTCGGACATTGTCGCGTCAGATCGTAGGGTCACGACTAGAAACGCGACGGTGCGGGGGGACGCGACAGAATTACCCACGTGCATGTATAATGCATGGACTGTCGCGGCGGTCCAACCCGTCGCGATTATAGTCGCGGCGCCACGATGCGTCGCGACAAGGAACCCGAATTATCTTGTATTATCCTCCTAACCACATGATAAAATAGGAGTCATATCCCTCTAAGGACTCTTTCAAATGATAGATTTCGGGATTTCAAGGCATTTTAATGGATTAATGGGCTCAAATCAAGGCAAATGATGGGCTCAAGGTGAGTGACCAATTAGGGGCCCACTAAGGTAGCAAGAAATGTGGTTCAACCCATTAGTCATAATCGGGTGTCTACAGATTGCCCCTCCTTGGCTTCTACTTTGCAGGGGAGCGAAGCGGAAGTGGCGTGGAGATGTCATGAAGTGACGGTGGAACGGAGATGATGCGGAGTGGACTGAAAAGTGGAGGCCAAGGTAAAGAGACACCCGATCTTAACTAACAGGCAATTGGAATCTTTGTGAAAGCCCCGAGTCGGTTGTTCGAGTAGAATGCAAAGAAGAGCACAAGTCTGGACGAGAGGAAAAAAAGAAGAGGACGATCAACCCCTCGATTGAGAGGTACCCTAGCCGATTGGCCTGCAGGTTTCGTTTTGGAAGGACATGTGCGTGCCAGGAGGTAACTCATGACTCTGTCCTGGGAGCGGTTCGCAACCAAAACGGATCAAAGGAAAAGGATGAATATTTGGATGGAGAATCCAGACAGGGAAATTCTTGTCAATCTGACGGGAACAACTTGCTCGGAGGCAACCTTCCGATTCGGAGTGGAATTGGATTTCTTGCTTGAACATGAAGGATGATTGGGCACTCAACACGAGCTCATCAATGGTCAAGAATGAGTCAGGAAAGCTCAAAGTCCTACATGATGCATGCTGGGCCAAAATAAAAGAAATTATTAAAACAAATGCAAAGGAAATGAGAAAATATAAGATATATCAAGGATAATATTGTTAAGCTGGATAAGAAAGGGTCAAGAGACTACCCGCAACCGCAGTGCAAGTCTGAACCCATCGTCCCCGATCTTAACTAGCTCAACGGCCTATCCAATGGTTAACAACGTGCACCTAGATTATCATAGTTTTTGGTAAAGGGGAACTCAAATCCCAGAGCACATTGAGAACCAGCTCATCCTTGAAAAGATATAATAAGTAGAATATCATATAGTAATGTAGGAGTAGGGATAGAGATACAATACCTGACTTACCTCGGACGACATTTCCTCATTTTTGGATTTTTTTTTTTGGTTTTTTTGAATCATTCATCAGAAAATAAGCGTAATAATCGCAAGATGATAAATGAATTTAATGAACATAGTCAAAGAAACACATATACAAAGCACAGGTAAAGGAAATAAATATTTGGGTATAAACGCGACACACCCATCGACCGCGACCTTGTCGCGTCGCATCAGCCTGTCGCGACATAGTCGCATCGGATCGCGGCGTCACGACTCGGACAGAGTCCTGAAAATGCAGAAAAATGGGACTTAGACTTATCCTAAGACATCTAGACTAACACTAGGACTCCTAAACCTTTCCTAGACTTATCCTAACTCCTAGTTGCGGGATTAGAGTGGGTTTCTAACTCCCTAAAGCTTATAAATAAAGGGTTTGGGCTGTTAATCCCGCAGCTAAACTCCTATGCTACAAAATCTTCAAGTTCTTCATCTTTCTTCATCTTTGCAGTCATGAAGAGGAAGCTTTCGGCGTTTGCAAAAGTCATTCCTCCTTACTCCGGCCCAAAGGCTGCTAGGGAGTCTCACGCCGATCTTCAGCACCTCTCAGACATCCCGAAGCACATCTACTCTCGCCCGGATCTTCAAGTAAGTGGCTCTATTTCTGCACTTTTGCTCTGTTTTGCTCTGTTTTTCTTCTCCTCCTCTTCCCCTTCTCATCTTAGATCTCCTCCTTCTTCTTTCTTTCAGATCCTCCCTGGTCATAGGCGGTTCTCTAGATTACCATGGCTGCTTCCAATGCTCGACGTGCTGCCGCCTGCCTCAATCTCCCTCCTAAAAGATTGGGGATTGTCTACAGTGCTTGTACTCGCCAAGAAGCACGACAAGATCGTCCATGTATGGGATAGCATCACCGCACTTACTGAGCTGTGGCACACTCAGACACACTCCTTTGTCTTCCCCGGTTTTGAAGCCACCATACTCTTGGAAGAATTAGAGATCATGCTCGGTCTCCCACGTTACCACCGGGGTGAAGAGATAGCAATATCATATACTGTGGAGCAGATCAACTCCTGGAGTATTCTGGCCAAGTTTGCCTCCACGAAGAACGACCTACGCTCCATGACCAGTGGCATGCACGTCCACCTACTCCCCATCGCACAGTGGGTCGTCTCACAATGCAAGCGGAAACCGGGAGATACGGCGCCATTGCCAAGGCGGCTGCCATCTGCATCTGCGGGATCATACTTTTCCCAGCTGAAGATGGGACCATCTCCTTCGCCAATTTGAGCATCATCGATTCTATCTCAGAAGGTTTGACTATTGGCCAAGCAGTTTTGAGCTATCTATATGCCGGTCTGTCCTCTGCAGCACTTGGAGGACCCTTCTACGGATCGGTGATTGCCCTCGAGCTGGATGGGGATGCACATTCAATTTCGGGCGGTGGAGGACTTGACCGTGGGGTGTAAGACGATGCTGAACCACCCGCTGGCGCACGTGGGCGGGCCACTCCACATGAGCACCCGAGCTTGGTGCAAGACGGCCCAAGTGAAGGGCATTCAAGCATGGCGCAGGTACCTCCGAGGTATGACAGTGGCGGACTTCGACACGCGCCCCCGGTTCATGCATGGCAAGATGATCCATCTCTCTCAACGTACCGGGCTTGCCCTGAGGTTGTTGGCAATGAGGCACTCGTTTCTTACAACCCTGACCGTTGCTACCTCCAGTGCGGTGCGGCCCGGACGGTGGTTCCACTCCTCTCACACTTCCCGCCTATCCAAGAGGAAGAGGGGTGACGCGCAGGACGAGCGTGACATGCGTAGCGCCGTCGTCCATTGGGAGGGATGTGCCATGAGCGTAATCCAAGCGGAGGTGGAGGAGGACGATGAAGTGGTTAAAGAGTACATTGAAGCTTTGAAGAAGCTCCAGCCAGCGGGAGGAAATATTTGATCTGTTTGATTTGACTTGTAGGCCAGATGGTAATTAGGAAAGGATTTAAAAGCATTGCTTGGTTGTTTTTTTAGAATGAATTAGGGAGTGTAAAGACTTTGCATATGAATGAACAAGAATGAATTTTCTGTGCAACTAAGTGCTCTGTTGATGACGCGACGGTCAGGGGTGTCGCCTTAATGTCGCGGCCAGGCGGCGCGTCGCGACTAAGTCGCGACGACCCTTCTCGACGCGACATGAACGCGACCGCGCGCTGCGTCGCGTCACGAACCGACTCATTCAAAAGCAAAACGGCTCCTCCTTTCCCTCTTTCCGTTTTTTTCAAAAACCAAAAGCATCCAAAGCTCCTGAATCTCCGAACTTCCTGCAACCCGTGCGAACCTTTGCCCCAAGATCTTCCTTCAACCTCAACCAAGCCCGAAATGGAAGGAAAGGGGACCGCGGGTGAGGGCTCTTCCCGGAGGAAGCGCCAAGCGGAACGCCGGAGCTCTCGGCGCCGAGTCGAGGATCCTCCCGTCGAGGAGGAGGTTCCCGAGGTAGAGATGGAGGAGGAGGAGGAGGAGGAAACAGCCCCGGCGGTGGATGTGAAGGAGGAATGGAGGAAAAGGGCCAAGGCCATGAAGTCGGTAAGTAACTCGACCCTAATCCTTGTATGAACGTGTGGGTGTGGTAAACGGAGCCCCTAGAGGGCCGAATGTAGGGTGAAAAGCCCAGAGAAAAAGGGTCAAACAAAGAAGGCTCCGGCCGGGTTTGATCTTGATAACGCGTCAGCACGTCCTTCCGCGACATGCTATCGCGGTGGGGCGGGGCGTCGCGACATTGTCGCGGCGTTCAGGGCTGACGCGACCTTATCGCGACCTAGAAAGGTGACGCGATAGAGTCGTGGAGCCCCGCTCCATCGCGACAAGGTCGCGACGGCTAGCGCTGCCGCGACATAAACTGAAACACAGGAACAAAGGAATTTAAACCTGACTTGAATGGGTCTTGCAGGGTGAGATGAGGGCTCGAGTGTCGTGGACACTAGTGTTGGCTGCCTTCCTGGCCCTTCCCCTTTTCCAGAGAGATCGGGTAGAGGAGATGGGATTCGGGGAGATCTTTAGGACAGAGAGGATGAGGGTGGATCCGGCCCTCACTCAGGCCCTGCAAGCAGATGGGATATGGAGGCGAATGCCTTCATATTCCCTTGGGGGCATATGATCCCCAGCCTAGAGGATGTGAGCCGGATCACAGGGCTCAGTGTGTATGGGAAAGCGGTGAGTGGCTATACCTACCCCTGCTACCACGACATAGCCGAGCGACTCTTAGACCTCCCCGTGGAGCGTAGGTCTTCCCTAGTGCCCAGAATAGCCTTGCAGGAGAGCCTAGGTCTGTTTGAGGTGGGGAAGACCGTAGGGGAGAGTGAGGATGAGTACTTGGAGAGGCTGGCTAGAGTCCGTAAGAGGGAGCTAGCGAGTGAGCTTGGGCCGCAGGCGGACTTGGACTTGCGCCGCTTCCTCGTCCTCTTTCTTGGTAGACTTTTGTTTGCCACGAGGGGCGACGCAGTCCACTGCTGCTTCCTGCCCTTGCTGGCGGATTTAGGTGAGGTAGGGGGGTATGCTTGGGGGGCAGCCTTCCTAGCGCACCAGTTCGACTGTCTGAGCGCCTCAGACCGGCAGACATCCACGAGCGGTTTCTACCCCTTTCTCCAGGTACACCCTCTCCTCTACCCCTTCTAAAAATTACACTGCACTTTCCTTAAATTGCTCTTTGACTTATCTTCTATCTTGCAGGTTTGGGCCTATCTACACCTTCCTGCCCTGGGGAGAGGGGAGCTCACACGGCCGGGCCTAGTGCCCATTGCACGCCGCTGGGGGTCCCGCCGAGACACTCGCCACCTTGCCGACTAGTTGGAGCGCCTCCAGGAGGCGATTGACAGCTACCCCTACCTGGATGTGAGTACTAAAAACCTCCCTTCTGACATACCTGTTGATTTGATTGGTGACTGGCTAACTCTGTTTTGCAGGTGGTTTGGCAGCCGTATCTGGGGGAGGGTGATGAGGGACAGCCTTGGTTGGCGCAGGCCCGCCCCTACTTCGGTAGGTCGGTGTGGTTGCATGCGCTAAACCTCGTGCTACCTCTGAACCTATTCCTGACCCAGCGCTCCCTGGGCTTCAGGCAGAGTGTTGTGGAGTTCCCCGTCCGGGACCGTTTCGCCGGCTGGGTCGGAGTTTCCGGGACTTCACGACACTACTGACTGTGAGCGGGCGGGCGCGAGCAGATAGAAAACTGGGAGCGCAAGGGCAAGTCGGTGAAGTCCACGGCGACCACAGACGATGCATACCTCCGGGCATACGCCTTGAAGTACGGGGGTAAGGTGTACAAGAGTGCTCGTCATCAGGTAAGGTGTTCTAAACTAGCACTTGTGAAATTTGAATTGGTGAACTGTGCTGATCAAATGACTGCAGGTGGACGTGGCTGGCGAGGTGGCGTCGCTTCGAGCTCTCCTTCTCTCGGCGACGCATGATCGGGAGGCGGCTCGGAGGGAGACTGAGGAGTTGGTGAGTACTTACTCAGACTTCAGTACTAAATCCATGTTTTGATTTGAAAACTAATGTGTGCTTCTGTGTGCAGCGGAGAGAGTTGGAGAGTGTGAGGAGAGGAGCAGGCGGTGCTTCCACCTCGAGAGGCGGAGAGAGTGACCGGGCATCGTTGCAGGCTCAGTTGACTGCAGCGATCTCGAGGGCAGAGGAGGCTGAGAGGCATCTGGAGGACCGGGTAAGTATGATCTGAAGACTTGATTAGGTTGACATTGATTTGATTGATGTTGATTGATTGCTTGTTGTGCAGGAGAGAGATCTGCGGCTCACCACTGAGGACGCCATGGATCTGCAGGCTCAGCGCGACCAGTACCAGGGGGAGCTCCAGACTACCCGGGGCGACAGAGACCAGTTGCGCATCCGAGCGGAGGCAGCTGAGACCCGGGCGACGGAGGTGACCGGCGAGCGTGACCAGCTGCGCACCCAGATGGAGGCAGCTGAGGCTCGAGTGGCAGCGATGACTACAGAGCTGGCGGCACTGCGAGTGCAGAGGTCGCCAGTCGATCGAGAGGAGCTAGAGCGACTACGAGCAGAGCTACGACTGCAGGAGAGCTTAGCGCAGAGGCTTCAGCAGATTGTGACGGACATAGGCCGTTCACGGAGCAGGAGCAGGAGTGCAGCCAGTGCCAGCAGGGCGACAGGAGGCACAGTGGGACAGTACTTAGCGAGTTCCTCCAGTCGCCGGAGGAACGAGGCGGAGGAGGTGTCGCCAGGACGAGGGGGGTGCCCAGGGCGAGGGAGGTGGTGGTGCGATGCTGCCACCACCTGACAGACAGGAGGGATCCGGGGAGTGTGGCGGTGGAGATTGAGGAGACTTGTGAGCCACCTCCCCTCATCTATGTACATATTGTTCATTTCTTAGCACAGTCTCTTTACTTTGATGTCAATATTTATGATAAATGAGTGGTTTGTGATTGACACGAGTGAGAGGTGAGTTTCAAACAAGCGAGAGAAGAAGGGAGTCTTGAGTGCGACGTTGTACTCCGCTTTTGAAATCCCTGTTCCTGCACACACTTAGAAGAACAAGTTAGATCTGTTCTTAGGTTCGGCCCCTTGAGCTTAAGATGATAAAAATCCAACTCTGTAATTGTCAAGGGGCCGAGCTTTATTAAATAGATGAAAAGACCATGAAAATGATGCATGCTAAAGAAAAGCAATATGTACACACCTTTTATTTTTTGAAAATTATATTTTTTATGATTTTGAGAATCTTTTGATTTTTTTGGATTTTTGAAATTTTTTGTTTTGGTTTTGGGGATCTTTTGATTTTTTTGGATTTTAGAATTTTTGTTTTTTTTTTGTTTTTTGAGGATTTTTTGATTTTTTTTTTTTGGAATTTTTTATTTTTGTTTGGTTTTGAGGATCTTTTGGTTTTTTTGGATTTTCTGGAATTTTTTGATTTTTTTGGTTTTGAGGATCTTTTGATTTTTTTTGAATTTTTTTTGGTTTTTGGGGATCTTTTGATATTTGTTTTTTGGATTTTTGGAATTTTTTTATTTTTGTTTGGTTTTGGGGATCTTTTGATTTTTTTGGATTTTTTTTTTATTTTTATTTTTTAAATTCTTTTGATAACAATACTTCTTAATGTTGAGCGATTAACCGTGAGTCTCTTCTATCTCACTTTGGCGAGTAAGATTTATGTGCAACGCATATTCATCTTAGGTCTGCTAAGATTTCTTGCCCCTGTGACAACAATGTTCCAACACAGACCAAGCGTAGTGATTCTTTGGTCATTTTTAGGGAGGATAGGAAGAATATAGATGTGATAAGACTTAATCTCGGGGTCGGGTTTACCGACTTGTAAGACTTGCAACAAGTAAGCTACATGTGCTATTCATCTGTTGTCCAGGGACTTTAGGGCCACAGTATTTTCTCTTTTGACTGGGGCATGCGCGCGACCGGGCTCAAGGGCGTCCCGCGGGGAACTGTACTGCCACTCTTTAACATGCCCCTTCATTTTATCATTTCGTCGCTTTATTTTTGTGTTATATGCTTTTCTTTAGAACTGCCCGTCCCTCCTTGAGACTTCAAACACATGGTTTATACTGTTGCAGGTTTACAGGTTAGCCTTCCCCTTGCCCCTAGACCTTGTCCGAATAGGGAGAGAATTGACCTTTTGTTTCCCTGAGCAAGGGCTAAGTGAGAACACTGTATATGAAGGGACAATGACCTTAGGCTACTATGTTGAGTACGTGATTGTGCATAAATTTTATTTCGTCAATATGAGAAGGAGCGAGACACTTGGCAAATGGCTACTTATTAATTGGTGTTGTTATCCAAAGACTATTGATCAGGGGTAGAATCTTTTAAGATATAATCAATTCCATGGGTGAGAGAGTTCATCACCATCGGCATTAACTAACCTATATGCGTTTCCCGGGTACACTTCTTTAATGACGTACGGCCCTTCCCAGTTTGCAGACAATTTTGACATTGGACCTCCAGGTTTTATGAAAATTCGCTTCAAAACCATGTCTCCTTCTTGAAACTTACGCTCAATCACTTTCTTTTGAAAAGACTTTGAGAGTCTATTTTGATATGAAAGCACATGATCGGCTGTAGCTAGACGCCGTTCGTCTAAAGCTCTAGTTGTGTAAGTAACGCCTCCCGATGTTCATCGGGATTAAGTTCTTTGTCCAACTGAATTCTTAGCGAAGGGATGAGGATCTCGTGTGGACATACCGCTTCCATTCCGTATGTAAGTGAGAAAGGAGTTTGCCCCGTAGGTGTGAGGATGGAGGTGCGGTAGGCCCATAGAGCCTCAATTAACTTTTTTGGCCAATCAACAAATTTATTAGACTCACAAGTTTTCTTTAAGATTTTCAAAAGTGTTTTGTTCGTGGCTTCGGCCTGGCCGTTGCCCTATGGATAATAAGGAGACGAATGATGCAAAGAAATATTGAACTTGTTACAAGGATCTTGAAGGTCTTGTGATATGAACTGGGGTCCATTGTCGGTGACGAGGCTTCCAGGTACTCCAAACCGTGCAATGATGTTCTTCATGATGAATCTGCATACAGTCGAACCTTTGATTTCTGCAAATGCTTCTGCTTCGGCCCACTTGGTGAAATACTCAGTAGCAGTGAGGATGAAGGATTTTTGTTTTATCTGAGCATTAGGATTACCAAGAGGCCCAATGATATCAAAGGCCCACATGGAGAAAGGCCAAGGAGAAGATAGTGGATGCAAAGAAGAAGATGGAGCGTGAATTTTATCAGCATGGATTTGGCATCTGACACACCTACGAACGTAGGCGGCACAGTCCTCTTCTAAGGTTGGCCAGTAGTAGCCCTGCCTAAGGATCCTTTTAGCTAACATCTGACCATTCACATGCCCTCTGCATTCACCGGAGTGAGATCCTTCCACTATCTTCCAAGCCTCTTCATCGGTCACGCATCTGAGGAGCATTCCATTTAGAGCGAGTCTGTAAAGAACTTCACCCACGAGGGTATACTTTAATGCCGCTCTACGGATAGCTCGCCTATCTTCGGCTTCGGCTTCTTCTGGGAAGGTACCGTCTCTGCAAAATGTTCAATCTCATGGTACCACGGTCCTCTTCTTCCATCAATTCTCCTAATTCGACAAGCAACAACTCCTTCGCTTCTTTCTTCTCTGCCTTCAACACTAGGGAGCTCCTAAGGTTTGAGAACCAAGGATCCTGAGTTGAGGGAGCTTCTAACCTCTGAACAGTGATGGTCTCAGCACTACGGCTGAGGGGGAAGGAGAGAGACGAAGCTAACGATGCCAGTGCATCGGCCAGAATGTTCTGAGAGCGAGGAGTATGAATGTAGATGAGTTGACGGAATTGCTTGGCTAGGAGGGTGACCAGATCTTGATAAGGCTTGAGTTTGGGGTCACGAGTGCGATAGGTAGAGAGGACTTGCCGAAGAACGAGCTGAGAGTCCCCTATGATCTTAAGGTGACGGGCGCCTAAAAGGTAGGCAAGCTTAAGACCGGCGAGGAGAGCCTCATACTCGGAGATATTGTTGGTGGCGTAGAACTAGAGTTGATAAGCCAAAGGAATGGTGATCCCTTCTGGGGTGAGCAAGACTGAACCTATGCCTCGTCCCCTAGAATTGAGAGCTCCATCTAAATGGAGTGACCAAAAGGGATCGCAAGAAAAAAGTGATAGGTTTTCGTCGGGGAATTCTTCTTGAACCATATCACTATGAGGAAGAGGGAGGTGAGCAAGGTGCTCAGCGATGGCATACCCTTTTATGGCTTTCTGAACAATAAAGGAGATCTCGAATTGAGAGAGGAAACTTTGCCAGCGTGCCAATCTGTCGGCGAGAACTGGCTTCTCAATGAGATACCTAATAGGGTCCATTCTAGAAATCAAACTCACCTTATGAGCTAGGAAGTAGTGCTTCAATTTCTGCACTACCCAAACTAGTGCTGCACAAGTTTTCTCCATTGTGGTGAGTTTGAGCTCGGAAGGATTGAAGAGCCTAGATAGGTAGTAGACTGCCCTTTCTTTTCCGGATTCATCATGCTGAGCAAGGGCAGCTCCTAGGGAGTCCTCAACAGTTGACAGATATAGGATTAGGGGTTTCCCAGGGATAGGTGCCTGAAGCACGGGCGGATTCATAAGGTAACTCTTGAGCTCGTCAAAGGCCTCTTGGCACTTAGCGTTCCATTCAAAATTAAATCCTCCTTTTAACAGTTCGTAGAAAGGACGACATCTTTGAGAGTGTTGAGATATGAATCTCCTTATGAACTGCAGCCGACCAATCAAACCTCGAAGCTCAGATATGTTATTAGGAGGAGGCATCTCATTGATTGCCCTGGCCTTGTGTGGATCTATTTGAATCCCCCGTTTACTAACTATGAAGCCTAATAATTTTCCTGAGGAAACTCCAAACACGCACTTCTTTGGATTCATCTTCAATTGATACTCTTGTGTGCGACGGAAAACTTTGGCAAGTACGGAGGAGTGCTCTCTTCAGGTCCGTGACTTCACCACGATATCATCCACGTAAACCTCAACATCAATATGTATCATGTCGTGGAAGATAGCTAACATTGCTCTTTGATAAGTGGCGCCGGCATTCTTTAATCCAATGGCATGACCACATAGCAATATGTTCCCCATGGGGTGGTGAAGGAGGTCTTCTCTTGATCCTCCGGGGCTAGACGAATTTGATTATAGCCGGAGTACCCATCCATGAACGATAGAGTTTCGAACCCTGCTGTATTATCGATCAAAACATCCAAATGAGGTAGCGGGAAATCGTCCTTAGGACATGCCTTATTCAAATCCCGGAAATCTATGCAGATACGCACTCTTCCGTCCTTTTTCATGACCGGGACGATGTTCACCACCCACAAAGGATAGAGGACTACACGGATGAACTTGTCTTTGTGTAGCTTATCGATCTCCTCTTTCATCTTCAGGGCAATGTGGGGGAGGAATCTCTTGAGCTTTTGTTTAACAGCAACTGCCCCTGGCTTCAAAATCAACCTATGTTCAACCAGATCGGGGTCAATGCCAGGCATGTCATCATAGGACCAGGCAAAGGAATCCTTGAACTCCCTTAACATTTGTATGAGCTCTTCTCTTCTTCAGGAGGGAGACCAGAAGCTATGGTTAAGAGCCTGGGGTCCTCTTCCATTCCCACATTAACCTCTTTGGTGGGTTCATCTACTGCCGAGGTAGGTTCATCGAATTCCTCATGCCACTTGCATACATCTCGGCAGCATCCTCCATTTCACAATCTCCTTCATCTGATGGGTCATTCTCGGCTAGGATCTCGTATACCCCAAACCCATCGTCTAGCCCTTCCTCCAATGTAGATCATTTAAGTTCAGAACTACCACTTCCTGGATAAATTCTTCACTGCCAGGAGAGCGCCACACCTATGTACTAAGTCCAAAAGATATCTACGAGGTATGCCACTACCCTTCTTCTTCCTACACGGGGACGGGGATTTGCTAGAATCTACCCCTGAACCTAAGCTAGATTCGATATTTACAGGAGGCTCTGGGGGAAATCCAGAGGTTTATTGGAACGAAGAACAAAGGGCGGCAGGGCCGCGGAGGTCCTCCGATGGGACTGGAGGAGGAGGCAGGCCACCCAGGCCCGGGGTGCCAGCAACAGAATCGAGGTGCAGGGGAACAGAAGGCCCCTCACCTAATTGCCCGAAATGGCCATATTTGGCCACCAGGCGGAGGTGTAGCTTGAGTGAAGGATGGGCAGGGATCGATGCCCAGGAGAAATCGCCTTACGGGGATCGCCGTCAAGAGGGAAAGTAAAAGAGTGACGGGGATCGCCGTCAGGAGAAGTAGAGAAGTGTAAGGAGGAAGAGAGAGAATGACGGGGATCGCCGTCGGAGAGGAGAGAAGGAACAGACGGGGATCGCCGTCGAGCAGGGAAGGAGTGTCGGAGACGATGAAGAATGTTGTTCGGACAAAGAGGGAAGAGGATCTTTTTTTAACGAAATAGAACTAACCTACATGGTGAGGTTTCGGGAGAAAGACAAACCGACCCATTGAATGAAATGATGAGAAGATCGAGGGTGGAGTAATGCTTCGATAGCATCGGAGGAAAGTTGGAGGATGAAGGGGGGAGATGAGGGAATGGAATTAAAATTATGGACAAAGATGGATGAGACGAAATGGCTGAGTGGTCGGGACAACCCTGGCCAGAGCTCCCTTGTTGATTTGGCTGAATTGATTATTTCGACTTCCTCCCCGAACCCAAGCAACTGTCGCTTGGTGGGGGCTGCTGATGCTGCCATTGCTGTCTGCGGTGTGTCCTTCTCGACAAAAAGACGGCCGACGGCTGAAATGAGGTCTTCTAAACCTGGCTCCTCTGCCTCTGCTTCAGATTCTTGAAATACATACTGACTGCTGAGATTAGATCTTCGAGGTCTGGCGCATATGGGTCTGTCTCGGCCTTCTTCTTCTTGCCAGGACGCTGAGCTTCTAGGACTTGATATGCTGAACTTGAAACTTCCTTCACCATGGTGTTATACCCTGGTTGCACAGGTCCTTTGACGAAGTGATCATAAAGTGTCCAAGTAAGGGGCTCTTGATCTGACTGCGAGGTGGATGCTAATGCTGCCCACATTGTGTATCCCAAGCCATGTTTTGTTGATTTTCTTGTGCCGGTGACCGTTTTGACCCTGCCTTGGAGGTGAGTACCTAGCCCCTTTCCGGTCTGATAGCCGATCTGAACATGATATCCCATCCTTTTGCATTTGCTGATCCGTCCTTCCTGACTACTGCCACTGTCGGGGATAAACTGGGCGATTGGAGGAGAAAGTGTAGGCCCAGGGGTAGTTCACATCCAGTATAGAAATGACGGGTTTGTTGGATGGCCAAACCGAGGGCAAAACTCTCTCAACAGCTTCCACCGTGTGGGTTGTGGTCACACTCTTGACCTTGACTATCCTTCCTTGAAAAGGGAACTTCAAGCATTGGTGTGCTGTGGATGGTACTGCCCCTAGTGACTCGATCCACGGGCGTCCCAGAATGGCCTTGTAAGTGTGATCTATGTCCAAAACATAAAAGTCGACTGTCATGACAAGTGGCCCCAATTCTGCCTGCAATGTAATGACCCCATGACAAGCTCGTCTGGAATTGTCGTATGCGGCTATGGTAGTAGGGGTGGGTCGCAACTGACGCTCCGATATATTGCAGGCTCTTAAGGTGCTTAGTGGACACACATTGATCGAAGCTCCTGTGTCCACTAATGCCGCATCAATGGCTACCTTATTTATTGTGAGTGTAACACATAAGGGCATCTTTCTAGCCTCAGGAGCCGCTAATTCACCATCGGAGAAAGTGATTGTGGGCCCTTTGTTGACAATGGAAAGCACGGAGGGCAGGTTGTCGGGGTTCATATCTTCACTGACCATGACCCTTTGTAGGAAGGCTCTCAGGGCATCTTGATGAGTCTGCGATCTCTTGATTAGCTCCAGTATAGAAATCTTGGCAGGGGTTTGGTCCAGATGCTTCAGAATGTCATATTGGGTCCCTGGGACCGGTTCTATTTCCTGCATGTCTTGCTGTTGTTGAGTGCTGGTTTGTTGAATCGGTTGACCTGGCATGGCCACGGACGCATTAGGGTACATCCGGTGGAACATCCTTCCGCCGCAAGGCAAGGTTGTGGTGGAGGGGAGAAGGTGAAGTGTCCAGGATGGAGGGGTTGGCTAATAAAGGTGCTGGTGCAGGGGATAGCGGGAAGTTATTTGGTGGGGGAGCAATGGAAGACATGGTGGGGGAGCCGTAGGGTGGTGAGGTGATGGCAGCGATTGTGGAGGAAGGAGGCTCTTTGGGTAAAGATTCATCATCAAAGGCCCATTGAGCATCGGGTGGTGGGTGATGGACAACTGGATTGACTTGTGCGGGTGAGGAGGTGGTGGAGCAGGTTGAGGGTTTGGAGCTACAGGATGTTGGGGCATGGGATTGCGGATTATGCCCAGGTCATTTGCCGGCTGCTGCGGCTGTTGCGGCTGTTGCTGTTGCTGTTGGTGATATTGTTGTTGGAAGGGTTGGTACTGCTGTTGCTGTTGCCTTTGCTGTTGTTGTTGTTGCCTCTGACCTTGCTGATTTCTTAATGTCTGTATCAGTCTCTTCATCTCCGCCCAATCAATCTGATTCTGCTCATGAAGATCGTATATGATATCCCTGAATTGGAAGCAATCTGATACATTGTGACCCGGATGGCGATGATACACACAGTATTTTGTCTGGTCCGTGCTGCCATGTTCCAATTCGGCTTCTCAGGAGGGAGTCGGAGGGCGTTCAAAGACATAAGGGCTGCGAAGACATCGGCCAAGGATTCGGGCAAAGGAGGATATTGTGCTCTCTTGGGTCCATTGGGTTTTCTAGGTGCAAAACCATTCTGGGGTGGAGGAACCTGAGAGTATTGGCGTTGGTCTTGTGGAGGGTTCTGACCTTGAGGAGGAGGTTGTCTATTGTTGTTCCATGGCTGTTGGGGTTGTTGAGGTTGCTGGGACCTACCTATTAGGCCTTGGGGGTTACTCACCGCACCTACCTGTTCATTGATTTGGGTTCCCTCGGTGACAGGACCTTGGGGTTTCTTGGCATAACGGACTTTGGGAGACTCGAACATGGAGTGTATAGGCGAGTCTCGGAGTTGAGTTTGAATAAAGCGGGCTCGACTATACAGCTGGTGCATAGTGGTAATATCGTTCATGGCTAGGACGGCTCGGTAGATAGGGGTTGCATTGGAGATCAACAATTTGACTTTCTCCCTTTCCGGCATGGGGCAGTGGACCTTGGAGGACAGTGCGCGCCACCGATCGGCATAAGCAGAGAACTCCTCATCAGGTTTCATTTTCTCGGCCACTAGATCCACAAAAGAATATTCGGGTCCAACCCGATCTTGGAACTGCTGCAGGAACCTTTCTTGAACAATCCCGAAGTCCTCCGCTTCCTCGGGAGGCAGGGAATAAAACCACTCTAAGGCCGGACTATCCAAGGATTTTCTAAACAAGTAGGCCATGAGGTGACGGTCGTACTTGTGAGGTGCTGATTCATAAACGAAATCTTTCAGATGAACATAGGGGTCTCCTACCCCAGAGTATCGCCGGTAGACAGGGAGCTCTGACTGGGGCGGCACCCGGAGATATTGAAAGGATGGAAGAGCAATGTCGGCTACCTTACGAGGATCTATCTGCCTTCTGAGGTCATGAAGCTCCTTTTTCATGACGGCCCACTCCGCCAGGAAGTCGGAGGGGGCTGGAACATGATGTGTAGAGATGATGGAGCGAGGTTGCTCGAAAGTATGAGACCCCTCGTGGGGCAGAAATGCAGGTTCAGCCGTGTAATAGTTGGAAGTTGGAGGGGATCTAGGCCGAACCTCTCGTGCGGAAGGTAGTTTGGCTCCGAAAAGTGAATGGTGCGAGGACGGAGGGGTGTGGGATCTGCACCTGAGGAAGGAGGTGGGGTGCTGAAGCGATATGGGTGGAAGAGTCCGTTGGCCGGACTGAGTTATGGGCAGATGGAGACAAGGGCTGCTTGCCTTTGGCGGCAGCGATGAATTCTCGCACTTGTTCTGGAGTTAATAGGGGAGCAGCTGGCTGAATTGCAATGGGGGTCATCCCCCTTTGGAGGAGAGGGAGGACGGGATTGACCCCTAATGATAAGAGGAGACTGAATAGGGGGTGGAAGTATGGCCGAGGTGGATTGGGCCACGTCTTCGAGGAGCCCTATAGGCAAGGTATCATCAGAAAGGACATGGAATTGGTCCATATCGAATAAAGGATTGTGATAAATCACAAGGACGGGAGGAGACTGACTCGATCTTCCTAGGCAACGACGCATGCACCTCCCCAATCAATTGGGAAGGTGATACAGACACGCCTAGACTCTATCACAGCAAGAAAAAAAAAAACTGAGATGAGGGATGGATCAAAGCACTCAAGTTATCATGCTTAAGGCGCAAATTTTTAAGATTTCAATTTGACCTTTTAAATGAATTGACTGGAAGGATGTCACTTGGCCAAGCGGTCCCTAGTAGGAATGGACTCAAGTGCTTCGGTGTAGCTAAGGGTGGCATACACTCACATGCGAGGTGGCTCGAACTATGGGTGCAACGGGTACAACCTGCTCGGTGAACCGCAATGTGCGTACGGTCACGAGGACTTACGGAGGTCCTCGGAAGGCGGGTCCGAGTCAGCCTACGAGTGCTCGTAGGTGAGAGGACTCACTCAACCAAGGGGGGGAACCTGATCAACTGGGATGAGTAGCATATGCAAAGGGACTAAAAAGTCCAAAAATGTATGAAAAAGTGGGGATAAGGAGCAAACAGGGTGAAAAAAAACCAGCCCTCGGGGGGAGTCGCGACGGCCAGGTACGTCGCGACACGATCGCGACAGCGCGAGCTACCGCGATACAAACAGAGACCCGAGGACACCATCGGTCACCAACCCAATACAAACAGACTACCCTACTAAGATAAGAAACACAAAGAAATACTAATCAGGTACAACATGGATCGAAAAGCAGACAGAAACCGATTCATGGATGAAAGCAGTAACATACAAAGCAAACCTGTTAACGCGTCGCCTGTCCCAACCGCGACCTGGTCGCGTCCAATCCTCCGACCGCGATAAGAACTGGAAACTTACAGATGAAACTAAACAGAAAATTCGAACCCTAACAGGATACTATTAGACAGAAATGCGAGCAAACATGATCTAAGCAATATAAGAAAGATGCATGCTCTCATGGGAATTGAACAGGGAGGACAAAGAGAATAGCAAGCACTAACCTGATGACGCGTCCCCCTGGTGCGACGTGAACTTGTCGCACACCGCGATCGGTCGCAACAATGACAGAGTGGTAAAAATGCAGGGAATAAAGATAAAAACCCTAACAAGACACTATAATGACAAACAACAAGGAAACATGGCAAGCAGACAATCAAAATCTACGAGGGTGGCAGTGAAGGTCCCACCGTGATCGCCAAAAGGTGTAATCACAGGGATTGGCTTCCCCTCGACACACGAAAGTGTACTAAAACTAGTAGCATAAAAAAAAAGTGTGTGATCGCCACCTAGATAAGTTGCCTAATGATATGGAAAGACAATGACTAACTTAAACTAGGAAAAGGAAGAGAACATGAAACTGACCTGGTGTCGCGGTCGCCATGGCCGCCGCATTTCTAGTATCGCGTCAGTGAAAGTCGACGCGTCTATTGTCACGTCACCCTAGGCCGTCGCGTTCTCTAAATGCGGGAGATTTGTTGTTGTGACCTTCTTCTAGTCTTCTAGCCGGCCAGAGCACCAGAGCTTCTCGTAGACTTCGCTTGCTTGCCTGCCAATCAAAAGAAAACGCAAGGAGAAGACCCCATTAGAACATATAAAGTGTAGTATCTATTCTAAAAGACGAAGTAAGATGGGACACGATGGTAGGAACGCACCTGGGGTGGTTTTAAACCCCTATGAGTGTGGGAAAACGTGGGTGGATGGTGGACGTGCTCTATTTAAAAAGGACAAAAAAATGCATGTAGAAATAGAAAAGAGGAAGAGGAAAGAGAATGAGCCCCATTAGGGCGACTTCCTGGCGTGGATGCAGCTTCGATGATGTGCAAAGGGGTCCTGGAGATTGCTAGAGTCGCCCTCTTCACGTTCCTTGCTCCATTGATGATAAAGTGAGTGAGTTGTGGGGAGTGGAATGTGAAGGGAATGAAGGGAATGAGACTAAGTCTAGTTCAGAGGAAATTTTGGCAGCCCTTCGGGGTAATCATGAGGCTCCCCTCATCCATGAGGAGGGGCCTTCCATATATAGAGCTTGGAGTGGGAATATTAGACATTATCTCCTCAAAATGATTTAGAAATTAAAAGTGGGGGATAAAGCTCTATTAAATATCAGGTGTAGAGTCCTTAGGGGAGCTTAGGAGAGTCCTTAGGGCCAAAAATCCGCCCAAGGGGTCGGGGTAACCCTCTTAGACCAAGTCAAAGTGCATGGGAGGATAAATAGGGTGTGGTTATGAAGGCCAGAGATCTCGGACATTGTCGCGTCAGATCGTAGGGTCGCGACTAGAAACGCGACGGTGCGGGGGGACGCGACAGAATTACCCACGTGCATGTATAATGCATGGACTGTCGCGGCGGTCCAACCCGTCGCGATTATAGTCGCGGTGCCATGATGCGTCGCGACAAGGAATCCGAATTATCTTGCATTATCCTCCTAACCACATGATAAAATAGGAGTCATATCCCTCTAAGGACTCTTTCAAATGATAGATTTCGGGATTTCAAGGCATTTTAATGGATTAATGGGCTCAAATCAAGGCAAATGATGGGCTCAAGGTGAGTGACCAATTAGGGGCCCACTAAGGTAGCAAGAAATGTGGTTCAACCCATTAGTCATAATCGGGTGTCTACAGACGGGAGGCCATCTTCCTAGCCTATGGAGCCATCTGAAGTTGTATGTTGGAGTAGATGGTGACGGAGAGAAGAAGAAGACAGAGGGAGGAAGAAAACACAAAGGGGTTGATGTGCGCCTCTGTCGCCCTAGGAAAGGAAGGTTTGGGAGAAGGAGGGAAGAAGATTTTTTGGAAGTGGAAAGGGTGGAAGGGGACGTGGAACCCTTTTATGAAGTGATGTGAGAATTTGAAAGGATGGGTCCCACGAGATCCGCCCTAAGTCGATGCCCGATCGGCTTCCAAAAAACATTCTGTCGCCGGCCCTGTCGAAAGGAGAAATGGGCCCTGTCGACAGGCACAGACAGAATTGTGCTAGTGTGGTATTTTTGGCAGATTTTCAAAGCATTTGAGCATCAAATTTGTATATAAGATGGAAAAATGGGTAATATCATATTATAAAATGTCATAGCCACACATATTTTTGGACACATCAAGAATCTACAATGGTTGTGAAATAATATTCCCTGATTCACCAATGGCAATAACAAGAGTGCATTAAACAAAAACATGAGTTGATAAAAGACCCTCTTGAATAATGTCATTTGCAAGAGACCATTTTCCTTAATTAGTGATGTACACAAGATTAATGAGTTATATGTCAACATGGTGAGTTAAACAAAAACCACTTAATGGCCTTGGCAGGACAAATTGGGAGGCTTCACTCTATTTCTTCTAAATTTGTATATATATATTTTTTTGAAGCATAAGAGAAACAGTGGTAATTAGAATCACTTGGCCTTTTTACGTGAAGATAGACATTTG
Organism: Colocasia esculenta; assembly: GCA_014218235.1. Taxonomy (NCBI): domain Eukaryota; kingdom Viridiplantae; phylum Streptophyta; class Magnoliopsida; order Alismatales; family Araceae; genus Colocasia; species Colocasia esculenta. The sequence goes on along the minus strand of CM024753.1, from coordinate 119,907,359 downwards.
TGGTGCCCGTATCCCCAGTTACTCGGTTGAGTGACCATGAAACCATTTTACAGATTTAATGAGTGAGCCGTTTGATGCGAAGATAGACAATTGTGTTGCCCGTATCCCCGGTTACTTAGCAATACTCAACATTGCTCTGTCTTTTCTCCTTTTTTTTTTTGAACACTTTGTGTGTTGTTTTGAAATAGGTAGCTTTTCTCCTATAATTTTGATTGACCTTTCCTTGTTCATGTTTAAAATCAAGGTCAAGAAGTAGAAGAAGTTTAAAAAACCAATGTAGGACATAACCCTCAATGACCTAGTAACTATTCACATGACTTTTGAAAAATGATATTTTAAAAATTAGTTATTGACGTGAGTTAATTTACGCTCATGTGATTTTGTTTGATGTGCTCAAGTTAATGCAACTTAGACTCATAAAGAATAGTATGTCAAGATCATTGTGATTTAGACAATATCTTTGATATCATGTGGATAGGATAAGTTATAATGTTGGCATTTCCCATTTTTCACCTTAAATACTTTCAATAAGGAGGCTCATGAAGAATTGTGGACCAAAAAGAGAAGGATTTGAAGAAACTGGTCCATCTGTCGACAGCCATTTGGGGCCTGTCGACAGCTGCTGACAGAGCTGAAGGATGAAGGCTCTGGAGGGATGTTCCTGTCGACAGGCGATGGAGGGCTGTCGACAGGTACTGACAGACAGACAAAAGAGGATTTCGGGTGGACTAAAACTGTCAATGGCTGTCGACAGCAGGTTGGGGGCTATCGACAGGGACTTTAGAAGAATTGTTTTTTAAGGCAGAATGAGAGAAATTATTGAATGTTCATTCAAGGGAAGTAAAGCAATGGCCAAGGACATGTTTCCCTCTAGAATTTCACTCACCTACCTTAACATAGCTCCCCCATAGTGTGTGCATGTGAAGACTCACCATTCAAATAGTTCAAAAACAATTCAAGCAAGAGTTTCACATAGTTCAACATCACACCATGCATGAAAGGGGATAACACAAAAGTCTTTTTGTTATTTTTGATTTTAAATAATTTTTTTTTTGAATGATTGGGCAAATTGTAACGAAACTAAATACTTTATCTAAAATAGATGTCCCTTTTTCACTTCAACTATGGATACGTGGCGGAGAACGTTTTCTTACGCATAATGAAAGTTTCCAAACAAGCATAACTTGTTTTTCCACAGATCACCATTTGATATACCACATAGTTGTTGCACACAAGGAACATATATTCAACATTTGGTATGAGTTTCATTGCATTTTGCACAAACCCAATTCCCTTCTAAGTGTTGTGAACCTATCCTCAGCCAATGGTTTTGTGAAGATGTCAACTAGTTGTTTCTCAGTGGGTATGAAGCTCAGCTCTAAGGTCTTGTTGGCTACCTCATCTCTCAGAAAATGGTGTCTAATCTCTATGTGCTTTGTTCTACAGTGTTGAATTGGGTTCTTTGAGAGATTGATTGCACTAGTGTTGTCACATAGGATAGGTGTGCATCTAATGTCAATGTTGTAATCAGACATTTGACTTTTTATCCACAACACTTGAGCCGCACAACTCCCTGCAGCAACATATTCTGCCTCTGCAGTGGAGAGTGCAACCGAGTGTTGCTTCTTGGATGCCCATAAAACTATGCAACCACCAAGAATTTGGCAATAGCCACTGGTGCTTTTCCTGTCAATTTTACATCCAGCATAGTCAGCATCAGAATAAGAGATTAAGTTGAAGCTACTACCTGCTGGATACCCAAGACCCATATCAAGTGTACCTGAGAGATATTGAAATATTCTCTTAATTGCAACCAAACGGCTTTCCTTTGGACTAGATTGGTATCTAGCACAAAGGCAAACACTGAATTGAATGTCCGGTCTACTTGTAGTAAGATATAAAAGGGAGACAATCATACCTCGAAATTACTTTGCATCTACCGGTTTACCTTTCTCATCACTTTCTAGTTTTATGCTTGTGCTCATTGGTGTTGAGGCAGGCTTGGCTTGTTCGAACTGAAATCTTTTCAGTAGCTCTTTGACATACTTTTCTTGGTTGATGAAGAATCCATCTTCCATTTGTTTCACCTGTAGACCAAGAAAGAATTGAAGCTCCCCCATTAAGCTCATCTCAAGTTCACTGTGCATGTGTTTTGAAAACTCTTCACACAGTGATGGTTTAGTAGAGCCAAATATAATATCGTCCACATAAACTTGAACACAATTATGTGATTGCGGACTCTCTTAGTGAAAAGAGTTTGGTCTACTTTACCTCGTGAGTAGTTTTTGCTTACCAAAAATGTGCTGAGCCGGTCGTACCAAGCTCGGGTGCTGTTTCACTCATAATTTTTCAAACCAATGTTTGTTTTAACACATGGTTAGGTTTATCATGATCCTCAAAGCCAGGTGGTTGAGAGACATAGACTTCCTCTTTGATGTATCCATTCAAGAAGGCAGTTTTTACATCCATTTGAAAAAGCTTGAACTTGTTTGAGCATACATATGCTAACAAGATTCTAACTGCTTCTTGCCTAGCTACAGGAGCAAAGGATTCTTCGAAGTCAACACCAAATTCCTGATTATATCCCTTTGCAACCAGTCTAGCCTTATTTCTCACCACTTTACCCTCTTCATTTAGTTTATTCCTAAAGACCCATCTTGTCCCTATGACAGAAATTTCAGGGGTTCTAGGAACTAGACTCCAAACATTATTTCTTTGAAATTACCCAAGCTCCTCATGCATAGCATCAATCCATGAGTTTTCCTTTAGAGCTTCTTCAATATTTTTAGGTTCCACTTGAGAAACAAAAGCTAGATGATCCTGTTCAACTATTTCCCTGACTTGAGACCTAGTTTGAACTTTTTCATTTACATCTCCTATTATGTTCTCAAGTGGATGATCTTTAGAGTACCTGACATTTGTAATTGTTGAAGGTCCGGGTTGATCTTGCATTTGAGGAGGTTGTTCTGGAGGAGGGTGTGCTTGAGGAGTTTCAGCTTGAGGCTCCACTTATTGTGGATCTTCTTCAGATTCATCATTTTGATTTCTGAACAAAGTTGCATCATCCTCATCATTGTACCTGCGATGATGTTCACTGTTAGTCTTGGAGACAATTTTTGAGTTTGCTTTTGTTTTTATTTGAAGTTCCCCAAGTGTTGTTCCTTCAGCTTCATGTTCAAACCTGTAAGCATTCGAGATGTTAGGCTTTGATTGAGATTCATCAAAAACAACGTGTGGAGTTTCTTCCACCATTCTAGTTTTAAGATTAAACCCTGTAAGCTCTAGAGTGTTCTGAATATCCAAGAAGAATACCTTGATCACTTTTGGCCTCAAATTTGTCTAGATCAACTTTATCATTATTATGAATGAAGACTTTTGAGCCAAAACTCTAAAGTACCCAATGCTGGGTTTCTTACCTTTCAGAAGTTCGTAGGGAGTTTTCTTTATGACAGGTCTTACCATGGCTCTATTGAGTATGTAGCATGAAGTGTTCACTGCTTCTGCCAAAACGTCCTGGCAAGTTGACTTTCAACCAAAAGAGTGCGAGCCATTTCCACCAGAGTTCTGTTCTTTCTCTCCACTACTCCATTTTGTTCCGGAGTCCTTGGAGAGGAGAATAAATGTTCTATCCTGTGGTGCCTACAGAAATCAGAAAAAGAATTGTTATCAATTCTCCCCCCGTGATCAGTGTGGATGGAACATCTTGTTGACATTTCCATGCTCAATTTTATTGAAGAATTCCTCAAACAGGCTTATTGCTTCATTTTTGTGTGCGAGGAACTTAACCCATGTGAACCTCGAGAAGTCGTCTACAATGACAAAACCAAAGCGTTTGCCATTGAGACTCAGTGTTCTTGTAGGTCCAAATAGGTCTATGTGCACCAATTCATAGGGTTTAGAACTGCTTACCATGCTTTTGATTTGAAGGATTTCCTTGTTTGTTTTCCCTGTGCACATGCATCACAAAAACTTTTATTTTTATTAAAGGAAATATCAGGGAGTCCACTTACCAACTTCAGCTTCATGATCTTGTGCAGGACATTTTAGCTTGCATGGCCAAGCCTACGATGCCACAGTGTGAGCTCATCCTGTTTGTTTGCTACAAGACACAAAAATTCATTTTATGGATCATCTAAGTCAACCATGTAGATGTTGTTCACCCATTTTCCAGAAAATTTCAGATTTCCTGTATCCTTATCAATGATTTGACATGTGCTTGATTCAAAGATAACTTGGTGACCTTCATCACACAATTGACTTATGCTAAGCAATTATGATGAAGGCCATCCACCAATAGTACATTGTCAATTGAGTTGGAGACATACTTACCGACCTTACCTGAGCCGATGATCTGGCCTTTGTTGTTACCTCCAAAAATTACTTGACCTCTGTCTTTTTCGACCAACAAACAAAATTTTTCTTTATCGCCCGTCATATGCCTCGAGCAGCCACTATCCAAGTACCATTTGTTTTGATTTTGGGCTGCTAGGCATTCCTGCATATGTGGATCAGACAAGAGGTTTTGGTACCCAAATTACTTTGGGTCCCACTGTATCATTCATGCCAAACAGTAAATGCTTCGGAATCCAAATTTGTTTGAGTTTCAGTTAATTTAGACTGTTCCAGCATTGTTTTTCATATGCCCGACCTTTTTATACAAATTACATGATGACGGTTTTTCTCCAACAATGGGCTTTTTGTTTTGAGGAACATGCATGGGCATTTTGCCTTTCTGTTGCCTGGTCAGCTCTCCTTTGGAAGCTGGTTTCCGGTCTTGTCGACAACCCTCTTTGGGGCTGTTGACAGTTTTACAGTTTTGTTAGCAACATATTTGGTTTTCTTGGGTTCCAGTTTCTTTCCTTTGGCTTGACTTTTTATTTTCATTGATGGGATTTGTTTGCTTGTGCTTGGGTTGGAATCAACAAAAGATGTCAACAGATTTTTACCAATTACTTTTGGTTTAACATGTTGATATACAATCCCATGTTTTGCCACAAACACATTAGATCCCAAGATTGCATCAAGATTCTGTTTACCCTTGACAAACCTAGTTAGATCTTCAGATTTTCCCTTAAGTTGCTCTTCAGCCTTTTTCAACTTCTCTTTAACTTCAACAAGTTCATCTTGAAGAGTTTTAAGGGAATTGCTTAGATCATTTTTTTCTTTTTGAGCTTCTTGCAATTTCAGTTTCATGCCATCCATTTCCTCACTATGTGCTTGTTCATCAACTTTCATCATTTCAATTTCTTCATTCAAGGATGCAATTTGTTCATTATGGTTGGTGTCATGAACAAAGGAGTTGATTTTCTTTTTCAGTGCCTTATTTTCAGACTTAAACTCACAGAATTGTTTGAATAAAACTGTATAAGCTTCTTCCCATTCATCAACAGAATAAGTTTCAAAGGAAGAATTTACTTCATTGGTGTCGTCGCTTCTTTCCATTAGACACTGAACTTTATCATCTCCAGAGGTAGCTTGACTGTTCTCATCTTCATCTTCATCACTCCAAGTTGCCAACATTGCCTTGGCTTTCTTGAAGGTGAATTTCTCCTTTTTCAGTTTCTTCTTGAGCTCGGGGCACTCTCCTCTCATGTGTCCTTGCTTCTTACACTCATAGCACACAATTTTAGATTTCTTGTTAGTCTCAAATTCATTAGCAAAGTCTTTCTTTTGGAAAGGTTTAGAGTTACCTGACCCTCTCCTTTTGAATTTTAGGAACTTTTTGAATCGTCTAGTGAGCATGGCCATTTTATCATCCTCACTCTCACTAGATGATTCAAACTCCTCACTTTCCTGAGGTGCATCCTTTTTGGGACCTGAAGAACTTTTCTTGGAAGCCTTTAAAGCAATTAACTTTCTAGGATTTTCTTCAGTTTCCTTTCTTTTCACATTTATTTTGTAAGTAATTAGAGAGCCAATCAGTTCATCCACTTTCATTTTTGAGAGATCTTTAGAATCCTCAATGACAATGGCTTTGGTATTCCATGAGGATGGAAGAGACCGAAGTATCTTCCTTACCAAATCACTCTCTGAGTATTCCTTCTTTAGACCTTTCAGACCATTTATAATTAGCATCAATCTTGCAAACATGTCGGAGATAGTTTCATCATTGTTCATTTTAAACATTTCATATTCAGAAACTAACATGCTTGCTTTAGATTCCCTTACCTCGGACGTACCTTCGTAGATCAATTCAAGTTTGTCCCACATCTCTTTTGCTGAGGTGCACGTGGAGACTCTTGAATATTCCTTTGGGTGGACCACGCACTGCATCATGTTGAGGGCGCTCCAGTTGAGTGTCCCCTTTGAAATTTGGTCCTTTATCCAGGTATCTTCGTCCTCAGGAAGGGTGTATGGTCCTTTGCTAACGATCTTCCAAAGCTCGAAGTTTTGTGCTCTTAGGAATACTTGCATATGGTTTTTCCAGTATGAGTAGTCAGTGCCATCAAAGAAGGGTGGCCTGGTCACTGAGTGTCCCTCGGCCATGTACCCCTTGTTAGATTCCATGAGATCAAAGTTCTCCTGATCGTAAGATCAAACAAGTATAATAGTAAATCGGAGAAACCTTGCTCTGATACCAATTGAAAGGTTGCGGAATTCCCTATATGGTAATCTAGAAGGGGGGTTGAATAGATTACTGTGAATTAAAAAGTTCTTATCAGCTTCTTTTCACGAAGACAGACTTTGAAAACTGTAACAGAGTTTAAGCTAAACTTTGATGTGTGTAACTTGACAATGGATAGAGAAACAATCTATCAGACGTGTGTAGAGACACTGTGCCTACCAAACATCTAACGTAGAAACGTTCAAACCATAGGACACAGAGTTTTACGTGGTTCGGAGTACACAACTTGTGTATCCTACGTCCACGGTCCACACACACACGTAGAAAAGACTGCTTATTAGCTAGTTCAATGACTACAACTCACACACACGAGTTGTCTAATGTGAAGCCACGATCAGAACAACACAGCCACGTGAATCAAGCACAAGGACTACTTGAGACACAATCACACACACATGGATTTGTAAAAACTAAAACAGGGAAGAGTTCTGAGTTGAAACACAAATCCTGATTAAGAACTCTTCTGATAAAATTCTGGATGGACTTCAAGCTTCGTCTTGAGGGACACAACTTGATGGAGGCTTGAATCCACGACGATCAGACTTCAATACTGCTGGATCAATAGTTGGTTCAATCTCTGAACAGTAGGGAGAAGCAGAGCAGCAGCAACACCTCTTGTTCTTGAACTTTCTCTAAGGTTTTTGGTGGAGGCTGCTTCTGTACGAGATTACCTTCAAAAGATAGCTTATATAGTTGTGTCCATATGGAGAGACGTGGTAGTTGGAACCACCATGTTTGGCAACTTAAAAACTTTCCAAATCTGAAGGTTTTCTTCGTCTGTCGACAGCACTGGGTGCTCTTGTCGATAGGTGTTGACAGGCAGAGGACTGGGAGTTCAGGAGACAGTTTCCTATCAGTGGCTATCGATAGGCGACACTGGTGCTGTCGACAAGCACTCATGTCCTGAGGTATGGCTTTCTGGCCTGATTGTAGCTGTCAACAGGGGCCTTTCTGGCTGTCGACAGGGGCCTGTATTTCTTGCTTTTCTTGATCATTTGAACCTTGTCTTGGTACATGTCTTGCATAGTATCTCACCTATATAAAAGAACTTAGTTAGGGAGATATAATGACATATAAATGATCAATTAACATGTTTGTTTCATTTGCATTCCAAGAGTTATTATCATCAAGTTTCATTACTTAACACTCACCAAATTTGTCCATGAAATGTTCATGCTCATCATCAAAAATAAAGATGTGATTTGTTGGCTTAGCATTCTCATTAAGCATTCAACATATGAGAACTCAACAGAGTGAACTTGTATGTGAGAATAAATTGTAATTTGAACATTGTGTTATTTATGGACTTGTGGAATTGTTATTATTTTGGACTATTGTAGTTTCTCTCTTATGTTCTAGACTTGGTATTTGAATACGATGTTGATGGAAATAAAATTCTTCTTTCCGTTGCAAATTTTGTTGGCTATTAGTTTGTCATTTGTGTATAACTCAATCTGATCCGATAATGTTGGATGTTTCCACTGTAGCGCCACCCTTGGAACCGATGTGAGTTGGTACAACTGTACCAGGTCTAAGGGGGGCGTTATAGAGATTGGTATCATAGCCCTTCCAGGTTGAGTATATACACAAATGACTGGGAAGCTCCCTTGCCCATGTGAACTTGCTTGCATTATGCAAGATGTGGCTGTCAAGACCCAGAACATAAGGCCGAAATTATATATGTACCTCGGGAAGAAAACAAGGTGGCAGACTATCTTGCTAGTCACACATCCTCCTGTGCTCATCTTATCATGTGGAACTCTTGGGCTGATCTCCCCACTTTTGTAAAGGGTCCCTACCGCCTTGACAAGGAAAGGTGCCCTTCTATCAGGCTCTAGACCACTTTGTACCCCCCCCCCCTTCCCTTTCATCAAATATATATAAACATACCCTTAGCCGCCTAGTGAAGGTAGTGACCCTCTTGGTTTGACTATATTATTTATATATACATAAATGAATTATCAATAATGTATTCATATCCTTAAGTCTGCATAAAGAATTAGTCCAAGATTATTTAGAATAATATGTCATTATAATAAATGCTTGTTTTGCTGACTATGGCTACCCGTGGTCGTAGAGGAGTAGGCTCGGCCTGAGGAGATGAGCCATCTAGAGGTCCACAGGCTCCAGATCAGGCCGGTGTGCCATTACCGCCCCCACCACCACCTGTGGACTATGGAGCACTAATGCAAGGACTTGTGCATGCAATGCAGACCCAGGCACAGACGGCAGCTGCCTTGCAGGCGCAAGTGTAGGCCCAGGTTGGTACTTAGGAAGTAATTACCTGGATGTTGATTTGAAGAATCCATCTAAGGACTTCACTGGGATGTAGGCACAGGCACCTACTCATTAGGCAGGTATTGGAGGTGCATCGATGATGGAGCGGTTCAGGCGGATGACTCCACCTTTCTTTAAGGGGGAGAGCGATCCAATTATGCCAGAGAGTTGGTTGTGTGAGATGAAGAAGATCTTTCATGCTATACGATGTATGAAAGAGGAGCGGATGACCCTGGCTACTTATATGTTGCAAGTAATGAAGATTCTTGAAGTGTTGTGTGTACTTCCTTAGAATTATCTACCTTCTTTTGCAGGAGCATGCCGACGTGTGGTGGTCGTCAGTACTACGCACACAGTTCGAGGATGGAGCTGTTGAGGTTGCATGGACTTAGTTTGTTCACCTATTCAGAGCAAAGTATATTCCATAGCATGTGAAAGATCGCATGGAGCAGGAGTTCTTGACGTTGACCCAAGGATCGATGAGTGTGCTAGAGTATGAGGCTAGATTTGTAGAGCTGTTGAAGTACGCACCTCACATAGTAGCTGACCAGCGGAGGAAGGTGAAGAAATTTGTGGTGGGATTGAAGCCGTCCTTAAGGACTAGACTCATGGCCCTTGGACATCGTTCGATGGATGAGGCATTGTCAGCCGCATGCATGCAAGAAGAAGAGATGGAAGTGTATCTGGAAAAGAAGAGGGCTTCTTAAAGAGGCCTGGATCAACATTTCAGCGACAGGACAAACGGAAGAAGACTACAGTGTTTTAGCTCAGGGTAGTGGTACCAGCAAGAGGGGCTACACCGGCTATGAGCAGTGGTATAATTGTAGAGAAGCCTTTATGTTCTCAGTGTGGGAAGCGTCACGGAGGAGACGTCTATTGGGTAACTTCTGGTAGATGCCTGAGGTGTGGTGACAAAAACCACAAGATCCGTGATTGTCTGAAGATGGCACAGCAGACTGCAGCAGCGGCACCAGAAGCGGCTAGACCAGCATAGAGAGCAGCAAAGAGACCAATGTTGTGTATGGAATGAATATCTAGAGGGGGGTGAATAGATATTGATCACTTAAAACATTAAGAACTCCTGACAGAAATTATAATATGAGAGAACTGTTGTGATCAACCAGATGAAGCAATTTAGACAATGCACAAGCACACCACACAATGCAAGTGAAATTTTTAAGGTGGTTCTGCTCCAGTATGGAGATCTACATCCACCCCTCACTAAACCAAGTGAGGCTTCTCTAACAATCCGAATGTGTGAAACACTCACACAACTGTTGATTCACACCTTCTTACAACCTGCTGATTCACAACTTCTTATAGTCTGCTGATTCACAGCTTCAAGATTATATCAATCTCACAATCCTTACACACAATGTGTAGGATCAATCCGTCTACTCCAACTGGAGCAGACAACCAAGAAGTTTGGTGAATAGAAGAAATGGGAAAAATCAACCGAGAGAAATTTCTGAGAAAATGGGGAAATATTGCAAACACTCTACATGCAGCTTCACTGGAGTTAAGATCTGATCTGATTTCTCCTCGAACTCCTAATTGCATCTTCTTCAGGCTTGAGCTCATCAGATTCCTCTTCTGGTCGTAGCTTAAGGATCAATTGTCTCTGAATTTATTTGAATTCCGATGCTCAATTGATCAGCACCAAATCTTCATACGGGAAGAAGATGAGATCTAGCATCCTTTCATCTTCATGAGTTGACTCCCCCCGAAGTCTGCTCTTCTCTCTGAACTCAAGCTCTCTGCTCTCTCTGCACTTTTTGCTCTCAGATGCTCTGCACTTTTTCTCTTTGTGTGTGTTACCTTCTGCAAAGGACGACGCACCCTTTTTTATCAGCATCATAAAATCTTTTTAGGTGGGCCCCTCAACAGAATCCCAAATAATTGGGAGGTACTTTTGCCGCCAAAATGTGTATCTTCCATAACCTTGTAAGGTGTACCCGGAGTCCCAATCATTGGGCCCCAGGTCATGTGCTTGGAACTTATGCACCGACAGATACTTTTCATCACTGGAGTACAAGGGTCAGAGAGTCGACACACCTTGAGGATAGTGTCGAAGCACACATAGAACTTGACTTGGACCAGTGAAGATGCTTCAGTAGAGTTGACTTCATGCCTTCATGAGTCGACCTCATCCAATCGACTGTTGTTCTGACTGGCTGTCCATGAGTATGGAGTTGACCTTGTAGCATCTTAGTGTCAACCTTACATAATGGTAGAGTCGAACTAACCTTCATCTGGAGTCGACCTGCTAGACGGGTAGAGTTGACCTAGTAGCATTTTAGTGTCGACCTTACATAATGGTAGAGTCGACCTAACCTTCATCTATAGTCGACCTGGTAGACTAGTAGAGTCGACCTGATCCTCATCTGGAATCGACCTCAAGCAATTCTTTTCTCTAAGCGCTAACAGGAAACTTGACTAATGTCGACCTGATGCTCATCTGGAGTCGACCTCAAGCAATTCTTTTCCTTCAGTGCTAACCAGAAGATCAACTAGAGTCGACCTATCCTTCAACTAGAGTCGACCTTGTGTACCACTTTAGACTTTTGTACTACTAGAAGACCATCCAGTGTCGACCTAATCCTTGGGTAGTGTCGATACAAGTGCATCACAGAACTTCAGTATCTCATTCTCTGAGCCATGTGTGTTGATCTATGAAGCAACCAGAGTCAACAAACAAATGAGAACTCTTGACTTTATGAATTTCTAGTGATACAAAAGACTTGTGTTAGATATTAATGACATTTTTGCTTGACCTATGACATCATCAAAACCAGGGACACAACAACCGAGGGGCCAGGCTTGGGTTTTTGCTTTAGTGACAGATGAGGTTGAGCTGGCTGAGCAGGTCACAAAAGGTACGGTTTTGATTATGGGTATGCATGCTCGTGTTTTATTTAATACTGGTGCTACACATAGTTTTATCTCCGAGACATTCGCAAAGGTCTTGATGAAGGAGTCTGATGTGGTCCTAGGAACTTAGAAGTTCTGTTGTCAATTCACACCTCAGCAGGAACCATGTTGATTGGGCAGTGTTTTTTTCCCTCCTTGTGTGTATCGAGGAGCGAGACTTGCCAGGTAGTTTTTATTTGCTGAAGATGAAAGACTGCAATGCCATTTTGGGTTTAGACTGGCTCGAGGAGCATTACGCCCTTATGGATTTTACGAAGAAGATTATCATTTTTCGCATTCTGGGTGAGGACGAATTTTCACATCTGTTACCCAAGAATATGACGGGTAAGTTAGTGATCTCAGCTTTGAAGGCAACTCGGATGTTGATCAAAGGTTGTAGTGGTTATCTTGCCAGTGTTGTGATTTCTGCGGACTCGAAGAGGACACCTACTGTGGAAGATATTGAGGTCGTCCGGGACTTCAGTGATGCATTTCTCGAGGACTTGACCGGTTTGCCACCTGAGAGGGAAATTGAGTTCAGTATTGAGTTGGTACTTCGTACTTCACCTATATCGATTGCTCCTTATCATATGACACCAGCAGAATTGGCGGAATTGAGGAAGCTACTTCAAGAATTGTTGGACAGGGGTTTTATTCGGCCAAGTGTACGTCACCTTGGGGAGTGTCTGTACTCTTTGTGAAGAAGAAAGACGGGTTGATGAGGCTACGCATTGACTACCATAAGTTGAATCAGGTGACTATTAAGAACAAGTATCCATTGCCGCATATTGATGATTTGTTTGACCAATTGCAAGGGGCTTCTGTGTTTTCTAAGATTGATCTAAGTTTTGGCTATCATCAACTCCGAATCAAGCTTGGGGATTCTTCTAAAATGTCTTTTAGGACAAGATATGGCCATTATGAATTTCTAGTCTTACCTTTCGGTTTGACGAATGCTCCAATTATTTTCATGGACCCGATGAACAGGGTTTTCGGCAGTACCTTGACTCTTTTGTTGTGGTTTTCATTGATGATGTGTTGATCTACCCGCCTGATGAGGAGTCTCATAGGAAGCATTTGAAGATTGTGCTTGAAGCCTTAAGAATGCACAAACTGTATACCAAATTCAGTAAGTGCAATTTTTGGATGGAGAGGTTCATTTCTTAGGGTATGTTATATTTGGAGATGGTTTCTGTAGATCTGGTAAAGGTGGAAGCAGTCCTAGATTGGGAACCGCCTAGATCATCTGCCGAGATTAGGAGCTTCCTTGGTTTGGCAGGTTATTATAGATGATTTATAGAGGAGCTTTCTTCTATTACGGCTACATTGACGAGGCTGACGAGGAAAGGAGTTAAGTTCAAGTGGACCGAAGCTTGTGAAAGAAGTTTCCAGGAGCTGAAGACTTAGCTGACTACAGCGCTAGTACTAGTGTTGCCCAATAGTGTGGATTCTTTCTCTATCAACACAGATTGTAACACCCCACTTAGACCCGGTCTAGTTATACCAACTCTCATCGAGTCCAAGGGACGTGCTACATGGGGAACACACCCCAACATATATCAAATGTAGGTTGATTCATTCACAAATAAATAATAATGCAGCGGAAATAAAGCACAATTCACCAACTTTAATAATCAGTCCACAGTCCATCAATTAAATCCACAATGCTAAATAATTCAATTACAATGTTCATAACATAAGCAAATCCTCACATACAATTATCACTCAAACACACAACACAATCAATCCTCTCGCTCCGAATCCGATCCCACTACCAATGTCTCGGATCCGTTGTCTCAACTGAAATGTTAAGCAAGTATGAGTCTACAATGAAGACTCAGCAAGCGACCCAAAATGGATTACCAATCTAACATATACATAATGGTTTCAAAACATGTTATTGCATATAGAATTCAGCAACCATACTACTTGCAATATATACATTTATCATCCACATCTTAAGTCAAAAGTAAGTACAATTGCTACTAGATTAAAGCATGATTTTAAGACATGATCTTAACTTCACAATATTTAACTTTGCTAAAGATTTCAGATCTAATCATGATGATATAAATTCAAGTGTTAACATGGTACATTTGTCATACATGATTCCAAGTGTTTGTATTTTAAGCACGATTACAAAACATTCACCCGAATGAAATAAAACAAGTATCACATGCAATCTTTATAGATCTGAAAACAAACTTTGTTCATAACATATTCATATTGTAACGTCTCGGGTTTTTATCGGATCCTTATCGGGTCTTCTTCCGGGTTTGTGCCTGTTGGAGTCCATAGGTGCTGACGTCGACAGTGGGTTGACGTCCAGGTGGCTGGCGTCGGCTTTGTGTTGGCGGCAAGGGTGTTGCCGTCAGCAGGTCTTTGGCGTCCATCGATCTTGCCGTTAGTTATTAGTTCCTGAGTTTTTGTGAGCTAGAACTTGGCGGCATGCGATGTGGACGTCAAGTGTTGGCGGTTCAGTTGGCGCAATAGGGGTCGACGTCAATTGATCCGGCCTGTGTTTTTAGGGGCAACCCGAGGGCTGTTTTCCCTCATCCTCCCCTCTCTTTTTCCCTCCTCTTTCACCTATGTTCTTCTCCAGCACTTCCGGTTGCTGACAGGAGCACGTGGGAAGGTCGTGATGCGCGTGGCAGTGGCGGATCGGGTGGGAAATGACCGATCGGACGGCGGTTCTTGCGAGAAGCTCCTGGGGGTTCGGCGCGAATTGAGGTTTATGTGGAGTTTTTAAGCATTTCTGAGGTAGGGACGTAAACCCTTTAGCTTCCTTGTGTGCTATTCCATGCTTGTGTGCGTGCGATTTGCGTGGAATCGAGCTTTGGGGAGGGTTTTTCTCCATGCCGGGTTTTAGGGCGTTTTGGCCGATCCATGTGTTGGATCGTGTTTTACCGGCATTGTGGTAGTGTAGTGTGATGTAGGGGAGTGTTTCCCTACATCAGATTGTAGTTTGTGGGGTGGATTTGCCCTGTGTGGGGATCAGCTGGAGGCTGATTCAGCTGTTGGAGGCTGAAGAAGTCAACGTCAAGGGATGTTGACGTTGATCTCTTCAGGGAAGAGGTAAACGGCGTGATCCTTTGCCGTTAAGCTCTTCAGGGGAGAACTAGACGGCGAGATCTGTGCCGTCAGGTTCTTCAGATAGGATATAAACGACATGATCCTTTGTCGCCGAGTTTGGGTAAACAGCCAACCTATGACCATCTACTTTTCTAGACGTCTGGAGTGTTGCCGTCTACCTTTTGTTAGCGGCAGTCGATGCTGCCGTCTATTGTTTGCTTGGCATCATGTGATGATGTCGTTTACTTCCTGGTTGGCGGCGGTCGATGTTGCTGTCTACCTGCAAATGTGTTCCCAGTATGCTGTGTGTTTCCCTTTCCGTGGTTTGAGGTGTTGACATGCGGTGTCCGCCTGTTAGCACAGTCTGCCAGGTGTAGAGAGTGTCTTTGCCTGTGCTCGCGTTGTGTTTGGCTGTGTTGTGACATTGACACGTGTGTCTGTCCATTGCGCAGTACTTTAGACGTTGAGAGTGTTTCCACCTGTACTTGTGTGGGGGTTACCGCTGCCCGTTTCTGTTGTGTTCCTAGCGTTGGTGCGACTCCGTCTAGAAGACTAGTGTGTGGTTATCCTCTACTAGTGAGCCAGGATGCCGAGTGTGACTCTGTCCTGTGCGTACTCCTTGTGGTGGTTTCGAGCCGGTCTCCGTGGAGCCCCTTCTCTACCGCTAGGGTCAGGCGTAGGGGGAAAACCGGTCGTGGACCAGACGCGAGAGAGAGCGTCTGTAGTGTGCACACGTAGTTAGGGTTGTGAGACTCTGTGGTGCCGGGACGCCGAGCACACAGACCCTACTAGTCCTACTTTGAGAGAGTGTGTGTGAGCTCTTGCTTGTGAGCTTGTTGTGTTTGCTGTGCTTGTAGTGCTGTCGAGCCTGCGAGGTTCCAGTTTTCTCAGTGCGCTCCTGAGGGAGTTGCGTACTATGCCACCGGTTCCTGTGTGTTGTGCAGGCTGTGAGTGTTTACTTACTGAGCTTTCTTTCCTGCTTAGTAGTGTTGTTACCGGTGGGGGTTAGTTGCCCTACTGGGTCTCTTTCCTGAGACTCACTCCCTTTTCCCCAGGTGTTCGTGTGCGGCTTTCGAGGCTGTGGAGCCTTGTCTCTCCGGTGCTGGTCTTGCTTGGCTAATGTGAGTGGTACTTTTCTTTGTACCCACTGTACTCTTGTGTTTAGCTTTGACTCTGAGTTGTTCTTGTGTTAATTGTTTTAATTTGTAGCGTATACATTACTTATATGTTCTCCTCAGACACTCTTTTCTTACCCTTTCGAGTTTCATCTCGTGGGTTAGCGGGTCAGGATTCGGGTTACTGGTCAGGTACCGGTAATGCGGATCTTGGGTCGTTACAGTTGGTATCAGAGCCTGGTCTATCGAGACATATAAGGAAATGTTCCGAATAACTCAGAGTGTGAAGAGTATAGTAGCAGCAAGCGAACCAGAGTCGTTTTGCATTTTGTGCGTGTGCTTGTCCTATGTGGATTAATTTCCCTTGTTCTTAGGCGATGTCGTGTTTGGGATGTGATTGCGTGGGTACCTTAGTAGGAGGCTAAAGATGCCCCGCCACCATAGCAAACTCGGCCTGAACCATAGGACGTACGCTGTAGTTTTCGTGTTCCCCTTGGGCAGTGTAGAGTTTCGACTGGACCATATTTTTCTTGTGTCGATAGCTCAGTAAGTTGCTCTGCGCTGTGGTGTTCTGGCACCTTGGAGAAGTTCCGGAAGGGTGTAGAGTTGTTGAGCTGTCGTTGTCGGTTGGACTGTGTGTGTTACAGTCTGCCGCGGTGTTCCCGGTCAATGTGTGTGCCCTTGGTGGTGCATCTGGTTGTTGTATGGCCAGGTTGCTTTGCGGTTGTTTCCAAGTGTCTCGGTTGCGCCGATGGGACTTTATGTGTCCCCGTGGCTCGGATGGATTGTGGTTGTTTCCTGTGCCCGGCGTTTTTCTCCCAGATGGTGGTCTGGTGAGTGTTGTGATTGTGTCCTTGGCTGTGCTTCTTGTGGAAGCGATAGTCTTGTGTCATGATTTTTCGTCTTGTGTTTGGAAGAGACTCGTTGCGTTACGTGTCTCCTTCCTCCACTTTCGGTGGTTGCTCAAGGTTGTGATGCTCCACGTGATATTATGTTGCTAGGTGCGCGTTGTGGCGACCCTTGGTGGAGTTATCTTCCCTTGAGTTGTTTTGAGGCTGAGCTGGTTGCTCTCCTCGTGTCGTTATTTTTTGTGCCACCTTTGGGTCGGCTGACTTGTTCGTGCTGTGTGTCATTGTGATAGTTCTAGGCGGCCAGTGGCGGCGGCTTAGTGGATGTTGTTGTTGTGACAACACCCTTACGCGACACTTTTAAGTACGGCTCGATGCCCGAGCTGACACGACGATTGTGTCCTTGCTGTGTTTGGTCTCTGTGGATATTGTTGGTCTGACTTGGTGTGGACCCGAGTTTTTGGTGGTCTCCACTGCGGTGTTTTCTTGGTCCCATAGTTTTGTGCCTGGGTGCCAGTTTGTGGTGGCACTGGCTTGTGTGGGTTCCCGACCTCGTGGTGTGTCTGGGGTTCGGAACGATTTGTATTGTCGGCTCTCGACCTTGTGGAGGTCTGAGGTGGCCATGTTTGTGGTGGGACGTTGTTCTCGCCTGATTGCGTGCGATCTCAGCAGGTGTGCTGAGGGTTGCCGCCGTATTGTGGCCGACTCCGTTGGTTTTATGGGAGTCGTGCGTGTGTGTGTCACGACCTTGGTGGGAGGTTGTGGCCTTGCGGTGTTTGGTTTCGCCGTGTGTTTCTTGCTGGGTGTGCCGAGCAAGGATTATTTGGTGTGCACCTCGGCTTGTGCCTTGAAGGTCTTTTGCATGCCATTCCTTTCGGTGTTGACATCTTTTATCGTTTGCGATGAAGATGGTTTATCCTACTCTTGTGCGCCATGGAGTTGTTGTGGTTTTCGCTCCCCGTGCGGCAGAGTTGGTATTTCATATTTTTGCGTGCCTTTCTAGAGCCGACGTGGTGGTCGTTGTGCTCTAAATGTCGTCGGTTTTCCGTACGCTTTTCTTGTGGGTCTCTGGTGAGGAGTCCCCTTCTGTGGGCACTATGTTGTGTTGGCCCTGGGTGCAGTTGTGTGTGCTGCACTTTGAGCGTCTTTGGATGCTCTGTGTTTCGTGCTTTAAGGGTTGGAGCCAGTGTGGCCTGTTATGCCCTTTTTACTTGTGGTTCTTTTGTGCGTGGCATGGTGAGTCTTGCAGCCAGTGGCTGAGTCTCCTGTCGTTCGTTTGGTGACAGTGAGGTCAATTGGCTTGCTAGTACTCGACCACGTATTGTTGACGTTGTGAGGTGCCAAGTGCTGGCTTGACTCCAAACGTCTTCTGTGTTTTGTCGCGGATTGTTGTACCGTGGAGTGAGTGGTTCGGGAGTTGTGTGGCTCCATGTGCGTTGGTGTCTCTGGTGAGACCTAGTGGTGATAGTGGATACCATTTTGCGTATTGAGATTTTCTCCGCGTTTGTCTGTTGTCCTTGTCGGACCGCGAGGAAGGTCTGTGTGAGACCTAGTGGCAACAATGGACATTGTTCCGTGTGTTGCAGACTATCCACGAGTGCGATGTGACTTGGGTTCTCGTCGCTGCGTGACTTTTTGATTTTGCTGATGACCGGTGCTAGCAGTGGCTAGTAGCATGAGGCTATCCCTCTGAGTGTGGTGGTTGTCCCTCAGGTATTTTTCCGAGTTGTTGTCAGGCAACTGTGCGCTCTATCGGGTTTTGCTGGCGACGGAGTGAGTTACTGACTGGCGTTTCTCACATTGTTATCGGCATTTGCGCCCTCTGTCGGGTTGTGTTTTACGACAGAGTGGGTTGCTAATCTGTGGGTTCCAACGATGAGGTCGGTTGGTGATCGCAGTGTGTGACTTCTGACTAGCATGTTTTTACCTTCTGTGTGGTTGGTGCAATGTGAGTAGAGCTTCGTAGAGTTGAAGTGACTATTTACGTCAGCGCCAGTCCTGGTGTTGCGATCGGGTTCGGAGTGTTCCGAAATTCTGTGTCGATGCTTTCGATATTTGTTTTAGGAGCTGTTCTGTTGCAGCGCGGCAGAGGTGGTGCCTTGTGCGTCGCGTCAGTTGAAGCCCCTCAGGGAGAGTTACCCGACCTACGGCTTGGAGTGTACAACTGCGTGTGTTAGCAGTCGTTAGTAGCTCCTGCTTGCGTGTGTCAGGTGATTGAGCCCTGTGTAGACGACCGTGTCGTTTCCCTCTCGTTGGTTTTGAGGTGGATGAGCGAGTCGTCACTGGACCAGAGTAGTCCAGTAGGTTGTTGGGTAATTTGGCTCCTAAGTTCGAGGCTTTAGTTTCCGCCAGTGTTGGCTATCGACCGTGGTGCGTTCCATGCGTTGCCGTTTTGGGAGGTACCTTTCTTGTTGCTGCGTCGCATGTTCTCCCGGGTGTGGTGTGTCAGTGATGACACTGGGTTGATTGTACCAGAGTTCTGTCGTTTCTTGTGGATTGCTACGTTCCGAGGTTGTGGAACAAGCAGTTCAGCTGGTTAGTGTTGTCCAGCAGCGGTACTCGGGTGGTGTGTCGACCTAGTAACGGGAGAATGTGATGCGCATGTAGTTTTTGTACCTCTACGTTGCTTTTGGCTTCCCCTTGTGTTGCGTGAATTTCGAGGGCGAAATTCCTTAAGGGGGGAGGGCTGTAACGTCTCGGGTTTTTACCGGATCCTTATCGGGTCTTCTTCCGGGTTTGTGCCTGTTGGCGTCCATAGGTGCTGACGTCGACAGCGGGTTGACGTCCAGGTGGCTGGCGTCGGCTTTGTGTTGGCGGCAAGGGTGTTGCCGTCGGCAGGTCTTTGGTGTCCATCGATCTTGCCGTTAGTTATTAGTTCCTGAGTTTTACGGAGCTAGAACATGGCGACATGCGATGTGGACGTCAAGTGTTGGCAGTTCAGTTGGCGGCAATAGGGGTCGACGTCAACTGATCCGGCTTGTGTTTTTAGGGGCAACCCGACGGCTGTTTTCCCTCATCCTCTCCTCTCTTTTTCCCTCCTCTTTCACCTATGTTCATCTCCAGCACTTTCGATTGCTGACGAGAGAACGTGGGAAGGTCGTGATGTGCGTGGCAGTGGCGGATCGGGCGGGAAATGACGGATCGGACGGCGGTTCTTGCGAGAAGCTCCTGGGGGTTCGGCGCGAATCGAGGTTTATGTGGAGTTTTTAAGCGTTTCTGAGGTAGGGACGTAAACCCTTTAGCTTCCTTGTGTGCTATTCCATGCTTGTGTGCGTGCGATTTGCGTGGAATCGAGCTTTGGGGAGGGTTTTTCTCCATGCCAGGTTTTAGGGCGTTTTGGCCGATCCATGTGTTGGATCGTGTTTTACTGGCATTGTGGTAGTGTAGTGTGATGTAGGGGAGTGTTTCCCTACATTAGATTGTGGTTTGTGGGGCAGATTTGCCCTGTGTGGGGATCAGCTGGAGGCTGATTCAACTGCTGGAGGCTGAAGAAGTCAACGTCAAGGGATGTTGACGTTGATCTCTTCAGGGAAGAGGTAAACGGCGTGATCCTTTGCCGTTAAGCTCTTCAGGGGAGAACTAGACGGCGAGATCTGTGCCGTCAGGTTCTTCAGATGGGATATAAACGGCATGATCCTTTGTCGCCGAGTTTGGGTAAACGGCCAACCTATGACCGTCTACTTTTCTAGACGTCTGGAGTGTTGCCGTCTACCTTTTGTTAGCGGCAGTCGATGCTGCCGTCTACTGTTTGCTTGGCAACATGTGATGCTGTCGTTTACTTCCTGGTTGGCGGCAGTCGATGCTGCTGTCTACCTGCAAATGTGTTCCCAGTATGCTGTGTGTTTCCCTTTCCGTGGTTTGAGGTGTTGACATGCGGTGTCCGCCTGTTAGCACAGTCTGCTAGGTGTAGAGAGTGTCTCTGCCTGTGCTCGCATTGTGTTTGACTGTGTTGTGACGTTGACACGTGGTGTCTGTCCGTTGCGCGGTACTTCAGACGTTGAGAGTGTTTCCGTCTGTACTTGTGTTGGGGGTTACCGCGTGCCCGTTTCTGTTGTGTTCCTAGGTGTGGGTGCGACTCCATCTAGATGATTAGTGTGTGGTTATCCTCTGCTAGTGAGCCAGGACGCCAAGTGCGACTCTGTCCTGTGCGTACTCCTTGTGGTGGTTTCGAGCCGGTCTCCGTGGAGCCCCTTCTCTACCGCTGGGGTCAGGCGTAGGGGGAAAACCGGTCGTGGACCAGACGCGAGAGAGAGCGTCTGTAGTGTGCACACGTAGTTAGGGTTGTGAGACTCTGTGGTGCCGGGACGCCAAGCACACAGACCCTACTTGTCCTACTTTTAGAGAGTGTGTGTGAGCTCTTGCTTGTGAGCTTGTTGTGTTTGCTGTGCTGGTAGTGCTGTCGAGCCTGCGAGGTTCCAGTTTTCTCAGTGCGCTCCTGAGGGAGTTGCGTACTATGCCACCGGTTCCTATGTGTTGTACAGGCTGTGAGTGTTTACTTACTGAGCTTTCTTTCCTGCTTAGTAGTGTTGTTACCGGTGGGGGTTAGTTGCCCTACTGGGTCTCTTTCCTGAGACTCACTCCCTTTTCCCCAGGTGTTCGTGTGCGGCTTTCGAGGCTGTGGAGCCTTGTCGTTCCGGTGCTGGTCTTGCTTGGCTACTGTGAGTGGTACTTTTCTTTGTACCCACTGTACTCTTGCGTTTAGCTTTGACTCTAAGTTGTTCTTGTGTTAATTGTTTTAATTTGTAGCGTGTACATTTACTTATATGTTCTCCTCAGACACTCTTTTCTTACCCTTTCGAGTTTCGGCTCGTGGGTTAGCGGTCAGGATTCGGGTTACTGGTCGGGTACCGGTAATGCGGATCTTGGGTCGTTACACATATGTACAAATGTTTTCCCAAGACACAGCCCAAACCACCCATTAGAAGTCAGATAGACATATGAACATATACTCATCACCTAGGCAATTAGTGATAGAGTCTTGGTTATTGCGCAATACCGGGGGAAGCCCTCCCCACCTTAACTAGTGGTACTTGTCCTCCTCCAGGATTTCTTCCCGTGCCCTTGGGAACATATAACATATTGAACATTTCCATAGGGGCATTACTATGGTCCTATTCCAGATTACTTCTATGGTGGCAGTGTCTTATTGGCCATATACAAATTTCTCCAGATTCAAATGCAACATAACATGCTGCCAAACCATATACATATAATCAAATGCTGTCAGAGACATATTTATGGTTTATCACATGCTGTATTTTCTAAACATTTTCCCCTAATTCATTTCAAAAGAACACAATTCTCACATTGATAATCAGACTTAAATAGTTACAGTCGTCGAAAAATCATAAAATCTGTCCAAAACATGCCTCTACTTTCATAAATCAAATCAGGAGTTTTTCATGATTTTCTGACATATATTCTAATTTCCACAGTAATCAAATCAGTGATGTAAATAGGGAAATATTCATCACAATTAACCGTCTATCAACCAAGTTCAATATTTTTACCATGTGTATATCATAACCATACAAGCAGCTGTTCAAAGTCTCATGATTTTTGGAATTCAGAAATTATTTATCAAATTAAAACAGTGCCACTAATTTTTTTATTTTAGTCATGGAATTTATAGAAAACTGTCAAATTCGGATTCCAGATCTAACACAGTATGAGAATATCCTTGTCATGTATTTCTACATTGAATTCACAATTTTATCATGAGCATACATCAATTATAAAATTTTTCTTTTAAATCTAAGCTTAACTCCAGAACTCAGAAAATTGCCCTAAATCATGGTGACTACAAAATTTAACCCATTTACAGTGTGTCAAAAGTTGTTTTACTAAACACTACACCATTCACAGAAAGTCCATTCGGAGTTTGAATACAAATATATATATCAGGACGTAAAATAGGTCAAAATAGTGAACAAAAGAACTTGACGGCAACCCTACGGCCGTTAACCTCAATTGACAGCAAGAAGGTTGACGTTAAGTCCATTCTTGATGGCTATCAAGTTGACATTAACCTGACAAGGAACCTAAACTCATCCGAGACTCATATAAACCCCAAATTTGTCTGTTTGTAAATTTTTAAAATCATGTAAAAATTATAAAAAGGTAAAACTTAAGGTTGGAAACCCAATCCCTAGGTTACTTGCCTCTAAAACACCAAGAAATCCACGGATTTAGCTGATGAAGCCCGCCTTGGCCAACCAAGACAGTCCTCCTTCCGAGTTAAAATCCTTGATCTGTAGGTCCCCCGATGGTAAGCACACCTTGGAGATGTCTTCAGCCCTGAAAAGCACAGCTTCTTCACTCGCAGATGCTTGGTCTAAGCCTCCACGAAGATCAAAACGTTGGTTTTCTTCCACTTCCCCTTGAGACTTGGAGAAGACTCCCCAAAAACGATTCCAAGAAGCTAACCCACCCTTTTTATAAGGGATAGGCCTCTTACCATAAGTTCACCAGTGCTGGACTACGAGAATGTCTCTGTCAATTCGAGAAGAAGTAGACGTCAAGGTCTACTGCCGCTTACATAGAGTAGATGTCAATCGATATGGACATTTACCTGAAGTTGACGGCAAGGGATGTTGTCGTTAACCTACTGTTGACGGCAGTCGATGTTGCTGTCAGAAACACAGGTCAACCTGCATCTAACTCGAGAACAGACCATACCATACTACAACATACTAAACTATACACAAATATACATAGGAATTTCTAAATACACAATAAATAGGAATCAATTGAAATTAAAACTATAAAGAAAGTTTCAGGATATCACACTCTCTCCCCCTGAAATAATCTTCGTCCTCGAAAATTGAGTCTAGTAAAACTTACCAAAAAGATGTGGGTACTTCATCTTCATTCCTCCTTCTAACTCCCATGTTGCTTCTTCTTGTGCAAAATTCTTCCATAAGACCTTCACTAAGGGAATTCTCTTGGACCTCAAATGCTCCACTTTACGGTCCAAAATCTTTATAGGTTGTTCCTCAAAGGATAAGTCTTGTTGCAAATCCACCGGCTCATAAGTAAGAACATGAGATGGATCCCATATATACCTTCTTAGCATAGAAATGTGAAACACCGGATGGATGTTCGCCATGGATGGTGGTAATGCCTATTGATAAGCCACATTTCTAACCTTCTTCAAGATCTTTAATGGTCCAATAAACCGAGGTTACTGTAATACGCCGCCCCTCCTGGGCAAAAGAAGAGACATCATAGGTTTTCTAGAGAGAGAAGGTAGAGAGAGAAGCTCTGCGGCGGGTTTAGGTTTTTCTGCCGCCGCCGCCCCTCCTGGGGCTGGCGGCCGCCTAGGCTGGCCTCCTTATGTCGCTTCATGTTCCAGGTGATGCTCCCGGTCCATCTGTTGGGCGCCTTCTTATGCCCAGATGATAGTTTCGTCGAAACCTCAACCAAAGATATCCATTGGAGTGAAACCCGCAACATTCACTAACCAAGGTGAGCCGTGACTTTCTTTTCTAAGGATGAGTTGTTGCTTTCCACAAAGCCATTGCAGATGGCGATTATAGCCAGATGTTCCTATGGCCGATGTTCTATCCCAGAATCAAAGCTTGCCTCACCCTGCGTCTTGATCTGAAAAAGGATTTTATTGTGAGCACGTTGCACCAACGACATCTTTTATTCAGGTTTGAAGATCAGGAAGACTTCTTAAAGGTGATTATGAGGAGGAGTTTATTCATTAAAGGCCTTCTGTTCCGGTTCTTTAGATGGGAACCTTCTTTTGATTTTGAAGCAGATCCTACATTGATTCCTTTATGGGTTGTTTTCCTTTGCTTCCAGATAATTTTTATTATGATGATTACCTTAAGTCTATTGCTGGAAATCTTGGACATGTTCTACGTATTCATGATGCCACTAGTGCCTTAACCTAGACGGAAGAAGCTCTTGTATGTGTGGAGATGAACCTTCTTTGGATTGGTTATGAAAAGGAAGAAGGATCGATAGAAGGTGTGGACAAGATCTAGAAGGGGGGGGGGGGGGTGAATAGATGTAGGCCAACTAATGCGGAAGCTAAACCAGTTTTGAAAAACCTTTGAATCAGAGTTAGATTAAAAGCAAATTTCACAGATCTGAGAAGATATTAAGTGAGTTAAAACAATTGGAGAGTGAAAACAGGTTGATTAGATAGATTCAAACGATCCTATGCATTCATCTATCGAAGAGTAATTTCAAACCACAAAGAGACCAATGCACAGAGATTTTTAGGTGGTTCGGAAATCACACCATGTGACTCCTACATCCACCCCTCACACACAGTGAGGATCCACTAACAACCTGGGTTACACACCCCACACAGGAGCCTGACAACTCCACAAGTGAGTTAGACAACTCACACACTACCTAGAGCAAGACTACTCTAGACTCTGAGCAAGACTGCTCAACAACCCCACTTGAGTATGACGACTCAAAGACCTAAGCACACAAGCTCACAACCACATGCTAGAACAGAAACAACAAGATGCAGATCCTCTAGCAATGATCTGATCTATTAAGGCCAATTCAAGAAGATTGGTGCAACAGATTATGCACAACTTCTAGAATAGCCAGGAAGAGACAAGAAGGACTTTAGACTCTAGATTGACAATTCTTGTTGTTCAAGAAAAACTCCCTTGTAGAGGCTGAATTGGAAGAATCTTGATCACTTGAAGTCCCTTGGCCGATGCTCTGCACTTTTGATCTTGGGATCTTCCTTGAGAGCTTCACAATTGCAGGCTTCTACTTGATCTGCTCCTTTGAAGTTGATGCTAGTGCTTCATGTTGATCAGACTTCGATCCTTGTGCTTGGAGAAGGGCGAATTGAGGTGTGAAGCACAAGAGAGAGCAAGAATAGGGAGGAGAGACTCTCTGCCCACCGCTTGGAGGTTTCTGGAGGCTCTTCTGAGATAATCTTGGGATGAGTGCCCTTAAGGAGGGTATTTATACCCTAAATATCTGAAAGATACCCTTGGGGTACGTGGGCACATGATCCAATGTTGATTTGACATCTCCCTGGGGTGCCACGTGTCCAGGAGGAATCTTAAGTCACAGAGATTTCAGAGTGTGTCGACCTGCCCATGAGGTGTGTCGACACACTCTCCCAGACTGGCAGAACAACTCCCTGGAGAGGTCTTTAGTGTCGACCTGAGATCAGATGGTGTCGACCTCATGACCCAGACAGCAAAACAGGCTTTCTGGGAAGGCTCTCTAGTGTCGACCTGATATCATTTGGTGTCGACCTGCTGACCCAGACAGCAAAACTGGCCTTCTGGGAAAGGCATCTAGTGTCGACACTGCCTGATTTGGTGTCGACCTGAGATGGGGTGGTGTCGACCTGCTCTGGACTCGTGTCGACCTGAGATGGACTTTTCTTCACATTTCTGCCTTTGTTGTGAACCATTGTGTCGACACCAAGGTTGGTTGTGTCGACACTACCTTTGCAGAAAATATTTGTTCCTGAGAAAATAAACACATAAATCATTAGATAAATATATTATCATCAATATCAATGATAAATGTGCTTGGAAACATGCTTTTTGAATATTGTAATTTCAGGTGATGTATTTTACATGTTCCAATGGTTATGCATTAAAATCACAACTTGTCATCATCAAAATATGAGGGGAAATGATTATTTTCACACTCAACCCAACAATCTCCCCCTTTTTGATGATGGCAACATTAAGTTCATTTGGAATTGAAAATTTTCAATGAAATGTGATTTTAAGCATTTTCATTTTTCTTTTATTTGTACTTGTCAAGGACCTTTGAACATGTTTTAGTGATATTGAGATTTATACACATTTAAAATACACAGGTCAAGCAGCTTGACAAGCATTCATCACATTCAAATTCATTCATAAGATTTGCAATCACATTCAATCACATTCAGGCACAAATAATGGGCATAGAAATTTCTATTCATTTCATTTCATTTAAAATGTGAACATTACAATTTCAAACAGACTTCTCCCCCTTTGACATTATCAAAAGAAGTTACATTACTGAGGAGGAGGAGGAATGGGTAACAGAATTTGCTCAATATCTGATAGCCTCTTTTCCATTGAAGTCATATTATATTTCATTTGAGTTTGAAGAGTGGAGAGTCTTGTGTGCAGAAGATGCTCCATTCTTTCTGAATTTTCTGTCATTGAAGCTTGAAGTGCATGGAAGTCATTGGCCTTGGCTGTGAAGAGGAAGATGAACCAGATGACCAACCAGGCCTATTCAACACTTTGAATTCTTGCTTGAGTGCAGACATTTCTTCATCTATGTGAGCAGAGAATTCTTCATATTCTCCAAGTCATCCACTAGATGTGCAAAAGAAAGTCTTGTGCTGGTGATCTCATGTAGTGTCTGCTTGGTGTTGAAGACATCAGCTTGGGAATTTGCCAAAATTCCCTGAAGAACTATCTCCAACTTTTTCTGGTGCTCCTTCAGCTCAACTGAAGCATCTGCCATTGTCCCAATCAACCTGTTGAACCTTTGGGCAGCATAGTCTGAGGCTGCCTTTTGCTCAATGAACTTAGCAGATACTGTGTTCTCCAATCTCTGAATCCTCAACTCAAAGGTTTCTGACATGGTCTGAATAGATGTGTTCAATGTGTCAAACTTGTCATTTAGGAAAGAGAGCAACTCTGGTGGAACAGAAGGTCCACCAAAAGATGAGGATGCATGAACTGGATGTTGTGGAGAAAAAGATGGTATTTCAGTGTCAAAGTTCATGGAGGAGGGAGGCTGAAGGTGAGGTGAAAGAGGGGCAATAAATGGGTCAATAGCTTGAGCTGCCATAGGAGGTTGATCCTCATGCACTTGAGGTTGGTCCTCTTGCACTGGAGGCTAGTCCTCTTGCATTGGAGGCTGTTCCTCTTGCACTTGAGGCTGATCCTCTTGGACTACAGGGGCCTCTACTGCAGCTGGCCCTCTTCTCACTTGATCACCAACTATTCTAAATCCCATGAATTTTTGAACATGTTTAAAGCAGTAAATGTTTGATTTAGGGATTTTCTCAGATTTTTCATTCTCTAGAGGCACACCAAAGTGCTTGAATACTGCAGTCAAATGAGCTGCATATGGAAGAGATCTATGCAAGTCTGCCCTAGTGGTCTCAGAGATTATCTGGAACATGATTACATGAAGGTTTATCTTCAAATTCTTGCTCATACAGAAAAGGACAAACCTTTGGATGTTTGTCAACCTATCTCTCCCACCACCTTGAGGTGTGATGATGGTAGTGAGCATGTGATGGGTAAGCCTCAAGACAGGGGGAAAGGTGTTGGTGTTGAATTTGGTGACATGGGTTTGCTTAATATCAGTCTCATCTGCAGGCAAACCAGTCATTAAGGTGTAGGCTTCATAGAGGTTGAATTCAAAATTATGGTAGTCTTCACCTTCATCTGGGACTTTGAAAATTGAGGCAGCTATATCTGTTGGCATGTCAATATCAACATCCTTGACCTTAGACTTATACCCTTCATCTGTGCACTCCAAATTCTGATAAAACTCTTGGACAAGCCTAGGGTAAATGACTCTGAATTCTGAAATGAAAGACTGCCAAGACTGAAAGTTGAAGAAGCCCAAGACTTCAGGAAATGCAGCTATCAATTCTCTGTCATCCAAATCTACTGCTCTTGGTTTCAGTATGGTCTTCCCGGCACTGAGGGGTTTGGAAGGGGGTCTCCTAGAGGGCTGGGAGGACTCTGATGAGGAGGATGATGATGAGGATGACGAGGAGGATGAGGACTTCTCAGAGATGTCAGGAGAGGAATCTAGGGTTTTTCTCCTAGGGTACATGGACCCTTGACCTGAAGAGGAAGCCCTACCTCTCTTAGCAGATAAGACCCTGGCTGCTCAGCAGGATCATGTCGACGCTTTGATCTCCTTTCAGTGGAAGGAACCTCATCGGCTGGAATTGGTCTTGCAGAGGCCCTTGATTTGGCTCCACGGCGAGGATGCTGCTTTGGTGCCATGAGAGCAGAGTGGAATCGGGTGCTGGAGAGAGAGAGGAATGAGAGAAATTGAATGGAGATGAGATGGAGGAGAGAGGAGATGGAGAGAGGTCAAAACCCTTGCCGGAAACCAGAAGAATGCCCACCGTCGGTCGACCTGGAGAAGAAGAAAGGGGGTTTTGGATAACCTATCCCGCAGGAACAACATGTTCAACCGGTGCCCACGGTTTAAATGGGTCTGGCAAGGGTCAGTGTCGACACTAGAGGAGGGTAGTGTCGACCTGACTAAAAGTGTGTCGACCTGGCCTGATGAAAATTTTGGATTTTGAGTAGGAAAAAATTATGTGACTTTTGGGACATCTTTATAATGATAATCAATGGGTGGAATGATCATTTCAAGGATATTTAAGATACTAAAAAAATCATTTGTTAAATTTTGCAAAAATTCAACACAATTCAAGTTTTACACAATATCCAACAGGATATAAGCATTCAGTGACTTGAGTCATGAAAATGATAATTTGAGGGATATAAAACATTTAACAATCAACTTCACACTAACATATTCTTCAATTCCAAAGAGATAAAAAAAATCTTTTAGACTTAAAAACAAGTGTGTTGACAGCAAACATTTTTAAGGAACAACTTGATGATGGATAAGAATGATTCTCTCAAACAAATTCTCCAATGATATATTTTTTGTTTTGTAACAAACTATCAAATGAGATATATCTTGTTCACTCAAGAACTAATACTTTTTACACACTATAGTCCCTGGATACTGAAGATTTATCCATTATCAAGTCTCAAAGGGGTAAATGATGACCTTTTGACATGAAAATATACGTTTGTCAGACGCCAATATTTCCAGTTACTCAGTCATCATCAAAATTGGGCATTTTTATTTTGTTTTGCATTGATTTTTAATTTTTAATCCCTTTGAACAGAGATAGCATTAGTGCCTCATGACTTACATGGCACTTCATTCATTGTGAAGGTGTGCAGTTTCTCAGCACATGTGCCATTGCTCTGTTGAATGGACATATTTTGGAGAGTTTTTGACAAAAAGATATCATCTATATCCAACATCAATTGCAAACAAAAACATGTTTAAGATCAAGGCACACATTATTCTTCAGTCTTAGAAAGAAATCTGAATTTCTGTAGTTTTGAAGAATATAGGTGAGAGTTGACAAATGAATGTAGTAGATCACTCAAGGGATCATTTTGAGACTCTAGACACCTGAATGAGGACATCATGCAAGGAAATTGATGTAATGCAAGAAGAAGTTTTGAATTTTGCAAGGGATATAACTTGTGAATTCTTTAGCTCCCCCTGAGATGAAGATTTCAACCATTTTTCATCAGAATAGAGATATGCAAGTTTTTTGAAATCAGAAATAATTCTCTTTTAGCAACAAAAGCTCCCCCTCAACAATTGCATATTCATTTCTTGGTACTTGGCGGAGACATATACTCTCGCATAGTGAAAGTGTCCAGACAAGCAGAACTTGTCCTTCTTCAAATCACCATTTGATATACCAAGAAGTTCAACACAATGTAAGGTGAAGTGTTCATTGACCAAAAGAATTAGAGATGAAGTGGAGAGAGACATGATGAATCAAGGAAGCAAAGGAGTATAATTATGCAATGAACTCCCCCTCAGGAAATGCCTAACACTCAACCCAATCCCAATGGACATTTACAAAGACCAAGTTCTCTCCTTAAGGATGAGAATCTACTGTCAGGAAGGGGTTTTGTGAAAATGTCAGCAATTTGCTTTTCAGTTTCTATGAAATGGAGTTCAAAAGATTTCTTTGCTACCTCATCTCTCAAGAAATGATGCCTAATTTCAATATGCTTGGTTCTGGAATGCTGAATGGGATTTTTAGACAGATTTATTGCACTTGTGTTATCACAAAGGATGGGAACACAACCTAATCTTGGTTGTAATCAAGAAGTTGATGTTTCACCCAAAGAATTGGGTTCCACACCTACCAGCAGCAACATACTCAGCCTCTGCAGTTGACAGAGCTACTGAATGTTGCTTCTTAGAAGCCCAAGAGATTAGGCACCCACCTAGGTACAAACACAAGCCACTTGTGCTTTTTCTATCTAATTTACAACCAGCATAATCAGCATCACAATAGGCAATCAAATCTAACTTACAATTAGCAGGATACCAAATTCCTAAATCACATGTTCCAACAAGATATTTGAAAATTCTTTTAACAACTAGCATGTGACTTTCTTTAGGATTTGATTGATATCTAGCACACAAACACACACTGAATTGAATATCAGGTCTAGAAGTTGTAAGATAAAGAAGAGAACCAATCATACCTCTGTACGTCTTTGGGTCTACTGACTTACCATTTGAGTCTTCTTCTAGTTTAGCATTTATAGCAATTGGTGTGTTGGAGTGCTTGAGGTTCTGAAAGTTAAACCTTTTCAGAAGTTCTTTGACATACTTGGTTTGACTGATGAAGATCCCCTCATGAGTTTGGTTAACCTGCAATCCCAAGAAAAATTTTAGATCTCCCATCAAACTCATTTCAAATTCATTTTTCATTTGATCGAAAATTCATTGCACAGGCCTTTATTGGTTGATCCAAAATTATGTCATCAACATAAATTTGGACAACATTATTTGATTAGTGACTGTTTTTGTGAACAAGGTATGATCAACAGTTCCTCTAGAATATCCTTTTTCAAGCAAAAAAGAACTCAAACGGTCATACCAAGCTCTTGGAGCTTGTTTAAGACCATATAGAGCCTTATGAAGCTTGAAAACATGGTTAGGATGTTTTTCATTTTCAAATCCAGGATGTTGTTCAACAAAAACATTTTCCTTGATATATCCATTTAAGAATGCACTTTTAACATCCATTTGATAAACTTTGAATTTCATGGAGGATGCAAAAGCAAGGAAAATTCTAACTACTTCTAGTCTAGCTACAGGGGCATATGACTCTTCAAAATCAATTCCAAACTCTTGATTGTACCCCTTTGCAACTAGCCTAGCTTATTTCTTATGACTTGACCAGATTGATTCAGTTTATTTCTGAAGACCCATCTAGTGCCAATGACTGTTTGGTCACTAGGTCTAGGTACTAATTCTCATACTTGATTTCTTTCAAATTGATGAAGTTCATCATGCATGGCATTAATCCAATCAGAACTTGATAAAGCTTCATCAATTGACTTTGGTTCAATTTGGGAAATTAGAGCTAGTGGGTCTTCTTCAATAGCAAGCATGAAAGATGATTTAGTCCTAACTCTATCATTCAAATTGCCAACAATATTATCTAATGAGTGATCTCTCAAAATTCGATGTTCAGAAATTACCTGTTGAGGGGTACTTAAATCTGGAGCAATGTTACCTGATCCACTTGAAGATGGTGAATTGGTGTTCAAGATCTCACCAGTGTCTTCAAGCTCCTCAACAGTTGGTGAAGAGTCCACAATGAAGTCATCATCTTCACTGTCTTGATTTTCCCTGCAAGATTTAGAAGAGTTAGTTGAAAAGGAATTTTCATCAAAAATAACATGAGGAGACTCTTCAACAGTTTTGTTTTTGAGAATGTACACTCTGAAAGCACTTGACACTTCTGAATACCCAAGGAAGATAGCTTCCTGACTCTTAGCATCAAACTTGACAAGATTTTCTTTATTATTGTTGTGTACATAACATTTGCACCTAAAGATTTTGAAATAAGAAACAGTTGGCTTCTTGTTTTTCAATAATTCATAGGGGGTTTTCTTGATTTTTGGTCTGACCAATGCTCTATTGAGAATATGATTCGCTGTGTTTACAGCTTCAGCCCTGGAGGATTTGGGCAAATTACTCTCAAAGAGCATGGATCTAGCCATTTCCACAAGAGTTCTGTTCTTTCTTTCCACAACTCCATTTTGTTCTGGAGTTCTTGGTGAAGAAAACTTGTGGAAAATTTGAAGTTCAGCACATAAATCAGAAAAGGATTGGTTTTCAAATTCTCCCCCATGATCAGTCAATATATTTTTTATTTTATATGAAAAGTTTGTTAGGGCAGTGGTACAGAATTTCCTGAATTCAAGGCAAGTATCACTTTTGTGGGACAAGAAGATAACCCAAGTAAATCTAGTAAAATCATCAATGATTACAAACCCATATCTCTTGCCACTAAGACTTAGAATTCTTGTTGGGCCAAAAAGGTCCATATGAAGTAGTTCTAGTGGCCTAGATGTGAGTACCTCATTAAATTCTTAAAAGATTTCCTGGTTTGTTTACCTTGGGCACAGATCCCACAAACTTGATTTTCAACATTTGAAAAGGATTCAGGAAGACCCTTAACCAGATTCAGCCTTAACAATTTATTCAGGGTTCTGAAACTTGCATGGCCAAGTCTTTTGTGCCAAGTCCATGCAATTTCATCTTTATTTGCAACAAAGCAAAGATTTTCAGAAAAGTTTTTATTAAGGTCAATCATGTAAACATTGTTCTCCCTTTTACCAAAAAATTTGATTTTATCAGTTGATGAATCAATTATTTTGCAAAAATCAGATTCAAACACAACTTTGTGACCTTTGTCACATAGTTGGCTGATACTGAGCAAGTTGTAATCAAGGCCATCAACTAATAAAACACTATCAACAGAGTTTGAGGAAGTTTGACCAACCTTTCCAGATCCAATGATCTTTCCTTTATTTTTACCTCCAAATGTCACTGAACCACCCTCCTTTTCTAGCAGGAAAGAAAATTTGGCTCTATCTCCAATCATATGTCGTGAACACCCACTGTCAAGGAACCACACATTTGATTTGGGTGAACGACCTTCCTGCAACATCAATTAGTGGAGAGAAGATTTTGGTACCCAAACAGAGTTGGGACCATCAGAAAGTTTGGACAATGTTAACAAATCTTTTCTCATCCAAATTTGACTTGATTTTGACTTTTGTTTTATTACTTTGGTGTTTCTCTATCTTTTTCACTTTCTTCTTTTCTTTTGGGATGAAACACCAGTATTTTGTTTTTGGTAGGAGGGGTGTTTTTCATTTGAGCATGAGAATTCAGATGAGGAGGTGGAATCCAAGGATTTTGTTGGTACATCAGAAAGTTAGGATAGAAAAATTGGGGATGATACCAACTTGGGTTATGATACCATTGGCTCCAAGAATTAGTCCAATCAGCTTGATATGCTGTCTTGGAGGTCCAAGGTTCTTCATTAATGACTTCCTTGACTTTTTCTTATTTTTCAGATTTTTATTTGAATTTTTTATTTTGTGGTTTTTCTTGGTTGATGTTGAGCAGGTCGACCTCTCTTCGACTGGTGTCGACACTACAGCCATAGAAGCCTTCTTTTTGTGGACTGGTGTCGACCTGTCAGGAGATTGTGTCTACCTGGTTGCCTTGCCTTTGTTCTGAGTTTTTGAACTTTTTTGTGTTTTGCTTGATTTTTGTTTGACTTCTGTATTTTCAAGACTAGGGCCCTTAACAAATTTGATTAGTGGTGCTTTATCCTTCTTTTCACCGGATTTGTCTTTCTTAGATTTTTGCTTATCAAACCCTAGTCCATGAGAGATTGATTTCATATTTGTTCCCAACAAGGCCTCCAAGTTATCTTTGCCATTTGTGAATGTTTCAATGACTTCATATTTTTGTCTTAGCTGGTTTTCCAAAATTTTGATTTCTTCAATCTTTTGTTGTTTATCTTGATTTTCTTTTTCCAGCTTTTCAGATAAGTCTTTGAATTCATTGGTGGACTTTTGAGAAGCTAGCTTAAGTTCATCAATCAGATTCAGAAGTTTTCTTTTTCTTCATTCAAATCTATCACTTCATTTTCAAGTTACAAATCTTTTGTTTGAAAATTGGTTATGATAAATGTTTTCAATTTTCTTTTTGAGATGCTTATTCTTTTCTCCATTTCAGTATATTTTTCAACTAATTCAGCATAAGCATCCTGCCAATCTTCAACAGAAAAATCTTCAAAAGAGGTGCTTACCTTTCCATCCGAACTGTTTGCCATGAAGCATATCTCCTCACTTCCAGAGCTTGAGGATTTTTCTTCTTCTTCTTCTTCACTTGAGTCTTCATTAGACCAGTGGCTACCATGGCCTTCGGCTTCTTGAGTTTGTGAATTTTCTTGTGCTTCTCCTTCTTGTTCTCAGGACATTCTCCCTTCATATGTCCTGGTTTGTTGCACCTGTAACAAATGACATTAAGATCAGATTTCTGATTCCTATTTGAGTTAACATTAGAAGAGAAATATTTCTTTTACCTGATGGGAATTTCTTTTTCCTGAGAATTTCCTTTTCTGTATTTTAGGAATTTCCTGAATTGCCTGGTCATGAGGGCAAGCTCATCCTCATTGGACTCAGACTCATCAGAACTTGTTTTCTCTTGATTTTTATCTTTGTTACTAGATGAGCCTTTAATGCTACTGGCTTGGTTTTGATTATGTTTCCTCATTTCTCTTTAGATTAATTTTGTATGTCATTAAGGATCATATTAACTCATCCAAAGAAATTTTGGACAAGTCTTTAGAATCTTCAATGACTGTGGCCTTGGTGTGCCATATTGAAGAGAGAGAACGTAGGATTTTTCTTACCAAGTCAGCATCCGTATGGTCCTTACCTATGGCCTTCAGTCCATTGACTATGATCATGAGCCTGGCAAACATTTCAGAGATTGTCTCGTTAGATTTCATCATGAACAACTCATATTCAGAGACAAGTATGTTAGCCTTGGTTTCTTTAACTTGAGATGTCCCCTCATGGAGTACCTCAAGTTTATCCCACATCTCTCTGGCAGATTTGCACATAGAGATTCTTGAGTACTCTTTGGGGTGAACAACACATTGAATCATGTTCATGGCACTGTAATTCAATGTTGCTCTTCTTATCTGTTCCCTAGTCCAGGTTTCTTCTTCTCCCTGGTTTTCATAGGGACCTACTTCCACTACTTTTCAGATTTCATATTTTGGGCTCTTAGAAACACTTGCATTCTATTTTTCCAATATGAATAGTCTGTTCCATTAAAGAATGGTGGCCTATTTATGGAATGGCCCTCAGCTATGAATCCTCTGGAATCCATTTAATTAAACAGAAGGTGCAAGGAAGGAAACACTCAGCAAAACAAACAATCAAGCAACACATAACACTCAGAAACTGCTCAAATCAGATCAGATCAAGTGTAAACCCGCTCTGATACCAATTGAAGGATAGATAGAAGGTGTGGACAAGATCTAGAAGGGGGGGGGGGGGTTGAATAGATCTAGGCCAACTAATGCGGAAGCTAAACCAGTTTTGAAAAACCTTTGAATCAGAGTTAGATTAAAAGCAAATTTCACAGATCTGAGAAGATATTAAGTGAGTTAAAACAATGGAGAGTGAAACAGGTTGATTAGATAGATTCAAACGATCCTATGCATTCATCTATCGAAGAGTAATTTCAAACCACAAAGAGACCAATGCACAAAGATTTTTAGGTGGTTCGGAAATCACACCATGTGACTCCTACATCGCCCCTCACACACAGTGAGGATCCAAAAACCTGGGTTACACACCCCACACAGGAGCCTGACAACTCCACAAGTGAGTTAGACAACTCACACACTACCTAGAGCAAGACTACTCTAGACTCTGAGCAAGACTGCTCAACAACCCCACTTGAGTACGACGACTCAAAGACCTGAGCACACAGGCTCACAACCACATGCTAGAACAAAGCAACAAGATGCAGATCCTCTAGCAATGATCTGATCTATTAAGGCCAATTCAAGAAGATTGGTGCAACAGATTATGCACAACTTCTAGAATAGCCGGAGAGACAAGAAGGACTTTAGACTCTAGATTGACAATTCTTGTTCTTCAAGAAAAACTCCCTTGTAGAGGCCGAATTGGAAGAATCTTGATCACTTGAAGTCCCTTGGCCGATGCTCTGCACTTTTGATCTTGGGATCTTCCTTGAGAGCTTCACAATTGCAGGCTTCTACTTGATCTGCTCCTTTGAAGTTGATGCTAGTGCTTCATGTTGATCAGACTTCGATCCTTGTGCTTGGAGAAGGGTGAATTGAGGTGTGAAGCACAAGAGAGAGCAAGAACAGGGAGGAAAGACTCTCTGGCCGCCGCTTGGAGGTTTCTGGAGGCTCTTCTCAGATTCTCTTGGATGAGTGCCCTTAAGGAGGGTATTTATACCCTAAATATCCGAACGATACCTTGGGGTATGTGGGCACATGATCCAATGTTGATCTGACATCTCCCTGGGGTGCCACGTGTCCAGGAGGAACCTAAGTCACAGAGATTCCAGAGTGTGTCGACCTGCCCATGAGGTGTGTCGACACACTCTCCCAGACTGGCAGAACAACTCCTGGGAGAGGTCTCTAGTGTCGACCTGAGATCAGATGGTGTCGACCACATGACCCAGACAGCAAACGGCTTTCTGGGAAGGCTCTCTAGTGTCGACCTGATATCATTTGGTGTCGACCTGCTGACCCGGACAGCAAAATTGGCCTTCTGGGAAAGGCATCTAGTGTCGACAGTGCCTGATTTAGGTTGACTGGATGGGGTGGTGTCGACCTGCTCTGGACTGGTGTCGACCTGAGATGGACTTTTCTTCACATTTCTGCCTTTGTTCTGAACCATTGTGTCAACACCAAGGTTGGTATGTCGACACTACCTTTGCAGAAAATGTTTGTTCCTGAGAAAATAAACACATAAATCATTAGATAAATATATTATCATGAATATCAATGATAATGTGCTTGGAAACATGCTTTTTGAATATTGTAATTTCAGGTGATGTATTTTACATGTTCCATTGGTTATGCATTAAAATCACAACTTGTCATCATCAAAATATGAGGGGAAATGATTTGTTTTTCACAC